>JAODKN010000048.1:3269656-3294194 GCA_026774425.1 Petrocephalus zakoni | reverse complement strand
TACACCCATGTAAAGCGCCCTGGGACAACCCTGCTGTGAAGGGCGCTATATAAAAATAAACTGAATTGAATTGAATTTAATATACCTTTACATCATATTTACATACAATTTACATATACTTTACATTTATTTGAAATAATAAAATGGCTGATGTGTGATTGGAAAGCTGCCTTTTCAATTCCCAGGGTCAACAGAGTGATTTCAGTATCGGGCCCTTGAGCAAGGCCCTTAACTCAGGATCACTCCAGGGACTGTCTGACCCTGTTTTTTAAAAAAATGTGGGCCGCTTTGGCTAAAAGTGCCTGCTAAACTTAAAATATAACCGGTGTGAGTGCACAACCCCTCATTCACAGTCGGATGTCTGTTTATGTAATGAAATGAGCGTAATCCTTGTATTATTTTAACCCCATTCTCACGTTATGTGCAGCATAATAGCAGACGATGCTTGTTAAGGCTGCGGTATGAATTCAGTTGCTTTGACACACTGGCTGTGCCGCAATATAGTGGTGGACAGCATCATTATGCTAAACTTGGAATATGCTAAACTTGGAAACTTGGCAGTTCGCAAACACTCTCCTACACATCTGTTTTCAAAGGCTTCACTTGCTGCCAGATGCCCTGGCAGATTCATGGGGCCCAGAAATTAACATGTAATTTCTGGGATGCATATGTAAAATAATAAAATTATAACATTTTATAATGGAAGGGTCAAAGGTTATGTTGTATCAGGGGGCCCAGAATGTCTAACTATGCCTCCTGCTGACAGGTATTTACAATTGATTGGCTGGGGTCTTGTCTGAGCTATAAACCACCTTTAATCCTGGACCACAGCACACACACCCCCCCCCACTAGTGCTGGTCCTGACTGTATTATTAAAGTGCCAAATGAGCCATTGTACTGTATATGCTCCTGCTTTCTGATGACATCTCTGTCACCCTGCAGTCCTGTCTAGTGGGAATCGTGGTTCCAGACGCAGAAGTGCTGCCTTCCTGGGCAAAGCAGAGGGGTTTCGATGGTTGCTATGAAGATTTGTGTAAAAATGCGGTATGTGTGCTTTATCGGAAGCATTCCTCACTGTTGTTGTACATAAATCACACGGCGTCTATCTGCATATCTGACGTGCTTATAACCGAAAAGTAAACTGTTTTTATGTATTGTTTCTAGAAATAGTCTGTTGTCACATCGCTATGCTTTTTTTTTTGTTCAAGGCCCTGAAGAAAGCCATTATGGATGACATGGTGCAGCTTGGGAAGGCCAGCGGGCTGCACTCTTTTGAGCAGGTAAAAATGTACAAACACGTGTGCTGTTAATTACATTAATCACTAATCATGGGGCGGGGTGGGGGGGAATCCTCCAATGGTCAGGGCGCCTGCCGTGTTTTTGGGCTACCTTTCGGTTAGCAGCAGGGTTTCAACGTAAAGCAGCAGATCCTATCCTAAAAATAGCTGCTCTAAAATGAGAGCAGAAACCAGCACATCCGGCCGCCCTCCATAGACCAGAGTATCTTGTCTGTCCTTCAATCCATCCATCTTCCAACTGCACAGGGTCATGCCAGGGAACTGGTGGCACATGGCAGGGGAACACTCTGAGGGTCTGGTAAAAGGGGGAGACTGGTCAATTCCAAGGCCCCTGAGTGACAGGGGCCCTAAAAAATTTGGAAGACTTTGATTGATCGGGGTTGGGGGCTCAATTTGATGTGCTTTCATGGGGCCCAAAACCTCTAGTGAACTGGGTGCCCACATTTGTTTTTCATTTGAATTATTGGCTGCAAAGGTGAATTGTGCACTGAGCATCAGGGATAAATAATTATTTATTATTATTTGAATTGAATTAAACTGTCTTTACTGACAACTAATGAATCGCCTGTCTTCCGTTAGGTCAAAGACATCTACCTTCACAGCGAGATGTTTTCCATAGCCAACAGCCTGCTGACGCCCACGCTGAAGGCTAAGAGACCAGAGCTAAAAGAATTTTTCAAAGACAAGATCGAGGAGATGTACAGCAACATATCTATGTAAATCCCGTTAAATCAGCTCCCTGGTTTCTCAGATATTTAACGGTGTTGCTGACCATGAACCGTTTGCCCTTAATTCCTCTTCAGAACTCAGATAAAAGAATTTAAATCGGTAAAGGACCACAAAGGAGGACGAGATACGATTCCATGTTTTTTTTCCCCATTCATCAGTTAGCATGGCTTTGGGTGTGCATGTCAGGAACAGCAAAGCTGTTGCCAGATCAGATCTCTACGCAGAGAGCGGTGGCTGGACCCTGAACACTCCCCTCATGGGCACTGACCAAAATATCACCAACACAAATCCATAAATAACTATTCTAAATACATCTCTGCAGATTCATTCCTGTAAGCTTGCAATATGGAAAAAATGAAAATGAAAGCAGGAGAGATTAGACTAGGAGCGGCGTGTGCTTTGACCTTAGCCGAAAGAGCTGAGTTTGTGTATGCCTGAGTTTTCAGGCGCGTCTGTGGCGTTTTCTTGTGGCCCAGTGCTGCAGGCTCTCCTGGTCCACAACAAAACTGTGAAACGTAAATCCAGCATCAAATTTCAAACTTGGGTTAATGTAGATTTTTGTACTGTTAAGTTTATTCCAACCCAAAGTATTACTGTTTATTGTTCATGCACACTCATGCAAGTATATACATAATAATATCAGAATTTAATATATTGGCATTGGATCGAATGGATTTTTGTGTGTAGTGAGAGGAAGTGAAATCATTTTCTGCTGACAGGCAGTGCCAGCATCGCAATACTGTATCTCACATCTACGGAAATGAAGGCACACTAAATAAAACTATGAAATAATGTCAGGTGATTTAAATCTATTCTTCATGCTTTTTTCACCTTTCTTTTGTGAAGCACAGACAAAATCAGGATTCGTTGTTATAAGGAATTTTCAGCCCTATTAGCCTTCATTGCCTAGGTCTGGGTGCAGGGAACAATCCTGTCACCAAACTGCAGGTTACTACTGTAGTTTATTGAGGCTGTTTTCTGCTCCAAAACTAGGAGATAATGCTGACTCTTATGCACAGAACCGCCGGGCCCGTTTCTGATGTTTTGATTTTCCTGAATAATAAATCATTCACCTACCATTCCGGGATATATACTGTAACCACAGCAAACAGGTGGAAATTGTTCAATATAAAACTGAAACATAGTAAATAGTACCAGTTCTACGCGGAGCTGTTTCCAGTCTGATACCACTCATTTCAGAATTTACACTTGTTCAGAGTATTTCAGCTGGCTGACAGTGATGTGCACAGTTTATATATATATTTGTTTGCAGACCAGATGTGTGTGTGTAATGTGTAAATGTGTTTGAGTAATGATGAGGTTTAGTGTTTAATTTCACACATAGAAATCAGCACTTCGGTCAGTAGGGAGACTCTAAGTAATATGGATATTCTTCTAATTTGGAAGCAATTTACAATGTTTTGCTTCTCCTTTTTTTTCCTAGCAAGCAAGACTAGCTTCATGAAAATGTCATGAAATTGTGCAGGTGTAACTTTTAAGGTACCCCATATCGAAAGATCACAAACTCTTCGGACTGTATGTTTCCCCTTCGATGTCATGTAAATTGTTGAAATTAAAATACAGCTGAACCAAATTCCTGCTGATTTAAAAGCTGAGGCGATTCAATAACTTTCATTATTGTGTTTTTTTTAACATCCAGAACAAATGAAGTATCTGTATACTGTAAATGAGGGTGCAAGCATGTTTGTTCCACACTCTGGTGACTGAATGTTAAACAAGAAAGGCATAGGAACATTTGTCTATTTATTTATTTATTTTTATTTTATTTTATTATTTTTTTTGCATGTTAAAACTGGCCTTAAACAGCTGCTAAGGATGGAAAAGGTACAGGTTTAGAAATAAAACCACATTTAAAAAAAAACCAAATTGATGAATGTAACCTGGAAACAATGCGAGCATGAAGTCATTAGAATATATATTTTATATAATATCTGAAAAGGTGGACGGGTGCAACATGCTGTCATATGAAATACATAAACTGTTTTTTTTTATATGATTTACCAATTTGCATGGGGGGAATAAAACTGTACTTGTTACACTTGAATATTTCTCGGTGGTGTATTTTCTCTGGCGTCAGGTTTTACTCTGTGTTCATTTCTGAGAAGTGGCAGATCATGTGACTGCACACTCTCAGAAAAAAGGGTACCAATTTGTACCTTTGCTTGTCACTGGGGCTGCCAATTGTACCCTTAGCTGTAGGTAATTGCACCTTATATGGTACAGAAATGCATCCCCAAGGTACAAACAACATGAATGTACCCCCAACTGTACAAAACAGTTCCTCATAGTCCATTTCTGTATCTTAAAAGGTACAAGTACCTACAGCTAGGGTACAGTTGGCAGACCCTTGAGGGTACAGCCCCAGTGACAAGCAAAGGTACAAATTAGTACCCTATTTTCTGAGAGTATGGAGGAGGACGAAGATGAGGAAGATGAGGCCCGTGTTTTCCTCTGTTAAACTGTGCAGTCAGGCAAGGGAATGGAAAGATGAAAGAAAAGACGAGGAAAGGTGCCTATTAAGTAGCTGTGAGTTACGCTAGACCAGGGGTGCCCAGCTCCAGTCCTGGAGGGCCACAATCCAACACAGTTAGAGCAGGGGAATCTGCAAACTGTGTTGGACTGTGACCCTCCACTACTGGAGTTGGGCACCCCTGCACTAGATAGTTGATAAAGAAAAAAACATTAACTTTATTATTCACATGCGAACTTAGTTATTCATCACCCCCGCAGCCTAAACTAAAAACTCAGGTGAACAGTTTTAAAGTGGCAATTTAATCGGGTAATTGAGGGCAGGTGTACAATCAAATACGGTAATGGTTTACGTGCCAGCCGGGTCCTTTGAGACGCGGGCTGTAGCTTGTCGGTACGGTTCTGGCCCGGTTTAGAATTGATATATAGGGGCTGTTAGGCTCGGCCCGGGGGGGCATGGGCCGGCGCGGGGGAGCGGCGACGCGGCGACACATGCCGGCCGAGCGGGGAGCCGCTCGCTCGCAGACGGGGCACCGAGCGACGCCGGCCTCCAAAGCGCGGCGCTCGGGGGCCGCCAGTAAGGACGGCGCGCCGTAACATGTCATTAAAAGCTATTTTATCGCCTGCATTAAGCGCCCCGGGCCCCGGGCTTCTGCCGCCACACCGCGATCCCGGCGCCGGGTCGCCGAGTCGCACGTCCGACGATGGCTTTCGGCGTCGATCGAAATGCTTTTATTTTTGATGTCACTACTACTAATAATAATAATACTGATAATAATTAGCGGATTGATATTTTTAGAGGGTGTGTGTTACCCACAGGTCGGAAGGTTTCGGGAGCAGCCCGTCCCAGAAGAGCCATGAGCCTTTCGCCCATTAACGAAGCCGAGGACCCCGGTCAGCACGCGTGAGTCCGCAACTAACCAACCAACCAACTAACCAGCCAGCCAGTCACGACCCCCTATCTGCCAGTGGCCTGCTTTGTGACCCGAAGGTCCATGTTGTGGAAACTGTTTTATAATTTTAAGATCCCTGTACCAGTCCTAGCCTTTAACTCCCGATTTTTTTCCGTCGAAATAAAAACGCAATTCCGGTTAATTACAAAGAAATCTAATTTTTTAGTTGCTTAACGTGTGCCAAGCGCTTGCTTAAGGAGAACCCGGCTTCTGGTGCCAAACTATAAAGAGAACCTGAACCTTTTCCTCAATATTTTCCTAAACCGGTAATTAGCTCTGAAAGCACTGTCCGTGGGAGACTGAGGGCGGACATGGTCTATAAGATCCAGGTCTATAAGATTCTGACAGGTCTATAAGATCCAGGTCTATAAGATTCTAACCGGTCTGGATGCTGTTCAACCAAATAGTTACTTCAGCATTAGTTAAAATAGAAGAACTCGTGGCTGTAGGTGGAAATTAGCGGGAGAACATTTTAACCTGGATTTAAGGAAGCACTTCTTTACACAGCGGGTAGTTAACGTATGCAATAGTCTTCCTGATAAAACCGTGCGAGCTGAATCCTTAGGTTCCTTTAAATCAGAGCTAGATAAGATTTTACCAACTCTGAGCTATTAGTTAAGTTCTCCCCACGTGAGCTTGATGGGCCGAATGGCCTCCTCTCGTTTGTACAGTTCTTTGTTCTTATATTATTTCAGTTACACAGAAAATGTGTACAATTACACAAGTCACAGACTCAACATACACCAGTTGAGTGTTTTTATAGGTTTTTTTTTTGAGCATCTTATGTGTATAAAGCCTGCTTTGACTAGCATAATACTGCATTACGTTTGCAGAATCACCAGAGGCCAGTGCAGCAGATTTGCTTGCCAGTCTAAGCAAGTCTGACACCTCGCAAGCGAGTTGCACCCCCCGGCGCCATCAGAAGCTAGGACAGATTTATCAGTCACCTCACAGGGTCATTTCAGTCAGCCTTGTTACTCCAGTCACTTCTCTGAAATTTACCAAGGTCCCCCCACCCCATCATAACTTGATCCTGTGGTCCTCTAACGCCAGGATCCAAATGTACTAAAATAACAGTCAATGATTTCGTTGAAATGTAGATATCCAATTCTCCTTAGGGTTTGGCTTAAACTGTAGGATTGATCAAATTCAGTGTTCATTTAGTGTTTGCTGGCTTCACAAGTCATTTAAAGATTTTGTGTAGGTGCATAGAAAAACCTGTGGCACTTTTCTGACTTTGACGCGAATCATTTGACCAACTACAGACTAAATGTGATAATCTATACTGTAAACTGCAAGTGTTTTTGTTTGGATTTCAGTGATTTAAAGGCTAAAATCAGGAAAGAAAACCAGCTGGAGTGTTGAGTTATCACTTCCAGGATTTGGAACTAAAATGTTTCCATCATAAATCATTACCTTGATGGCAGCTGTTGCAACACCAAATACATATTTTGTAGAGTTCATGTTTTACATTATTGAATTATATGAAATGTGCCACTGTAAATCTAAATTACATTTGTAAATGACCTGTTTAAATTAATTTAAATGGATGTTTTTTTAAATGTATACAATAGATGTTTTAATATCACTGTCACATAATGAAAGTCTAGACTCTAGACTTTAATGTTAGGGGGAAAAAATAGTGTTATTTCTTCTGGGGGAGAAAGATCCAAGCTTCTCTACAATATCACTGCTGACAGTAGCATTTTCCCCTTGCAGGAATGTCACCCCTGATGAGGGATCAGAGATCCACCATCCTCGGTCACACCAAGTAACATTTGTTCTACAGGTGTGACTGGTTTCCTAAACCCGTAATTAGCTCTGAAAGCACTGTCTGTGTGTTCGTTCATTCATTCATTCGTTCATTTATTTATCTATTTTAGGAGTCTGTTACTGTCCATTCTATCAGCTGTTCAACAACCTGTGATGGTTCGTCAGGTTTGTATGATATGAAGGATTTGCATTAAGCAGAATGTAACAGTTTTATTCAATCTTAAATTCTAATGGAGCCCATTTTTCTGAACCACAGACATGAATTTGCCATCTGGAGTTTCATCCTTTTTCCTTGATTGCATGGATTCTGGTTTGTGTGCACCCTCTGCCTCCCCCCCATCTCAGGAATTGGACAGTAGTTGTTCCTCTCCGGAAGTGTTCCGGGCTCCGGACCCATGTGGTATGTGCACGTTAATAAAAACTGAGGCTGTTCTGGAATCTTGCTAAGTGTATATTTAGTGCTCTGTCAGCTGAGGGAAGCTATTCCTTTTGAAGCAAGGCATTGCAAGGATGTTTTACACAATGCCAATAACTTGGCAGAATAGTAGAATTTTTTGTAAGGTGTTGCTGCAAAGTCTCTTCTGAAATTCAGTAAGTGGCTGCAGCCAATTGGAATTTTGTTCTGTGACTTTTGGCGTTAAGAGGAGACTGGTTGTTTTGCCATGGAGGAAGAGATTGTGGAGCTGTGGGTGAAAAACTCCACGCTCCTTGACGTGAGCCATGCTATGGACATCAATATGAAGCAGCCCCCGAATCTCTCTGCTATAATGGGTAATCTTAATGTGCTCAATCGCAACATTGAATGGTCAGTAGACGGCTCTGGCTGTATAATGCTCTTGAACATTCTGCTGTGATTTTTAGATGAATACAAGAGAGACTCAGAGGTGTCAATTTCAGGTCCAGAAAGTAAAAATCCAGACCAGGATTTTGTTTCAACCAATCAGTTGAGCATACAGAGTCTCAGTGACAGAGTGCTCAGCTAGTTGGTTGAAACAAAATCCTGGTCTGGATTTTTACTTTCTGGACCTGAAATTGACACCCCTGGAAAGAATTAAGAAAATTAACCTACAGTGAGGATGTAACGATGCATCGCAAATCGGTAAAAAATCTATTAAAAATGTGACTATTCAAACTGGTTGATGAAAAATGAATTGGCTTTGCAGCAAGGTCCTAGTCCATCCAAAAGTTCTTTGCAAACATGTACGCACAGCTTGCTGTACCGTGGGTACGGATTTGTAAACCATGTGCACAGATTGCAACACCGTGGGCACAGATTATGAATTTTTCTCATCCTGGACCCTGATCCGCTTTGTAGTTTTTCAATGACGTTCTTATAACAAAAAAGAAAAACATGTAGATTATGCCCTGTGCTGTTTAAAATGAGCATCGCAAATCATTTTTCATCTCATCTGTTAAATCGTCACGCATATCAGTTTTTAACCGATTTGCGATGCATCATTACATCATTACCTTCAGTAGATGGACATGGATTTCGCCTTACTTTATACAGACATGTGGACTGCACTAATTATTTCTTCTCCTGCAGAGAATTCAAGGAGACTTGAGGAGAAGGACTTTGAAAGGAGGTACATTTATTTCTTTTAAAATTGTGATGGTGCAGGAGATGTGGCCTGTGGAACTATTTTTAAAATGACAAATTCTGTCTCTTCATACGTATGATCTGTTGAATAACTGGAAATTTATGATTATTAGCATATGTCTAACACATTTAGTATTCAAACCTAAGTGTCATTAATTTGGGTAGTATTAAACCAGATTTTTGTTTTAGGCAGGAAATTCTGAATGCATCCTGTTCTTATACAGTATGTACGACCACAGTATCGGGTATTTATCACTTCTGTATATATGATCCTAGACTGCATTTCACTATCACTTTAACAAGATGACATGATGCATGGTCCTACAGTAAGATGTCATTGTTTGTTTCTAGGAAACAAAAGCCCAATAAGTACGTCTGAAAGGAAATGCCAACCTGAGAAAAATGCAGACGTTTTTGCTCCAATCGCAGAACCACAAAAGGTAACCACTTATGCGGGAAGCATTGTTTTACAGGGCGCATAAAAATGTCCATTTTTTAAGGGTCATGTTATGCATTTGTCTTTTATAACTATTGCATAAGACACTGGAATGTGACTGTTTCAGGACTCAAGTCTGGATATTGAAGCATTAAAATTATATCTGTAAAACTACTTCTTGTGAACTATAATTTTGCGCTTGCATACTTAACTGACATTGCCGCCTTGCAACAGATACAACCTTCGATCCTATAATTAGGTTAAATTGTCTAGAAAACACAAATTAAAATCCTATCATGAAGGCAGGTCAGATTCCTGTGGCATCCTAGCCAAACGCTATGAATTAATATCGCTTTGTAACTGCCACGCTAGAGTGATTCGGTGGATCTCCCAGGGTTACGTTAAATGTGCAGCAGTTGAGAATTGGCAAGGGCACCCTTAAGTCTTTCACATGCCTATAAATGAAGCAAGCAGTTATTTGATTTATCGGAAAGTTCATTTGTTTTCTTGGCTTCCGTTAACTTGTACTTGTCTAAACCATGAAATTAGGAATGTCTTAAATTCTCAATCCAAAGCTTTTTCTCTTGTAGATGGGCAGGGTGAGGCCCATAAAGTGCAGAAAGAAGGTTAGGTTTCAGTCTGCAGTAGGGAAGGAGCCAGAAGAGGGAGCCATGCAGGCACATGGGCTGAACGTGGCCCAGATGGCACGGAACCATGCTTTGGGCGCACAGACCAGGCCAGATTCTTCGGCTGTGGCCGAGCCTGGGGCTGGAGAGCAGGCTGGCATTCAGAAGGTAAATCTGGACAGAGATGAAGGCGGGAGAAGTCCAGCAGAGGGCACAGAAGCTGTCCCAGGCATCTCAGCCCAGAGCAGAGCCAGAGTCTTCCACTTCCCAGATGAAGAAACAAAGAATGCTGTCCTGAAACCGCGAGAGAGACCCCTTGTTGTCCTTCCTTCAAGACCGGTAAATATTCAGTGTTTGCGGTCTGTGAATTGGAAGAATCATTGCTGAGGATTTAACTGCAATTGTGTATATATTTTTCAAACAGCTTATTTTGAGCACCTCCCCCTCATCTGGTGAAATCCGTCCAGTTTATATAAAGGTTAGCAAATGTTCTGAATTATGAAAAATTGTCCTATTTTTACTGCATCACAAAGTGGTTGCCTGGGTGACTGTCCAGTAGAGGGCGATATTTTCCATATATTTGCGGCTAGTCAAACTGTAGTACTGGATTCTGTGTGTGTGGGGGGGCTTGCATAGATTACTTTTGAGTACCAAAATGTCCCCAAAGTGTGGTGAAACCTGAAATTTCCCTACTTCTCAGGACATTTTTTCAGGTCCCTATTTGGAAAACCTCAATTTTATAAAAATCTGTGAATGGAATCAAAAAAGTGAAAATGCCAGAAGTCTTGAATTTGGGTTGGTTACTTATGGTTAAGGTTGGGGTTAAGGGTGTCATGACTGGGACTAGAGTTTTTCCCATAGAAATGAATGGAAGGTCCCCATTTAGATGGGTACACTGAGACTGTGTGTGTGTGTAATATGCGAGAAATAAAAATGCCCTCTGGGTATTTCTCATTTTGGTGGTATTTCATGCTGCAGTTCAAGAACTCAGAAATTCATGATCCTGAAAAGCGATATGAAGTGTGTTGGATGCAGTTGCTTCATGACGGCGAAGATGGCCTCAATAGTTCAACATGTAAAAGGGTTGTCACAAATGAGGGTAAGGGCATTATCACAGATTTTCTGTGATCACTTAAATCTGTGCCTCAGAGCTAATGTTCTTGTTGGAAATCTTATAATGAATTTAAGCAAGACTGTACTAGTTCTGGATTGGACCTGGAGATATCCTTGGTGACAATACCATGGGCAATTTTTTGAGCAGTGTTGCTGACCAATGTTGCTTGAGCACTCTCCCGTTGATATTGGCTGACAAATTTCTGTTTAAACATTACTTTAATCAACAGTGAGCAACTTAACAATCTACATGAGTTGCCCTTTGTTTCACCTGGTCAGCAATTATTTGGGCACCGTTGCTCAAAAAGTTGCCAGTGTATCATCACCTTTGGAGTTTTTTAACACTGAAAAATATTGAATGACTGTGTTCATTTTATAATGCTAGAATGCTAAAGTCACTGATTAGTCTATTTTGTAGGTGTAGTCATCTATGAAGATTATGAAAGAATCAGAAGATACGAAGGACCTATGATTTCAATGAAATAATTTCTTTGTATGTTTTAAGCGTTATGTTAAGAGTATAAATTAAATATTTATTAATAAAGAATTGCATTTGATCCGTTTCAGACTGCATGTGTGTACTTAAAAGAACGCGGTTGAGCTGTATCGGGGGGACAAAGGTCTGTGTTTTGCGAGATGAATGAATCCAAATTAAATATGGAGGGGGGAACACGTCCTGCCCGCCCCCGGTCAGTACGCCCCTGTGTACCTGGAAAGAGGCCAGGTGTGATGTTTCGTTGTGCCGCAGCGGATGGAAGAACCCCAGCTTCCTGGTACCTATCTGGCCACAAGAACGGCCCTCCGTCCGGGTGCAAGCGTGCGTTCCCGGTACGTAAGGGCGCGCGTCAAAACATCAACATGCCAATTTCGCTGAACACGTGGGGCCCTGGCCAAAAATACCGGCCAATCAGATAATCCGGAGCAGGAGCGTCGGACTGGGCCGCCGTCCAATCAGAAAGCCGACGCCTGTTTCCATGCAGCTGTGTGACTAATGCTTGTCATATGACTCTGACACAAATGGAGTGAGTTTCGAGGAACTAGGTGTGCGTGTGGATTGATAAGAAAGAAAACGTTTTTTTGCTTTCCTAAATGTGGGAGCCCCTGGCGCAGAATGCCTCCGACGCTGTTTAATAAACTTTTTAATAAAAAGAGTGCTTTTCCGGCGGCGCCGAAGTGCGTGACAGAGGAGCATTCGTTCAGGTATGTGGCCACGCTCGCGAGCCCCTGCGCGTGGACGGGGGGAACGTGGCACCGTTTGAACTTCGTTCGAATCCTGTAACGACCGCCGGTCTCGCGCTGCGCATTCCTTCCTAATTACGTATGTCGGCTTATGTAGCTATAGCGTCGCCGCTCCTCGTACCCCAGAACTGTGCCAAATGTGATTTTATTTTTTGCTCGGTAGCTGCTTCTCGTTCAGGTGGAGCAGCAGTAACTGGGGAAGCTGGCCCGGGGGGGGGGGGTTGCGGTCACGGTCACGTCGGGGGAAGCGACGCTTTCTTTTTAACTCGTCGTTAGCTGCTAGCCGGCTAGCGGCGAGCCGCCTGCGGGTCCCGCGGGTCACGGGGGATGTTTTATACTGCGCGGCAAAAACGAAAAGGCCGCTCAGCTTTTGTCTGTGCAGCCCTCGCCACAAAGACGCAGGACGGCGTGTACCGTCGCTTCGCAGGCACCTCGGGCTCCGATGTGCGCCGCGCATGGCAGCCGACCCAGGAAAACGACGCGTGTTCCTCACGTCCGCACGGGCCGCTATTAATATTAATCATTAATATTGCGTTAATATGGAGTCTGACTGCGGGGTCGCGCGTGCAGCGCGGTAAGTGCGGGGGATGCAGAACATTATGGAGCCGAACTTGGCATACAATGCAGGCGAATAGTGCGAGGAACCTGTAACTTCAGCTTGCAGAACCTGTTACCGGTAGGTTGACATTGTAACAGGCTATAACATAATTTGGGGGAGGTGTCGGTTATTGAGTTTGGGATTAATGCAGTGAATATCTTCAATGCATTAATACTGAGTAGAATTTTATTTTGTATTTGTATTTTCTATTTGATGCACGTTTTCACGTTAAGTGTTAAGCACGTATACGAGCCAAAATAACGTATTACTCAATGATTTGACAGTCATAGAAATCAATGCACAATGAGTTTTATTATGCAATATACTCAGTCATTTGCTTAAATTACAGCAGCAAATCGTTATGTATTTTGGTTTATAACATCTTAAGCTGTTATATACATGTATATTCTTGATTGATCATAATTCGGCCTGATGTGTATTGCCACAATAAAACCGTAGCAGTTTGTGCGCTTATTTTTACTTACTCGTCATTGGTTCGTCATTGCTTTGCTTGTTAATGCATTTATACATAATTCTAGCAGAAAATGAACTAGCTTGTGTCTGAAAGTTGAACTGGCCCATCCACACAGTGAGTGTAGGAAATATGAAAGGGACATTGCGATTTCTTTTTTTACCCCTGGTTCTTCCTTTTACCACAATGAGTTGGTTGTGACACATCCAATGTGTAGGGACTTCAGCCATTATTTGTATGGCTCTTTTTCGAGTCTAAGTCACAGATGTGTTGGCACAAAGGTTCCTGGACACCAGAGATGCATCCCGTGTGGGGCTTTGTACATGTCTGTACAAAGTTCCATGGTCCAAGCTTATCCCTGGAGGGGTTTCAAGTTTTAATTGTATTATTTTTTTTTTTTTTTAGTTTTTAGCTTGTTGGTTGTTTAAAATGATTTTCAAAGTGATTGTGATCACATCCATATTTTATAGACAGAACATTTACAATTGTAGTATGTAAACGTTATAAAAGTTTAGGAATTTGATATTAATTTTCTATTTTATTTAATCTTAGTAGTAGAATTACTAATATAGCAAAAGTATGAATGGGCGGTTTGTGAAACGGGACAGTCCCTCAATTGTCAGTTTGAATTCTTCCAGTAAGACATTTTCTATCAGTTAAGTGATTTATTATTTTTTTTAAATATGTGCTCATTTTCAGTAAAAGCCGAAACTGCAGTTAAAAAATCTTCTCATTTTCTGTAAATCATTTCTCAAGTACATTAAGTTGCAAGGAAATTCCTCTAACTTTCTCTAACCCCCCCCCCCCCCGTACATTGTGGTTTTGGATTGTGTTTCAATATGTTCCCTTTAGATTTTGTAAAAGGATCATCTGAAAGTGGACATATCCAGATGGAATTGACCTAACATTATGATAGCACCACACTTTATGATGCACACAGACATGCATCATTCCCTGTTCAAGTGCTGAAATGTGAATATAGAATTTTGTTCATTTTTTTGTCATCAGGTATTTGTCAGTATTTTATGAATATCTTTTTAGTAGTCCCGGAAGATTTATTTATTTATTTTTCCCGGCAAATATATTTTATATTGGCACATAGTTAAGGGAAACTTTGATGGACTAAAGTCCTGATTATGTAGCTGGTCATTGTCGCTTAAGACCGCAGAAATGCCTCCTATCCTTCAAAAGCAGCTTCACTTATACTGCGGTTTGATGGTTATGTGCCATCTGTTATGTTTGTGCTAAGGGTAACCTATAATGGATAATGCAATTCTCCTTTTCTTCTTTACCTTAAAAGCAGCCCATGAAATATTTTGCCCCACACTGAGTGTTGCTGTGTAGGGTACAGGATCATACCTTGAAATTATTAGTAAGTCTTGTAGAGAGAAATCAGTTTTGGTGTGTTGTCTGGGCATTGTTGGCATACTCATTCTGGTGCTTCATGGGTGATGATCACAGGTGAAATGTGGCTCTGGCCTATGGTCTGCTAAGAGCTCAGAACGGAACATGACGACGGCCTATTTTAAGTGTCTTGTAGAGTTCTCAGAAGTGCAGGGTCATGGTAAAGGTATATTTGTGTGGACATGGGCTTAATCATCTGCCCTCTCTTACCTGTGTTTTCTGCTAGCTTGCATACGGTTTCATTATAATTAGGTACTGAGAGGTAAAAATGATACATGTTCAGTTAAATAAGACGGAACATTTTCTCACAAATAAGGACACTAATAAATCCAAGTCATTATCTTTAACGTTTATTGAGATATGGCTATGGGGTACCCCCTGACCTGATGAGTAGGAGCCTCACATTTATTTCTGTGGGAAGTTTCTGCCATTGACTGTGGGATTTTGCTGTCTATCTCCTGAAAAACCTTAGTTTGAAGCTTTATTATGATTCCAAGTTTAGTATTTTAAATTTTATTTATTTTTGCAGACTGCTTTGAGAAATTTGAAGGTGAAATTGACCAAATTTTTTTGTCAAACAGTTGAAAAATTGTTTCAATGGGTAATTTAGTTACAGTTTTTGAAAGATGCAAGACATCACCTTTGTTTGTGAAAATATTACAATAATACATTTCTGGACAGAGAGATGGCAAATTGAATCGGAAGCATTTTGGGTAAATTTTAACACTTTCCTCCAGTCAATGTGCTTACCTGCCAGTATCTATTATCTTTGTAGGCAAAGTAATGGACAGCAATTTGGTTTGTACAGCCCATTCTAATATTGCTTATTGTCCTTACACAGAGCCACTGAATTATCTGAAATCTGTATTAAGATCACTAGTATGAATTGAAATGCTTAAGCTTGCATCATGTCAATGCCAAGTTTAATGAGGAGACGCATGTCTTGTCTCTTGGATTGGTAGTTTCCACTGTCTGGAATTTAGTTGGTGGTATCAGTCGTGTTGGAATTTATCCATGCCTGTACACAAGACTAAATTAGATATCCTTAAATGAACTCCTGCAGTGTTCCATGTGATGCAGGACAAGGTCTCCAATCATATGTGGCTTAATTTCCGGACAGATTACAGTTTACACTGAAAGCAGACATTGTGTGACTTACGTCCTAAGCAGTCTAGTAATTTTTGCTTTATATTCTGTTAGTTGAGTAATGATTTTAAAGTGTTTATGCTTTTTTGAGCACTTCTGAACAAATTTTCTCTCACAAGTAGTTATATGGCTTATTTTATAAGAATGAGAAACTTTTTCACAATGGTAATATAGACCTTAACACGTTGTATGGAACCTTATTAAACTACATTAGTTGCTGCTGACTGTCGATTTTGTTCTGTTGCTTCACGTGTGTAACTATCATCAGCAATGTGGACTGCATGTGACTGAGCCACGTAACATAAAGCATATTGAGGCACACCTGGTCCTGTCCCAAGGTACACAGGTGTGCTGCAGCTAAGTGATTAAGAAATGCTGCTCTTTGCCCTTGTTACTGATACAGGTAAAATAAGTACTGATGAAATTCTTAGCAGAAAAATCAATATTTGCTTATTTTGTCTTGTGGTAGGCTCAATAATTGCAATTTCATGGATTTTTAGGCTCATTTATAATAAGGTGGAGTTTTTCGAACACATTTATTTTCCTTGATAACACTTCTGTCCAGACAATAGCAAATGGTTAATCTGTTGTTCCATTATTGTTGGCGTTACTATGACTGTGCGGTAGTTGACTTGAGGGAATCGGAAAGCCCAGTGAAGTATTTTCCAATGCAGGAACTCTGCTAGCAGCATTCATGCCGAGATCCATAGCAGTGGTCTGTTTAGTACAGCAACATGATCCAAGGCCTCATGAGAATAAAATGCTCAAATTTGTTTGTGGATCCAGGAGGCTTTCACAGGGCAGGTTAGAACATGCCACATGGGTCGGGTCATTAGCCATTGCTCTCCTGTTTTTTGTTTAGAGGTAACAAGAGACTGATACTGTTTGATGCCTCCATTATTTTCTGACTTTGCAAGCGGGGTCCTGTTTCTGAGAAGTTCCCCTTCTGACTTACATCCTTTTTGGACCATGACTGCCCCTTTCACTAATGACAATGATTCACATGCGTTCCTGATTTGTCTGCTATGGGAAGACAGGCCATTTTTTGGAATCTGGAGATTCTGGCTGTGATGTAATCCCCACAGTCATGAGGCATGTGAGTGTGGAATGCATGTGTGTCAGCCTGAAACCAAGGAAATGGCACAGACAGGAAGCAGTGTGATCCTGTTTGTTGCTTTAAGATCATTTAAGGGGTAGTTCTGCAATATTTTTTTAAGGTAGATTATACTAAA
Source organism: Petrocephalus zakoni (assembly GCA_026774425.1). NCBI lineage: Eukaryota > Metazoa > Chordata > Actinopteri > Osteoglossiformes > Mormyridae > Petrocephalus > Petrocephalus zakoni. The sequence continues at coordinate 3,277,084 of JAODKN010000048.1, read as the reverse complement.
CTATACTAAAGTAGCCTGCTAGTTTTGCATGTGTCTAATGAAGTGAAAGGGTTAATCAGTCTCGGGGTTGAAGTGCCCTTCTGTCTGGTGTCAGGTTATAGTCTGCACTGCTGGCCTGTGTAAATATTTGATGTATTATCTAACTGAAAACATAAAATGGTGCTCTTTACCATTGACCTTAGAGACATGGTCAAGTGTTATCCTTCTCACAGATTGTTAAGCAAATAAAAAGCAATAATGCAAGTAAGATTTGTTTCAGTGGCAGTTTCTTCTGCCTTTAGAGAAGCGGTTGCCATGAAGTATGATAAAGCCGCCTAGTGCTGTCCTGAAAAATATAGAAACTGGCTAAATAATATGGTTTTTTTTTTTTTATTGGATGTCTTGACCGATATGTGCTCTTTAGCATCCACTTAGTTTAAAAGTGCTAACCTATAGCAGCGTCTCGTTTCATTCCATGTGCTGAAGTTTTTGTTGGATGTGAGTAGTAATGCTTGTGGGAATGGGGAACTGTAAAGGTAAGGCAAATGGACCTGTCGTGAGTGTCCAGCTGCTCCAGTGTGACGTTTCACCCGCACCTGTTCTCCTGTCACGAAATGAGCTTCTCTGTGCCGTCACTGCTCTTGGTTGCAGCTCTGTGTGTGTTTGTCTCTGCAGCCCCTTTTTGGAAAGGGGGAGCATGGTGACTGGTGTGGGGGGTGTAAGGAGTGGGCTGGTGTCGGTTTTCACCCACAAGAAAGCATGATTAGACTATTCTGGTGCCTAGAGTACTGGCAGGTTTTAGTTTTCAGGCAAGAATTAGGTGGCAGGGCGACTTTGCGATCCAGGAATGCCGACCTGGATAAAAGTACCTGCTGCTGAGTTCTAAAATAAAACCCTCCAAAAGGCTTGCCTGCGTCACTGGCTGTACATATTGTGCCCTTCCAGCCTTCTGGTCAGCAAAGGGTGGGCTGCAGTGCTTGTGGGTGGGGGCAGAGCTGGCTGTGGGGGTAGGTCAGTCCCGGTGAAAGACTTCCTCTGCGCTGGCCTCACCGTCAGTCTAATCCATTTTGGGGGGTGGGGGGGGGGGGGATAGGACTTCTGCCTGGCAGATGGGGGGAGAGATGCCTTCGTCGGTGAGGGGTCCGATTCTGCCTGGAGGTCACCTGACAGTCTTGTGTTGTTGTGTGAATTTGGTGTGGCGCTATTCTTAGCCAGCCCTGGTGCAAGGGTGAGGAGAGGGCAGAGGAGAGCTTGGAAAGAGATGAAGAATGATGCCCAGGTACCAGTAATATTTTAACCCATGTCATGGTATACCGGTACGTAAGTACTGCTTTGGGTAACCTGCAATGGAAAGTATACTTGTTAACAAATAAGGGTAGAGTGTGTAAGATGCCTTTGATTGTAGGGCGTGTCGATTAGCATATTTCATGTGTAACATTTGTATAAATGCTGTGCTTCATGCCTGTGTAATGATATAATACAGTTAATTTTCAGTATAAAGACTGAGCAGTTTCTGTAAGACCATTTTCTGTTTGCTGTGATAAAGAGCCATTATGAGCCGGGTGAATCTGATGCCATGTGTTTACATAAACTTAAAATGGTTGGATTAGGTTCAATACAGAAAGCCTGGCAGTCACTGTATAGTTAACCAAATTCTAAGAATGCAGTACTGTTCCGCTAGCTGCTTTGGAAACCTGAGAAAGATGGTCAACCCATGTACTGCCTTTTGGTGGTTATTTCCCTTTTTCTGCCCATCAGTTCCCCAACGTACTGTCAGTCCACTACATCAGATGTACTAGTCTGGTCATGTGATCTCCTATTTGGACACTGCAACATTTTTTATCAAGGCACACTATAGAAATCTCTATTTACTTTGTTTACTCCATTCTTTGGTGAATTATTAGCCAGTTTCTGTGGATGGTTTTCTTTGTCTAGTCTTAATTATTTGCATTTTTACATTTTAAGATATTGTCCTTGTGCTTACAGTACTGTGCAAGTTGAATAACTGAATCTGAGACTGGTAGTACTTACTGTAGCTTGGAGGATTTCTTTTATAATTGCCAGAGCACTCCTTAACTTAAATAAAAGTGATAGCTTCTTGGTATTATTCTGTATTATGCCACAGAATTGAGTTCAAAGCACACATTCTCTTGTGGAGAATGTAGAATTATACTTGAATATCTAGATCAGTCTTTGGGTTTGGTCAGTAATACTTAGGTTTGAATGAAACTGCTACAAGGACACTGATAAAAGCTCCAGGATGATTTGTTTCGAGGGTATTTCAGAATCACCATTTAAATCTTTCAAGAGTATAGTTTCTTTGCTCTTAATTGCTCTTTCATTAGAACAGAAACTTGAAGTGTACCATGGGTCACTTATTCAATAATTTTATACAAATATGCCCTAAGGTGGGGACAGCACAGTAGTGTTTATATAAAAGTTAACCGGCGCTTCTAAAGGTATTTAAAAATGGGTTCATGGTTTCAACATGTAAGAAACAAATGAGGGAGCCATTCTGTTCGTTAAGTCTAGATCTCTCTGTCTGGATAAAAGGATTGGGGAATACCTGTGAGATCTTTTGTCCTGTTGTTTCACAAGAAGAATTTCACTCACTCCCTTAAGTGTTCATTGGTAGGTGGTGGTCGCAGTGCACAGTCACTGCCTAAAATAACCACGGGTGACACCGAAAACTGAAGCAGCAGTGAAAGGGGACTTAGCTGTTCTCCCTTCCTATCTCCAGTCCTAATCTCCCCCCTGGAAACGAGGCCCAAAGGCCGGCTGCGCTTGGCCCTGTTGCAGTAAACCTCTATAAATAGACCTTTTGCTCCAGTCTGCAGACATCAGAAAAATCCCATCCTTCAGGGCACTTGTCACCTTTTCTAGTTTATCAGGGTGCAGCACGCATTCTGGGATGGGGAGTAGGGGTTGTCGTATTCATGCTCAAATTATTTAGAGCCCTCGTCACACCGCTGGCGTTCGGGTGCTACAAGCAGCTATTTGGGAGTGTAGTTTTGGCGCAGGAGCAAACCGCACACACTGGCAAGAACTGCGCAGGGATGCACGCAGCAGCCCAGGGCTGTAACATTGACCGCGCCCTCTCCTTGTGTATATGCGTGTGTTTTCCAGCTGGCCGTTGCCTGAGCTGGAATCGAGCCAGATCAGACTGATCGTGTATCAAGACTGTGAGCGGCGGGGAAGAAATGTCCTCTTCGATTCCAATGCCAAAAAGAGGAGTGCAGAAGAAACCCTGGTCACGGTGAGAGGCTCTCTAAGCACGTCTGCGCGTGCATCCACCCACCCTGCCACCTGTAATCTCTGCTGTTAGTAGAACATAGGTGATGTTGTTTTAAATCTCCTAGAGCTGTATTAGAGGGCCTGACCGGTTTAAACTGGAGCCCTTATCTCTAGTAATAATAGAATCAGCTGACGCTTCGTATGTAAGCATTCTTTCACACTCACATGACACAAGTTCGCTCTTGCACGTCTTCCCTCTGCTTATCATTGCATTGTCATAGTTTGCAGTTAGCTCTGTTTGCCATCAGTGGCTGCTGTCTATGTGTCTGTACCCATATTCATGATACTGTTTTCTCAAACTCATTACGAGCTCATTGCTCTTTATTTAAATTTTTTGCTTTTCTAATAAGGCAGATTTATTTAACGTTAAAAATTAATTTTCTGCCTTTAACAAGACCTTTGAAAGTATGGTGTTGTGCGATTATTGCTGTGTTGTAGAATTCAGTAACTGGTATACAGTATGTGATACAGAGTATTGAAGCAGAACGTTGCAGGCCAGTAGAGTCTGTGTGGCTTCATCACATGATGATTTTTGGCACAGGATAATGTTTGTCCTGTGTGTGTGTGTGTGTGTGTGTGTGTGTGTGTGTGTGTGTGTGTGTGTGTGAGTGTGTGTGTGAGAGAGAGAGAGAGAGAGAAAGAAAGGGAGGGAGGGAGGGAGGGAGGGGTAGAGCATGTGTGCAGTTCCAGCTCACGAGTTCCTCAGGAAGTCATATGACAGGAGTTCACATGGTCCAACCCTTTGTGTCCTCTGTCAGGGCACGACTCCGCACTTGAAGCTGTTTTTTTTTTTTTTTCTTCATTTTATTTAAATGGTGAGCCATTACCAAGCAGGCGGAATGCACGCATTCAGCGTCGCATTCCACGGCTCCTTTGTGCCATTTCAACAGCAGGAAATTTGTGGCATTGCAGTGCACTGCTTATTTTTTAAAATGTGCTCAGAAATGTTTTGATTAAAACATTGAAATATGGTTTCAATATTATAGTAACATTTTATTTTCAGAATACATATTGTACTGTATGTATATAATTTTAGCATTTATAGTAGTCTTTGAAATGTGATGTGTTTAATGATATATTTGTGTGTGTTTAGTTTAATTAACCAGTTTCCAAGTTCCTCCTTGAATGAACAAAAACTGTTTCTCAACCTCCTGTGTAGCACTGTGCTGTGTTTGGAAACGTTACACAGTTACTCCATCGAGGTGTGTTTGTGCAGAGTTCCTGTCCTGTAGTGTGGATAAGTGTGGCCAGCCCCCCCCCCCCCCCGCATGCCGATGAAGATGCGTCTTTTCAGTCTGTGCAGAAGTCGGGCGGTGAGCCGCAGGGCAGAGGGCCGGGGCGCTGCTGCCGGCTTCGACCCAACGGGGGCAGCTCTAGCTCCTTGGACAGTACTTCTTCCACAGCCTCGGAGCCACGGGAGCAGGGCCCTCGCTTCCAGGTGAGCCAGGGCATCCTGTGATTCCCTCTACAAAATGTTTGTTTGCATGGCCACACACATTGGCGTAGTGACATAGCCGGCTCATTTCCCAGCATTCCTGACCTTAAGCTACTGTTGTGCCTTTCTCTCTCACACACGCACGCGCATGTATCCAGCTTGACCATCCTCTTTCCCCATCATGCTCAGGGATCCCGTTGCTCTTCTGACGCCAACATGCTGGGGGAGATGATGTTTGGCTCGGTGGCGATGAGCTACAAGGGCTCCACGCTGAAAATCCATCAGATACGGTGAGTGAGCAGGTACCTCTGTGGTGACCGCCCCGGCGCGACTCGAGGACCTGGCTCATGCCAGGGGGTCTGCAGCTGCCCACTTCCTGTCCACGTAGTCTGCTGCCAGAAGCATTCGTTTGATTATTGTCTTTTCCTCAGGTCTCCTGCTCAGTTGATGCTGAGCAAAGTGTTTACAGCCCGGACAGGGAGCAGCGTTTACGGAAGCCTGAACACGTGAGCAGTCCTCCCTGAGCGGCCTTTATGGGCATCTTAATCTCTCTACCGGGCTTATTTAGAACTGCTATAAAACCCTATGCATTCAGTGTTTTTTCCTGCCGCTAATTTAAGTGGTTAAACATAAAGGTGAAAAGGTACTCCAGTCACATGGCTATAATGCTGCATTAATCTTTAACTGCTCCATTTGGCATAAGTTGGGGATTAAAGTTGTTTTTCGTTTTTGGCAGATTGCAGGATAGCCTCGAGTTCATCAACCAAGACTCAGTCACGCTTAAACCGGATCAAAACACTGTGGTCAACAGCTTCTTGGGGAACATAGGTAATGAGTGGGTTACATGGCATATGGCAGCTATCTGCTAATATTCTGTTTGCTTCTAGTGGAAAACGAGGTGTTACCTGTTATGTTTGCTTATTGCCTTGCTTACCATGGCTTGGCTTCATGAGAGCTGGGTGTGTGTGCAGTAATTTTATTGACAATATCATGAAAACTACCCCCCACCATATTGTTTATGATGTTGTCATTTGCCTGCATCTTGTTTTGGCCGTGTACAGATCTCTTGTGACATCTCCATTCTATTTGTATAATTGACACTTATGGAATTTATGGCTACATGGAAATATGTTCTTTGCTTACATATAAACAAGACCATCTGTGGAGTGCGTGCTTGCCTGTGTGTATGTGTGTGTGTGTGTGTGTATGTGTGTGTGTGTTCTAGCCATCATGGCAGAACGTGGTGATTTTGGCATTTTCACCTTTACCTAAATCCTTGACTTTTACAAAGAATGCATTAAGAATTGGAGTTGGCTTCCGGCATGCTCGTAGACGTGCTCGTTTTGACATCTCCATACAGTCTGGCTGTCCCTCAGTACGGTGTATTTAAGGAGCACTTGATTAGAGGGCTCTTCAGTGTGCCTGTCAGTAGACGGTAGGCCTTCTGCTTTCTGCCTTGCCTGTCTCGAACCTGTGATGTGGAAGCAGCCCGCTTCACTAACCTGCTTCGTGTCTGTTTTGTTCTCTCTCTCTCTCCTCTCGTCGTTTCCGCCGTGTGCAGGTTTCTCTCAGCTCTGCAGTTCCCGGCGGGCCTTCTCTGAACAAGGCCCCCTCCGTCTCATCAAGAGTGCCTCTTTCTTTGCAGGTTTGCCATGTGCTCTGTGCGTGCTGCATGCTCTGCTGTGTAATTGCATGTGGCATGTGTGCAGTCCCCTCCCCCAACCAAAATCTGATCTTTGTGTTCTTTCCCCTCACCACCTCCTAATTTTGTGTCACACTGTTCACACTTTGACCCCCCACCATGAATCCCTGTAGTGCCCCCCATGAGAAATAGCAATGGAACCTTTTCCCTTGTTACGGTCCGTGCACTAAGGGTGGTGATTTCCTTTAAAAATAGCCTCCACTCGGCTCCTTCAGCCGTACCCGGGCCAGCAAATCACGGGGCTCCTCAGTTATGTAACCGCAGAAAGTCCAGTGCGGGTCAGCATGGATACATTACAGTGAAGCTTGTGTGGATTTTGCCCGTAACTCATGTCGGCGTCGCAAAAGGAAAATATTCCTTGGCTACAGCTTGTGTTCTAGATGCTGGATTCGCACATTTTCTGAAACGTCTAGGAGAGCCCCTGGGCATGTGTGTGTAGGAGAAGAGTAAAAGCGATTGCTGTGTGCCCCTCCCCCAGCCGTGCTGCACTGGCTGTGCGTGGGCTCAGGCTTAGGCAGCCAGGGGGAGGCAACAAGGAGTAAGAAAGCGCCTGTGTGTGCGCGCCTCGCTGTAGCACCGTGTTGGCATCCTGCTGCGAGCTGCATGGGGGTAGGGGGGGAGACATCGTGGGACCTCCTGGCTATAGCGACGCTCTCGCACCCTGTTCTGATTCCCTGTTCCCTCCCTTTCAAAGGGCCCACCACACCGATGGACATGCCCGGCCGGAGCCAATACGACGAGCGGGACAGCGGGATTGCCAGATCAGGTAAGATGAGTGCCATTGTCCCCCTCTCTCTAAATAGCTCCCCCTGCTGGTGGTTTTGGAGTCACGCGGCTGATTCATCTGCACCAACTGCAGCCTTGATTGTCTATTAGGTTACCTTAGTTTCTCTACCTGCCACTCATAATGCTTCAACAGGTTTTCCGGTAACACTTATAATGGCCACAAATAATGCAGTAATACATGCTTAGTAAATGCATTAATTAACCATTAACTATGCATTACTTCATCATTAAT
>JAODKN010000048.1:3239984-3265540 GCA_026774425.1 Petrocephalus zakoni | reverse complement strand
ATATGCGCTGAACCTGCACAACTACATATACACTTTATTATATGTATTTATTATTTTTATTTTTTTACTAAAAATGGACACAACTGCATAATTATTCAACAAGCATGTAAAAATCAGTATGGAGGTTGTGAAAAGGTTGAGTTTCTTGTACCATAAATGGAACTGAAAGCAGTGCGTATAACATGAAAGGAACACCAACACATTAGCTTACATATAGTGTGAGCTGTCAGACTGCAGCAGTGAATGACTAAAATGTTGGCATATCACTCAAGTGGGCTGTATATGGGGTGAGGGGGGGTGTATTCATACTTCACACTCTGCTACTCAGAGTCCATGTGATGATGTTTGAAGAACTGATGTTGCTCGCAAATGGCGGCCAATTTTTCCTGGCTGAATTTCTCTAGCTGGGGTACTGACTGCTTTTGCTTTGAAAAAGGAAAAAAATTTTCTTTCTGCGTGTGTGAAGAGAGTGAAACTGGGAGAACATGCAGAGGTATAGTGTGAATATTTACAGGGTATTTCTTTTTTTTAGCCTTAGCTATTTGATTTGGTTATTAAAATTCAACCATGTTTTAATGAACAGAATTCAAGGTGGCTTTAATCTTAGGTCTTTGTTTACATGTGCAGAAGTTTCCCTGCCATCACTTTTTTACTTTTGCTGAGATGAGTCAGACAGGTGTGAGTCCTGTGGTCATGCTGGACCTCCCTTCTGGCTGACTGAGCGGGAAGGCTGAGAGCCTTGCATGGTACTGCCTGCTTGTGACTCACCGGAGTGTACACGTCTGAAGGTCCTCCTGAATCACAGCCAGACATCAGTGTCACTTACTGGTCTGATGGTTTGGCTCAAATGAAGGTGGAGCATTAGATCATCGGCAGTTGGCGTCCTTATAGTTTCTTTGTTTATGGGGGATTGCGTTGCACAGCCATGTATGGCATGTACCAGGTCTGCTTAAATGTCACTGTCTACTGTCAAATCAACCAGTAGTAACCCGCTCATCTGTGTGTATGAGGACTTCTGAATAAGATGGTATTCCCTGCTTCAGTGATTTGTGATTTTTACTGTATTTTTCTCTAGTTGTCTGTCTGCTCTTACGTCTACAACTTTCATACCAAGTAACATTCCATGTGCGTGTTAGTGTTTTGCGAGTAAACTCTCAAGAAGAATTGGGAGACTAATGACCTATTTATTTGAAGGTCTCAGTATGTGACCGCCCCCCCCCCCCCGCCTCAGTTTGCGCTCTAATTCAGTGGACAGTTGTGGCTCGTGTTATCTAGTGTTTGTCTGAGGCCTATGTAGCCTGAAGTTCCGTGCAGCATATGGACCACGCCAGTTCAGAGGTGTCCCCCACTGCACCACTGAGGAGTGCAAAGGGCTGGATTTTAGCCCATCATGAGGTCCGGATGGAATTTCCAGACGTCGAAATGTCACGGACGGTGTCCCCCTCATGATCCCGGGGAGACTGTGTCCTCCTTGTTCGACACGAGACAATGACAATGCTGTTCTCATGCAGGATGACCATCTGTAACCTTTACACCATGCCTCGCGTGGGCGAGCCAGTGTGGCTGACCATGATGTCAAGCGCGTCGGAGAAGAACCAGCTCTGCAGCCAGTTCATGAGGGAGCTTTCCCTGCTCGTGGAGCAAGCCTCCAAGAACCAGTTGAGTGAGAATGAGGCAGGCATTGAAATGCTCACCATAAGTAATGAAATATGTAGAGCTTTACTCCTTTTATATCATGAAAACAATCATCACCCAAAATGTCATGGGGGAATGAATGTCTAATTTCTCCATGTTGAGGAGTGAAGAATCTCATTGAAGGATTATCATATTGATGTCCAACCTCTTTTCTATTTATGAAGAAGTCATGTAAGCATGATGACCATGTGCGAAGTGTCAGCGTGACGGTAGTAATCCAGAACCTTCCCACATGTAGGTTTCTTCCAGCTCTTCTCACGGCTGTCCTCACTAACCACCTGGCATGGGTCCCTACGGTGATGCCCAACGGCCAGCCGCCCATCAAGATCTTCCTGGAGAAGCACTCTTCTCAGAGTGTGGACATGCTGGCGAAAACGCATCCCTACAACCCACTGTGGGCGCAACTTGGTAAGACCCATATCATCTGAGATGTTTTGGACTGATCTGGATTGTGCTGCCGCCTTCACCAACCCATGGGAGCTTTACTTGCATACAAATGTTCTGAGGGCAGAATGAAAAGTTATTAGTTGAGAGAGGATCAAATCTTGTCAGATGTCAGACCAACCAATCAGATATCTTGGATCTACCTCTTCTACAGTCTGATTGGTTATTGGTTATGTCTCTGTACCAATCATTTTTCATTCTGCCCTCAGAACATTTTTGTTTAAGTTAAACTCCCACAAGCCCTTGAGCATCATTTTGGCAAGCATGATGACCACCACTCATTGTGGACTTGTTTTGAAATCTGGGTGACCTCTTTCCCTTTTATTTGAAATTCATTGAGATCAATGTGAAATCAATGTGTATTGCCCTCTGATGGTCATACCAAAAATACTGTAATTGTTCTGTACAATAACTCGGCAGCAAAAATGTAACCCATGTAAATATTACTGAAGCACAGGGAATATTGAATGTGCTCATTGTTGATGGGAAATGTAAGCAAGGATTTCCATAAGTAATGGGTTTTTAATTCATAATGGATAACTAAAAATTGCTGACGGAAGACAGGGTTGTATAAGAAACTGCTGCTGGCAGAGACACTTTTAAAAATGCTAATGCTATTCCACCAGCACTGTTTTATTGATTTGCCTTTTAAGGAAAAAAGTGTTTTGATTGTTCAACCTGCCTGTTGTGGCATAAATCTGTGGCCTGGCAGGCGGCACGGTATATTAAATGGAGGAAGAGTGTGATCTCTGTGTGTATATGCAGGCGATCTGTACGGCGCGATCGGCTCCCCCGTGCGTCTCTCCCGGACCGTGGTGGTCGGGAAGCGGCAAGAGCTGGTACAGAGGCTGCTCTACTTCCTCACCTACTTCATCCGCTGCTCGGAGCTGCTAGAGACGCACCTGCTGGAGAGCGCAGAGGATGAAGCCATCGTACTGCCCGGCTCTCTCATCACCACATCGCTGCGGCGCGGGGAGGTGGAGGAGTCCGACTACGTGCTGGTCACCATGCACAAACCTCATGGCGACTACCCTGCTTCTACCGAACAGGAAGGCGAGGGCCCTGCGGACACCGGCGACGGGGGCTGTAGGCTGGGCCCGGCTCCCACAGCTTGCCAAGAGGATGTCGTCCACCCGCCCCCTTTCAAAGAGAAGACGAGCCACTGTCCAGAAACCAAGGTGGAGACGGTGGTGTGTGTGGGCTCAGTGTCAGCCAGGGAGTCGGTCATGGTACCGGTCGCAGAAGCGGAGGCCATTGTCAGCGAGGCCCTAGAGACCGAGAGGCTGCCCATCGAATACTTCTGTTCGTCTGGGATACCACTGGAGAAGAAACCCCCCGATAAGAGCGCAGCCGACCACTTCCTGCCCGGTGACCTGCAGCCCGCCCCCAAAGTGACTTTCCTTATCGGAGACTCCATGTCCCCAGACTCGGACACAGAAATCCGGAGGCAGACAGTCGAAGATCAAATCAAGAAGCACAAAAGGCACCTGAAGCAACAGCAGCAAAGGCTGCAGAGCTCCACTGACCCAAAGTGTGAGTCAAAGCCAACATCAGAGGACCAAACTAAGAGCAACGAGGGTAAGAATCCGCTCCTGCATGTCTCTAGCAAAATGCCCCAGTGGAGCTCCTCCCACGAAGAGTGCATGGATCTGTTTGACGAGTATTTTAGCGATGATAACCCCGTGGAAACTCGGACTATTGACGATGTGTCCGGAACACAGGAGTCAAGCAGCGCAGACAAAACAAAGAGCCAGCTTCTGGACCCATCGGGAGACTTGGCAGAAAAAGAGTATAGGATTGTGGGACAGAGGGACATGGGCCACAGCGGGTGTAGCTGTAACTCAGCGGGTGTAGTAGACAAAGGCTTTTGTAAGACTTGTTCTGCAGAGCAGGCCAAAGCCATTGTGATCTCTGTTACTGTCCCCCAAGGGGACATGGGGGACCTGAAGAAGGTCGGCCCCCTGAATGAGTGGGAAATACCGCGGAATGAGAGTTCAGACAGCGCGCTGGGCGACAGCGAGAGCGAGGACACGGCCCAGGAGCTGCAGCGTCACGAAGGGACATACTATGGCGACGAGCAAGAGGAGTGGCTGGAGGAGATGGAAGTCCCCTTTCCGGGGTGAGTGCAGTTTCAGTTGACGTTGCTAATTCACTCGATTTATGATACCCTACTTTTTGTTCCAATTTTCCGGAAGTGGAAGGAGTATTTTGTTTCTGAGTTTAGCACTTTGTAAATGTTATTTTGTTTCATTAGGTCTAAACTGGTAGAGAATTACTCCAAGCCCACCATTGCCAACTTTGGGAGATCTCTTTTTGGAGGCTACTGTCAAACCTACGTCCCCGACTTTGTTCTGCACGGGACACCAAATGACGAAAGGCTGAAGCAGTGCCTCATGTCGGACTTGGCTCACGCTGTGCAGGTACCTGGGAGATCTCTCCTTCCTGGTATATGTTTTTGTCACAGGTATAATGCCAAGGACTTGCTTATTGATGATTTATTTATTTTTTTTAATGCAGCATCCAGTGCTGGATGAGCCTATTGCAGAGGCCGTCTGCATCATAGCCGACACAGATAAGTGGACCGTGCAGGTGGCCAGCAGTCAGAGAAGGCCCACTGACAACAAACTTGGCAAGGAAGTTCTGGTGTCCAACTTGGTGTCCAGTCTCCTTCATTCAACCCACCAGCTGTACAAACTCAACATGTCCCCAAACTTTGTACGTTTGCAAGTATCTAGTTTGCAGGGTGTAACTTGTATAATGAAAATGCCACTTTGATTTCCTTTGTCCAGAATTACATAAGAACATAAGAAATATACAAACGACAGGAGCCTATTCGGCCCATCAAGCTTGCTTGGGGAGAACTCAACTTATAGCTCAGAGTTGTTAAAATCTTATCTAACTCTGATTTTAAAGGAACCAAAGGTTTTAGCTTGCACTACACTAACGGGAAGACTATTCCATACTCTAACAACTCGCTGTGTAAATCCAGGTTAAAATGTTCTCCTGCTAATTTCCACCTATGGCCACGAGTTCTTGTATTTGAACTAATGCTGAATTTGGTTGAACAGCAGCCAGTCCTGTTAGAATCTTATAGACCTGGATCATGTCCCCCCTCAGCCTCCTTTACTTGAGGCTGAACAGATTTAGCTCAGCTAACCTTTCCTCATATAACATTCCTCTAAGACCAGGAATCATTCTTTTAGCCCTACGTTGCGCCTTTTGTAAGACCGCAATGTCCTTTTTAAGATATGGTGATCAAACCTGCACACAATATTCTAGGTTTTCTTGGTCTTACCAAGGAATTGTATAATCTCAGCATTACCTCCCTTGACTTAAACTCTACACACCTAGAGATGTAACCCAACATTGATATTAAGTGGTTTATGCATTGCATACCAAAGGAGACTGAAAATGAGTGTGTGTCTCCCCCTAGTGTTTAAATGCGGAAGAACAGCAGGGTTGCTTATTGGGCAGTGAAAATGTCTTTTTTGCTGCTGCTTGTACAGTGTGTATCTGTTAATTTTCTCCACAGTGCATCATGCACCTTGAAGACAGACTACAGGAGCTCTACTTCAAAAGCAGAATGCTTGCAGAGTACCTTAAGGGTCAAACAAGAGTTCATGTAAAAGAACTGGGAATGGTTTTGGGGTAAGAATAACGCTTTCTTTGACTCTTTGGAAACTGAATCTCTTATTTTGCCAAGCTGTTAAATGTTTATGCAAGAATTATTTAAGTAGTTTTTCCAACATAATCCAATAAAAATGTGAGAAAAAATAAAACAAGCATAAAACCTTAATGGTGGTATGGTGGAACCATTTACGAAAATGTTATAGATCGTCAGTAAGTCTTGGCATTTTTCAGAGGTTAACTGAAAAGGGTTTTCTTGGCCATCTTGTAGAAAGGTGATGCAGTCATGAACAAAGTCCTGGTGGAGAGGTGGTTATGCTGATGTGATGTTAACTAGGGCTGCAGGCCATCTGAATATCACTCTAGTTTTCAGTAAAATCTGGAACCATATAAGCAGAACCCTTAGGTGCTTTCACACTGAAATTCCCAAACCTGGTCCTGGTTTACAAGTCCCTGGGCTGTATCGACCTGGGACTTCTGTAGTTCCTGGCCACTTCACACTTCAAATATCTCGCATAATTTCGTACAAAAATACACCCTCACGCCAAAACTATGGAAGATAAATGTAATTTAGATTTTATTCTTTGCTAAACTATAAATAAAAAATGGTATCTTAGTATTGAGTATCAATGGACTTAATATTCAGGTTTTAGAATTGAGCACTCGTGATGGTAGCGTGGTTTCTAATGTTTTTCATCCCCTGTTGTCTAGTATCGAGTCCAGTGATCTACCCCTATTGGCAGCAGTCGCAAGCACCCACTCACCGCATGTGGCCCAGATACTGCTCTAGATGGCCCAGAGCCACCGATGGCGGAAGACCAGTCTGGAACCAGAGGACTATCAGGAATACAGCGCTGGTTCCGAGTGAGCGCGCCCAGCCCAGCCCAGCCCGGTGTGGCGTGGCACGGCACGGTGCGGTGCGGCCCGGTCACACGGTAGGTGGGTGACCTCAGCTGGTCCTGCTGCAGCTCTCAGCGCCTTAGAGGCAGGGCTGACCCAGGAAGGCGGGGCCCGGCGCAAAGCGCCAGAGCACCCACGGCGCCACAGACGCTGTCTGTGCCTGTACAGCCTGAAGATTTACAGAGACGCTCCCCCAGGGTGGAGGATCTTCTCCATTGTTTGAATGTTTTACTGGTATTTTACACCTGGAATGCTTTTTTTATGACAATCCAGGAAAAATGGCAATTTTTTGTCTTCTTCCTTTACAAATGCAATTAGTACAGCCATAGGAAAGAAAATGCGCTACTTTAAAGTAACAACATATTCTGACCCTACAAATACCTAAAACAAGCCCTCCTCATACACTCTATTCTTTTAATGTTGCTGAATTAATCTCTTATTCTGGTCCCTCAATATCTGTTTCTGTTGGTTAATGCAGATACCAATTGTAAATGTGTATAAATGAAAGTGATGGAAATGTTATACATACCTGGAAAAACACGAGAGGAAATAAAGTGGTCGTCGTTTTGATGGTGCCGGTGGCAGTTTTACATCATTGGTTCTCACAGGCACACACCTACCTCATGTTTAGCTGGTGTCTATCACCACTCGCTTACTTGTATTAGCTTGCTTATGAAGGAAATGTTTCTCATTTAGCTCTGAACTATAAAACCTGTTATGTACAAAAGAGGGAAAAAAAGAGAAAAATGCTGCTCACGGTAGCAGCCCAAAAGAACAGCGTCCGGGCAGGGTCTGAAAGGTAAATTTATTTCATGCCAGTAAGTGAAAATCCTCTCTTTTCACTTACATTGTTTACCGTTTCAGAGGATGCAGTTTGAGAGAGAGCTATTGAATATACCAGCTAACAATTACATGTTTATTAGTTATCTTTGTTGCACCTTTTGGTGGGGGGGGGTGGTGGGGAGAGAGATTTTAAAGCACAAACACGTTTTTCGATCATAGAAACGAACACATCAAAGGGCCATTCGAAATGAGAGATTTTATTTTTACTAATATTTACAGATTTCTACCATTGCATAAATGCCTTGTATGCTGTTATTTTTGTGTCTGAAAGTGATGTCATGTGTCTTGAGTCTTAATCGACATGAGGCATGAAAGAATGAGATTACCCCGAGATGTTTTTGCTAACGAGATGCTTCGCTATTGCCGGAATTACTCCCATTACATTTTATAAAATGTAAAGATGGTTTCTCTTATTCTGAAGCGTGCGTGTATGTATGTGTGTGTGTGTGTGTGTGTGTATATGCACTTCTATATTTATTAAGTATGATGAGTAATGGTTTGTCAACTGTATGTACAGAAGAAGTTCAGTCTTTAAATTTGCATTGTTTTTCTCTTTTTCCCAATTTTATGGGAATGTTGTGCAATAAAGAAGCCAATGTTACGTATTTCAGTGTCTTCCAACAAGGATTTATTTATCCACTCCAGACGCATTATCTTCACACTGGTTCTCTTGGTGAGGGCTGTGTGCCGAGCACAATCTGGCTCTTTCTGGGGGATCCCCTGGCATTCACAAAACTGCTTGGATAAATAATCTCTCCTGTGATTGCATGCCCTGAGGCCTCTGCCCAGTTGGGCTGTTCCCAGAACCAGTCTGTCAGGTGGCATCCTCATCCTGTCACTGATAGAAAAGATTACACTATATTTCAACTTAACATTTAGTACACTTCCCAGCATAGTTCACACAGAGTACTTTATTGCTCAATATGTCTTTATACAGTCACTATATTGGTTTATTTTACCTTTAATGTGTCTTTGTTGTTTTTGCTTTATTTGAACAAATCAATACTACTGATAGATTTTTTTTTTTAAACTTGCAGGTAAAAAAGTGTGAATACTAATGTAATGAATAAAGCAAGACTAACTGCTTCCGTACTTTAAACATAGCATACGGAATCCAAAGTGGAGTTAAATGAAGTTAATAAAAACTCCTAAAAATAGGAGGTAACTGGAAACTATTGTTAAATTTTCAGGTCATACTGTTTTGGTGTAGTTTCAGTCCTGTATACAGCACAAGTTATTTAGGAGAGTGAACTACTGGAAGGTAAACCCTGTGTTGTATCTTCCACACACATCCTATCAGGCTTTGTGCAAAAAAATGTCTTTTTTAACATTGTTTTTGCTGTTACGTAGTGAGCAATTCTACTGTTCCAAGTAACTTCTTTACCAGCAGGAACATGTACTGGAATTTTCCTAACACATTCTCAGTTTTTTTTTTTTTATAAACTTCATCCTGAATTTCCTGCCTAGAAACAGCATCCAGTCATACAAGTACTGTTGGCATGTGTTGCCTAATAGACATTCTCAGGAACATGAGTCTTCAGTTATCCTGCCTGATTTATGTAAATGTATTTGTTACATACAATGGCAATTAGTTCATTTCCAGTGAAATTGTGCTATCTGCCCCTTCCTGGTATCAAGAAGGTCATTTGCCTTTTATAAGAATGACCCAATAATTCATCGTAAGCATCTCACTTGACTTAACAGTTGTACCAAAGCATTCCCCCAGAGAGATGTTTGTAGAAATGTCTTAATATGTCCAGGAACACTGTAAATCATTACTAGAGACTATTAAAGAGATGAACTGTCCAGTTCTGATACTTCAAAATCTCCCTGAAACAAGTTCACATAGTTCCTGTGATACTCCCACATTTTACTTGTCATCCTGGTTTGGGAAGCCATCTGCTCGAATGTCCAGCACTCTGTGTGGAAATGACAATGGTGTGGGGATAGTGGTGGTCACTTCCGTGTCCCATGACCGACAGGCTTGCCGACTACAAAACCGAAATCATTTCACACATGATAGTGTCTTCGGTTGACGTAATGACTCCAGTGTTTTCGCAAATACAAATGCATCCCCCTTTGGCCCTTCCGGGCAGCTGTTCCTAAGTGTGGACTAACTTTCTTCCTTGGCCAATCCAAGATGGTTTAAAAGTGGATCTGGGGGTGTTGAACTAGCATATTTCTGCTAAGTGTGTAGTTCCAGTAATTTGTAATTTTCAATGCTTGATCTTTGTATTGTACTATATATGGTGTTTTTTCTTCATAAAAATGTTTTTAAAATCCCTCTAAATGGCACATAATTTTCCTGCACAGAATTGGTGGCTTTGTCACGAGAACATATTGAGGCCTTTAAAAGTTCCTGATCTGATATTTTAATAGTCTTGAAAGCCTCTTAATCTAATTATTATATGCCACACTCAAGATACAACAGCAAGATCTTTCTGTGACTCGAGACTGCAACCTCGAGGCTTCAGGACTGTCCTTAACAGCTACCTGCTATTCAAACCTGATTCTTCACATTTTACTATTTCTGCTTCATGCAGATAGTACAGGAACCACTAAACTGACACCCACTAAATTACTGTGATTTTTTTCTATTATGGTTCCTACTTACTGCACTTAACAAATTTTGACATTCTTATTTATCGAATTTTCGTTTTACAGGAGGGTTTAGGAAAACGAATGTATATTCATGAGATGTGCTACTCGATTGGCCAGTGAATGCCTAAGAAACCATGCTATATGCTTGCTACACTATTGTCCCTCGATCAAGAAAACGTATTGTACTGTGACTGGGTTATACCGTCATACTTTCGATTTATATAGTTATACTTTGCATAAGCATCTTACAACAGATAGAGTATCTTTTGAATAATGACTTCTCACACTTTAATTCATGGATGAAGTTGAACTTCTTAGAAAAAGAGTGGAAATGCACCAAGTTTAATGTAGACTAAGCTCCTATTGCAAACATTGACTTCAGAGTCAATTCAGTTGTGGACCTCTTTGGGTTGATAAAATGTCTGGTTGTTTTTGAAAGGTTGCATAAATGTATCAAGACTTATCTGCTTGGATTCTGCAATGAGTGCTGGGCGGGGAAACAGGAAGGACATGTCGATGAAGGCACGTTCACGCCCAATCAGGAAGCGCTTCTCATGAATATTAATAATTTCCCCCAAACCATCCTGTAAAACGAAAATTCGCACCCGGGCCACCGTTACTCCCTCTTAAAAGTCACTCAGGTAAAATTTACTTAGCTGGCAAACGCGGAATCGGTTCGCATCGATCGCGTCAACTTCTCGCGAGATTTTTTGGTTTTATTATAAGTACCGCCCGTGGGGCGTACGTCCATGCACCGCTGGTATAGTTTTCCTAAACTATAGTATCAGGAGAAATGCTACCCCTGCTCCGCAATAACTCCGGTATTCCCATATTAAGTCATATACAAGTGATTTACACGTTTCCTTAAGAGCAGGTAGATTAATTAAAAGGGGTTCGGGGAGTTTGCTGGGTGCAGAACCAGACGCTATAATAAGGGAGTGGGAACAATATGTGCTGGTCGGTTCTGCAGAGGAAAGCGCCACTGGAGCCAAAGCGCGGCTCTTCGCCCATGTGATCCGAAGAACATGTGAAAAACCAAAGAAGTTACGAGTATCCACGAGCTCCGCCGACGTGAAGTTCTGCGGGTTGTTGCCGCTGATTGGACGCTGCTGATTGGACGCCGCGCTCACCCCCCCCACCCCCTCCCGGACCGGAGCGCGAGCGCTTCGCGCGCGTGCCGCACAGCTGGCGTCGGTTCCGCGCGTCGGACGCTCTCGGGACGGCGCGTCTCGCGGACTCGCTGGAAAAGGAGGGAAGAAAACAAACAAACAAACCCGAAGAGAGAAACGACAAAAGAAGAATAAGTTTTTTCCCGGGATGCGCTGCTGTTCGCCTGACGGCGGCCGCGGCGCTCCCGCGGTCAGTCCCCGTAGCTAATTCCAGCTGTGTCGTCTAGCTAGGAAGTTTGGCGGCGGCGGGAGGAGCTGGAAGTTCGGCCCGAACCCATGCCCGGCCGAGGGGGGCCCTCCGCCTGGGAGCTCGGCACCGTCCTGTGGAGCTTCGGCTGACGGAGTGAAGCGACTTGGGTGGGAAAGGAGAGAGGGAGGGCTCGGCGGCCGCGGGAGGACGTGGGGACGATGACGGCCCCGGTGGACGGCTCCTTCAGACGCGCTTTGAGGAGGCCGCCGGCGCTGCGGACTGGCGAGGTACCGACGCGCCGGCAGGGGGTGGGGGGCTTTCCTGTCGGGGCGACCTGTGGGTCATCCGGCGGAGGCTCGGGTCCCGGAAACTCTGACAGATGCCGGACGATGGGCCCTTGGCACGGAAGGTGGCGGAGGTGCTGCGGAGGGCGGGTTGCTGTCGCTGTCACCGCCCTGTCCGCCCGGGCGCTTCGCCTTAGCCCAAGTGTCCTGTCGCTTTTTATCTTTATTTGTGTTTTTTAATCAGAGCTTTCCATAAAGAAATACCCCCCCCCCCCTGGTGGCGTTACACTATTACAGGGGCGGGAAGTAAAAACAAATGATTTAAAGAGTATAACACGTGTTTGGAGACGGAGAGCCAGCGTGCTTTTGCTGTTTTTCGAAAGTGAATCACTGTCTAATTTTAACTCTTTTTTTCCACTTTGGAAGTGCTGCTGCGGCGGCTCAGACGCTCGTACAGTGCGGCTTTCTGTGTGTTGGCCGCCGTTCTGGAGCGGTTCGGGTGTCGGCGAAGTTGTAATGTTCCACGCACCATATGGTATCACTTTAGCAGCTCGGGATGAGTTCTCGCTGGTCCTAGATCTGTCTTTTTTCTTTTCTTTTAGGGTTTACAGGAGCTTGTTACTTAGACTTATGGAATCATTTTAAGTAACAGTTTATTAAGAACTAAGAACAACAAGTCTCTTAAAAGGCATTTAGTGCTGAGGATACATGGGTTTCTTATAGTGGGCGTGGAATATCTGCATTCTGATTACTTCCCATTCAAATGAATCTCAGCACAGTGTAACACAGGTTATGGGACTGCACTGACATGCCCCAATCCAGTGCGGTATTCTGGTACTGGATGTTTGCTGTTCTGTTGTGTGTATGTTGCTGCCACTCCTGCAGTAAGTGCTTCACTGAGCTTCACCCAGGTTATTCACAGAATCCTGACAGCAAAGCCTCCACTGTTACGGCACTATAGACCGCTGAAAATAAAGTTTGCATCTCTATGTGTGAAATATAGTACATAGTGCAGCTAAGTATTAAATGTGTGCTGTGAGTGAGAGCAAAGCAGTCGCAGTGTTTTCCTTGGTGTCCTGATCACTTAGAGCAAAAAGATTAAATCCGCCTGAGTAATACAGTGTCCTAAAATTACAGCACGTTTAACAGTGGTACTCGCCTCCTCTTCTTGTTATCTGTAAACACTTAAGGGTTTTGGTGTAAACATTACATGTAATAGGCCAACCTTCCATGGTATGGCTCGAAAGCCCAAATGAACTGTCAATTACAAAATCTTATTGGAGAGTATAGAATGAATAATTTGATGAGGTTTGAAGTTTATTTAGCACAAATAAACGTACTTTGCATGATTTAGTTCAGGTTTTTCCTTTTTAGCTCATGAATCATTGTTTGCATGCCTGTATTTATCTAATTTGACATTTTTTTATATGGTTGGGACCAGAGGTTTTCCCTTTTAAAAAAATTGTGGTTGACTAGGTAATGCTGCATGACAGGAATGTCTGTTTTTTTTTAGTTTAAAGTTGTTTTACACTTAGTTTGTATCAGAAGAACTTATTAAATCTACTTAAACAGGGATGCTTGTGAATTTTGACTCCTCACTTCTGAGCTGTACAATTCTTGCATTGTTACTCTTCCAAATAGTTGCTCTGATTGTTATTTCTGTGAAATATTCCATAGTTCTGCTGACGTTCCATGCAGGGCCCTGAGGCTAGACCAGTTAAGAACTACTGATGTACTGGTTAAGCAATTTGTAAAATGGCTGTGTAATTTAGTTCTCGCTGAGACACTATTGCACACCTGCAACTTCTGTGCAGGTATCTTCCTCTATTTTGTAACATATTCTATAGACATTTTGGGCACCAAAGCCTTATTGTTTTGTAGCTCTGTACCAGACACATGCATCAGTAAGCTTTCTGACATTTGGCATCAAATCCCATTTTTTGTCTTCAAATCCCTGGTTGTTTATTGGACCTTTCCTGAGGGACCTGCAGTTTGTGAATGCAGCTTTAAACTGAGCTCATTCTCTTTGTCATCTCTTCACTATTCACAACATTTTTTTGCTCAGATACATGTACCTAGGTGTAATTTAACATTTACTTATCCAATATTATTTGCCAGTATTATACTTCTCCCTGTCTAGTGTGCAAGACTATCATTTTTTTAGATCATTTGAAATTATAGTTGTTAATGTATTTTCTAAATTGTGAAGCATTGTCAACACAGAATATGCACAGTTTCCTTCTACATGTGACTCTCAAAAGGATGGCCACATGACTTTATATTGGTGCTGGTATTGATGTGGTTTCTCCTTTTACAGAACTCATTTCTCTTCAAGCAAAACGGAGTGCTTTGTAACATGGTTTAAATTATTGCACAGCAGACTTCTAGTAACAGGGAATTGTCACACATTGTTTTAGGAACCAGTTAGCCTGTCCTGAGGAGGCAGTATTATAACAGGAGGCAATATTATAAGTTACGCTCAGAATAATATAATGACACTAGAGGGATGTTAGAATGGATTCAGCAGTTGCCTTGTTTCGATTAAAGTATTGATTCCACTGACTTGCCAAGATGGCTGGCATGTGTCCGAATTTAGGCCTGACAATAAACGTATCCAAATCTAGCTGTATCACTGTTTAAATCTGTCGCTAATAGCTGCAAATGCATAAGAATGGTACAGCATTAGATTTTCTTTGACCGCAGCTCTCACTTGATCTAGCTGTGAGCAAATGTGGGAGTGTGCTGTACAGTCAGTGATGGTGTTTCCATAGTCTGGTGATTTAAAATTTTTTTTTTTTGGCTGTTCGTGGTGTTGTAGTATTCTCTGTCTTGGCTGTGGTATATTCTGTGTATAGTCAGTGATAGCCTATACAGTACAGAAGTATCATCAGAATTTTTTTATTTGGCAAACTGTCTGTTTTGAAGAATAATTTGGCCCTATTCACAGTTATAGCAAATCTTGAGTCCAAGATTTCTACCAAAAACCAGAGTTACATGGTAGCACTGTACTGCCCTTTGCTGAGGATTGTGAAACCACAATAACACTGAAACCTAAAAATAGTTATTCCTTGCTTTATTATGTAGTGGTTTGAAATTGAATGCCTTACTCATTCGGTGAACATGCTTTCTGACACCACGTGAGAGTGCAACAGAGCCATGCTTGTCTTCTTGCTGAACATTCCAAAATGGAGCAGGCAGTATCGTTAGGTAACAGTCCAAAAACTGCCTGCATTATTTTTCCAGCTGTAACTTATTGGTAGGTCGGTGTATTGCTTATGGAAGTGACTTTATTATTTTCAGAATATGCGTATAAATATAGCAATAATAGGCCTGGAAACGGAGTATTCTTCCTCTGGACATCCTTATGTTAATTTGGCTATTTAGCATTTGCATCGTGGCATGGAATAATAGTGAATGTGTAACAAGCTATGATCATTTGTCTGTTAAGACCCTCCAAATTCCCTCTGCTAAGTTCCTGTTTGATTGCAACATGACAAATTAGTTTAGGAATTGAGCCACAAGCTAAGGTTGGGCGTGTGGCGGTGTTTGAGATGTGATATGGTCGACTTGACCTTTAGGTCAGAAACCGCTTGTAGATAGAACTTAGCAAACAGTATTATCTGATATCCACAAACATTCAAGCGTTTTCCCCAGTTTCTCTTACATCTTGGCTTGGGTTAACATTGAGTGGCACTCTGGCCCATCTACGTCTTCTTAAGAAGAGATAAATAAATGAATCTGAGGAATGCGAAGAGAACCCTTCAAGTAAACATGACCTCTTGCTGACCTGCTATTTGAAAGTGCTCACTTGTAGCTCTAATAAAGTTCCTCCGTGAAGGAAAACCAGTTAGTTCAGTAGTGTAGCCTGGATAATGGGCATGAAATTGTAGTGAGGCTCCCCTTAGTGTCCCGCAGCCCGTCTCTACCTCAAGCACCGGCCCCTTGTTGACGTTGAGCAGACATGGCTACAGTGCCCGCAGTTTACCGGGTTGCATCTGGCATGGGTTACCTATCACCTTGATTTTTTTTTTGTATCTTTTGTAATAGAACTACCTAGGTACCCATGCAAGATAACAGATCACTCTGTGGGTGGATCTCAAGTACTCCCCGTTTGACATAGTTTTAAAGTTAATGCCAGAGATTAGCTGGAGTGTATACGTTCAGTGGCCTCTTGTAGGTTCTTATATAGTACCAGGTATGATGTGTTTTTGTCACCAGAACTGCTTTAAGGGTTAACAAGGCATCTCCAAATGTACTTCCATGCATTACTGTTGTACTGTGCTGTTTTTTGCCCTTGTGACCTTCCTGTTAGCTTTAATGAGTCTAGCCCTTGTGTTCCGACTTCCCTCATTAACAAGGTTTATCCCATGATTCTCTGTAAACCCTAGACACTGTGTGAAAATCTGAAGATTTTTGAGACGCTGGAACCACCTTGCCTGCCACTGAGTATCGCACCACATTTATAAATTGCCTCAATAATTTACTATTAGTCATTGGATGGCTTAACCACACAATGCCTCTCAACCCAGTCAGCATGCTATATATATTTTCAGTTTCGGTCATATGATGTAAGTTAATGAACCGGTGTACCTAATAAAGTGACCACTGAGTTTTTTGTACAAATGGTACTGATGTATGAAAAAGATGTGAAAATGTTATTCAAGGGTCAGACTTTGTTTCCAGTAGCATTTATTAGAGTCATTACTAGGTAGCAGATGGTGCATTTAAGGAGTAAAGGGCATATTGGTTAGAACGCTGATCACGCCATATCATTCTATATTAACTACTGTTGAAAATGGAGTCAAATTGCTGCAGATATTAACAAGGAAGTGTTTGCATTGCATTCATGCTGGTAGCTCATGAAAATGGCGCTGAGTTTATTTACATAATATCCATCCGTCTTCCAAGTACTGATCCTGGTCAGGGGGCCTGTAGACTATCCTGGACAGCACAGGGCGCAGAGCTGTGCTATGCACTGGATAGGACGCTAGTTCATTGCAGGGCACACGTACACTTACCACATGATTGTATACTAGGGGGAATTTAGAAATGCTAGTTAGATTAATAGCATGTCTTTGGACAGCAGGAATTTAGAGTGCTGGGGGGAAACCCACGTGATACAGGGAGAACGTGAACAGCACGCCCACACGCACAGTGGGGGCAGGATTCGAACCCCCATCCTAGCAGGTGCGAAAAAACAATGCTACCCACTGAACCATTGTGCCGTCTGCACTTCATTTAATTTTCGCAACTTGCTCCTGGCTTGGAGTGATGTTTCCCGAACAAATGAATTTGCCTAGAGGCATGCAGATAGACTGCTGGCTCTTGCTGAAATGAGGGTCATGGTTTATTCAGATAGTTTTAATTACCCTTCAGAATTAGCCGGGGGGCTGCCGTCCTGTTTCAGGCCAGCTTCCTCCTATAGATACAAAAGAGACAGGAAACTGTCTTGAAGCTGTTTACTCATTCTTTTATTCATCCAAAATATCTAGGGTACAAACTATCCCCAAAAGATGCTTTTGTTTCGCTGAGGGAACAGCTGTTGTGTTTTCTGTAATTGTTTGATAACCTTGTGTGGATCCACTGGGGAAAAGCTGACTCACACGCTATGGCACACAATGGGTGACTTACTGTGGTTACTTGTGGCGTTTCCTCTAATTCTTGTGCCACAAAGCCAACCATTTGGCAGATGAATGAACAGACATTCCTTACATATTTCATCCATCGTAATTTTGGGGGTAGAAAAAGCCTGTCTCTCTTTTTCTCGCTTTTTTTTAATTCATTTTTTAATACTTAAAGGGAACCTGCTTGTCAAAAGTTGAACAGTGCTAAATCATATACCAGCAAAAATCCAAGAGATGCTTTTTGAGAGATTTGCTCTTTGACACAAAGAGGGTTCTGCCGCATGCCTCTGCCAGCAGCGTATCGCAGTTCCAGAGACCCGTTCAAACACAAAAGAATGACGCTTGACCTGAACAGACAGCGGGCAGGCCCACACCTCTGATCTGCACAGCAGGAATGCTATGCGTAGGCCCCGGGCTTGTGAGGAATTCCAGACCGCTTTCGGAGCCCCCCCACCCCCCCAGCGATGTCCATTCATAGCGCCTGCAGAGAACATTCTCGGGGGTGTGGGACGATGGTGGCCTCTCGTGTGGTCATGCTTATGTTTTAATACTGTACACTGTTATGCATTGACCTCTGAATTATGCAGGGACTTAATTTTATTCCTGTTTTTATGATTTGTTATACTTATTTTTCCATAGATGTGGCAACACTTTATCTGACCTCTTTGCCAAATTGCCAAAACATCTCCTTATCAACATATTAGTGTTTTTTTTTCTCCACAAGTTCCTCCAGAGGAACCTTATCCCACAAGGCCTCACACAATGGTTTCTGAGCTGTACTCCCACTCTGAGGTCTCTGACCTTACTAGGACATCGAGCATATGAATGGCTTGAACATGTTAGAGATGTGCGTTGTTTGCCTTGTGAAGGCGTAGGGTTTCAATGCACAACTAGCATGGGGTGCATTTCCCAAAAGCATAGTTGCTAACTACGTTATTTTTGTGATGCTCACTTTGGACTTTTCAAGTAGCCAACTGTATACTAATATTATATGCAACCCATGGACACATGAACACATTCTCCTGATGAAAGGAGATAATTGGGTATGTCTTGCATTCATCTTGAAGGTCATGTTTGCTTGTGATTATGGTGGTGCTTGTGGTGTTGTTTACATCTCACCAGATACCATGATCAAACCGGTTTAGCCATAAAAATTCTTTAAACTTGCATTTTGGAGTTGACTCCTTGATAGCACATTTCAAACATACGTGCCATCTACCTCACTTGTACATCACTTTGGACAAAAGCGTCTGCTAAATATTATAGGATGCAAATGATTTTGTGGAAGTGCAACATGCTCCTCTGGCTTCTCAAAATCTGGTATGATAGTTATTGTACATTCTCCTCAAAATGCACCACTTATGGCTAGTCAGGAGGGGCAATGAGCATTGTGCAACTTGTAAAGGTGTGCCTGCTACTAGCTTCTTGCCATGGCCGAATACTTCATAGTTCAGCCTGAAGAGCAGTGTTTCCCAGTCCAGTCCGTGGGCACCTGCAGACAGTCCACGTTTTTGCTATATAGGAGCAAAAAAAGTAGACTGTCAGAGAACTGAGAGGGAGCAAAAACATTGATCTCCTGTAGGTTCCTGAGGACCGGATTGGGAAATGCCGCTTTATAGGCTGAGCGAGAGTGGTGTTCACTCACCTCATGCTCTGTGGCCTGTGTCTGCCTAGCAGATAGACTTTGTTGTAGAGTGAGAAGAGAGATTCATTGGTCTAATACACAACACTGCTTGTGTTCTGTGGTGCCTGAACTTGGGTCACACACTTAGATTGGTTTTTTTTTTTGCCAATTGTGTGTATATCCCTGCAAAAAACCCATTGTAAATGTGGCCTTCTTTCTTGTGTGTTTAAAACCATTTGTTGAACATGCTTTTTTGAACATTGTTAATAAAATATTTATTCCTTTTTTTTATAAACAGTGCTGCACCCACACAGAGGTGTATGTGGCTTTTCTTCTGTCGTGTAATTAGTGTTTTACTGTTTTTTTACGTGAACATGCTTGAAGTGGAAGTGCTCAAGCACTGATTATGGAGAATAAGGGCGTTTGACTTTAATGTAAAAGCAGTGTAATGTAAATTTTGTAGAAGGTTTGCAGTTGCTATTGGTACATGTCTTGCTGCTAGTGCCTGTTCAGAAATCGTGGCGATGGAAACATGTGAAAACATGAATGTTACGAACGATGCAAATTCTCTACGGCTGGTGCCGTGACACACGGGGCTCTGCTTGCCCCAGGGACATTACTGGAGACTGTGGTCTTTCTTTCTTTAAGTACTAGTCCAGT
The DNA here is from genome assembly GCA_026774425.1 of Petrocephalus zakoni. Taxonomy (NCBI): domain Eukaryota; kingdom Metazoa; phylum Chordata; class Actinopteri; order Osteoglossiformes; family Mormyridae; genus Petrocephalus; species Petrocephalus zakoni. The sequence goes on along the minus strand of JAODKN010000048.1, from coordinate 3,245,879 downwards.
CTGAAGTACTGGATGTTTGTTTTCGCCTTATGCTACATACTGTAGTGAGCCCCCTACTCCCCAGAATGAACTTTAAATACACTGCATCTCTTGTTTTCCACTGCAGGCTGAACACCCAACATGTTAAAATTACCCACACTTTGGGGTAGTGTGAGTGAGTGAGTCCTAGTATTCAATTAATGTCATGCAGGGAGGTAAACTTAACCATTTCCTCTCAGGTACATCTGCAACTCTTTGTGCCTAGTAGAGGTTACTGTACTTATATGATCATAATTGTTTTATTATTTTAGCTAGATGAGTTTATATGAATGATATTTCTGAATTTGAATTCCACAGCCTGTGAACTTCTGCTTTTAATTAGCCTCTGAATATGAAACTCTTCACGTGACATGAACACTCGTGTGCCGTGTCAACAGATCATGCGGTCAAAAGTCATTTTGTAATCTTTTTGAAAACCTTGTTTTACATTAAGTTCTATAATTTTACTTATTTTCCTAAAATCCTTGTTTTATTTTCTGGCTTGTAGAGTACAGTGAATGTATTTGCCCCTTTTTTTGAACACTCCCAGCCCGTGTATAAGAATACTTCTCATCCACGGTTGTTACCTTTTTCATCAATGACTGTGACAAAGTGCTTGCTGTAATTATTGGTCGCTCTCCCATATTGCTGTCAGGAATTTTAGGTTGCATGTTCAAGCAGAGTTTCTTTAATTCAGTGGCATTTGAGGATTTATGGAAATGAACTGCTACTTTCGGGCTTTGCCACCGCATTTCATTGGGGTTGGTTCCAGACATGCCATTGTTAATATGGGGCTGTTACTGTGGAAAGCGAGGTTTTGTCACCTATCATAACATTGCCCTCACCCGCCTGAAAGTTCCAGCTTTTGACTTCCCATAGAATTGTGTTCTGGAGGGTCATGCACCTGTGGTTATCAGCAAACCTAGAAGCAAGCATACATGTTCTTTCTCCCCCTTGCAATTCTTGAAGGGTGGAGTCATGAACACTTACCTCCCTTAAAGCAAGAGAGACCGACAGGTCCCTGGATGTTTTTGCATGGTTCTTTGGAATTTCCTGGGTATTTTATACCTTACTTTTTGAGGGAATGTGTTTGGAAGGCCACTTCCTGAAAGATTTGCTACTGTCTTAAAGTCTTGCAAGCACATGACCGGAGCACCAGCGGACTCCCTCCGTACTTTTGCAGCCCTCTGGAAGGCCAAACTGCATTCTTAAATGCAAAAAATTAGCAAGAAATTCTGCCGTATACATTATGAATCATGAGTAACCGATCAGGGCCAGTGCACATGCAGGTTTTTGGGATAACCTTTTGGTCAGCTGTTCAAACCCAGGTGTGAGGAGTCTTCAGCCAATCAGTGCTCTAATTAGTAACCTAATTAGGCAGTTGCAGTGAAAACCCGCATGCACAACGGCCCTTTCTACATATGTTGACGACCTCTGTCTAAGCAGTTGTATATTGAATAAGTATGAGCTTATGGTTTAAAATGTCAAAAAAAATACTAGGTGGAGAGAACTGAATGCCAGTTTATATATTTGTGTGTCTATCCAGTGTTCGTTTATTAAAACAATGATAATATTTACTTTTCCAGTATCACGACACTGTGTTTTGTCACCTTCCCTCAGTTCAAAACTAGTCAAGTGATAGATGGACATAAATGGTTAAATGGCAGCTTAGTACTAGGCAACTCAGGGAAACCTGACAAATGACAGGGTTAGTCTCCTGCTCAGCCTCCAGCAAAATCACAAATGAGTTTTTACTTCACTTACTGGCATTTAGGTTAATGAGGAATCTGTATTTAAAAACTTCATTTCATGTGCTTTATGTGGCATTAAAATATGCTTTCATGTTACGGAAAGTATAGCTGTACTCCCATAAAGCATAACAATGCATGAAGCAGATGTGTAAAATAAAATTGTCATCGTTCATCATAGAATGAAAACCAAATTGGGGGAAAAAAACAACTCAAAAGTAATTTAAAAATTACATGTGACTTCTGCATGCTTCAGAATAAATATTACTGTAAATGTTTAAATGAAAACCAGAAGTGGTGTCTCAAGCTCTCTGGTTTTTGCTTCCTTACTACTTTACTTATTTAAGCAAGGCAGTAGATAGTATTGCTGTCTTAGTGAAAATGAGATTCCTTCCTCATTCATAAACTTTGGAAACCCTTTTCTCTGGCAGTCACATGAAGCTAGAAGTAAAATGGGCCGCTTCAGTTATTTTGTTGCTTTAAGGTAGCTGATAACTGGCACTGGTTTACAGTATGCATATATTTTGTTGTATGTATATGTATTTATTGTTGCAGTTTTGTACTTATTTGTATGATCTATAAATTGGGTAATGCTTTACATTAACTGCACCTTCAAAATGCATTCATAGGACATTATAGGCAGCTTCTGAGTATAACCTAACATCTTAAAGCTTTGCATTCAAAGAACTAGGCGTCACAGCTGTAATTACATTAATAAACATAATCATATTATGTTTGTTTGTAATGCGTTGGCAGCTTTTGGTGCTTGTGTACTGTGCACAAATTGTGTGCGCTGATACCATCTGACTTTTTATTGATGTTTTGGGGAGAATGACTGCAACATGAGAGCAGTGTGGTGTCTGCGTCAGGAGGTGGCAGTAATACTTTGCATGTTCAGTGTGGCTTTATGACATCATCATCATCATCCTGGCAGCTAGATCACTTTCCAGTGCACAGTGCTTCCAGTAGTTTGGTTCTCTTCAAAACACTGAAATAAGAAACCAAAACGAATTCTTTTTTCAAGCACTTTCCTAATTTTTGCAAATGTCGTTTCTTTGGAACAACATTGTCTGTATGTTATTCGGTCCAGCAGTTTGACAGCTTTTTATAGCACAAATGCAGCCGAATTCAAAGCGTCGACACTTGGGTTGTCAGCTGGCTGTGTATTTGTTCCTGCGTGAGTAATTTGTGCCTGTGTTTACATGTATGTCATGTCACAGACGGGACTGTTTTGCTCTCTGTGTCCTGGTTCCTTGCTTTGTTTTTGTTATGTTATATATTTTTGAAAACAACATCCTTTGTTAACTAAGTTACGGGTGTGTGTGAGAGATGGGGAGAGAGAGCGCATTGGAGTAATGCGTGGAGTTCACCTCCCGCCCATGGCTCTACTTCCTAACAACCCCCCCCCCCCCCCCAAGGAAAGTAGTGATCTTTTCAGCAGGAGCAGAGCTTGCCTAATCACATTGGCTCTGACCAAAAGTCAATAGAGTCCTTTAAGTAAATTACTTTGAAACAAATTTTAAAACCAGATGTGTGTACCTACATTATACTCTTTATTCTTTGTGCTGCATCAAGTTTTTTTTCTTTTGTTGATCAATCCCATATACTGGGATTGAGAAGGCATTAATTGAACTTGAATCATTGTCCAGCCTGTCATGAAATGAAAGGCATGGAGAATCTGCTTAGATCAGGTCATTGACTTAAACTTAGCACCTGATTAGAGTTGTGATAGGTACATAAAGAGGATTGACGGCTCCGTGACCTTGGTGTTCCTGTGGTTATGAGGAGAACTGCTTCTGTCTAGCTGGATCTACAGTAAATTTTTGCTAATCCATCTCATGGGTGGGGTGGGAAGATGGAAGCGTTCTGAGGGGGAGGAGGTTGGGGAAAAAGCCCAAGTACAGCCTGGGTTGTACAAGACAGCCTGTTGGAGACCCTGGCTAGATGTGGAACAGATTTTGTGCCCCTCTGAAAAAGAGATGGAGGGGAGTGAGGTAAAAATGTAGTGCTTTGGTATTAACTAGGGATGGGTACCGAAACCCGGTATTAAACAGGCCCCAGGGCTAAATTATTAAAGGCCATAGAATCAATAAACACCATTATCGGTTCTGTTTTCGGTACTGGAGAAGTTAAGAAAATTTTAGTTCCTATTTATTAGCGCTACTTGAAAGTTTTCTTGCACATTTCATCTCTCCTGCTCAATTTCTGATGTCATTTTTGCTATTCTTACTCCAGAAGAGAGAGGTCTCTTGTAGCCTCTGTGTGAGGGGCGGGATGCGGGGCAGCTGACTCCCTCTTTCATTCATTTGCAGCAACGTGCAACGCACACACGGAGATCATGCTTTTAGTAGAGATGACAGAGAGAAGTAAAACTGTAATTATGTTTCTCTAGTCTGCTGACAATGCTCATTGCCACAAATGCATCTTCTGCATGTAAAGGCGGAAACTCCAGCAGTATGTCAAAAGTCCATCACATGCATATGGACTGCTTGAAAGTGACCATTAGCCAGCTGATTTGTTATGGGTGTGTTCATAAAATCAATCTGAAATGGTCAGTCATTCAAAAATTCAGATATCGGATTTAGTGATTTGGACAAACAGGTTACCACACAGTAAAATTACTGTCTAAGTCCTGCATTTGGTTTTTCCTCTTAAAAGTATACATTATTTCTTGTTTTCCATTTCCATCATAAAATCAGTCTCTAATGGTGAATTGTGGCTTCTTTTGCTGTAAAACTATATTTTGCATCTCAAGAATTTTAATTTAAAAACAATACATAAAATAAAGCAATGTTAATTCTGTTCTTAATTTGTTTCTTTTTCTCTCTTAAATTAACGGTTCTCTTATCAGTACTTTTTAAGTACCGTATCGGTAAGAGTAATAGTACCATTAAAATCTTAGTGATACCCATCCCTTTTATAAATGCAGTACAGCCCAGTTTCTGGAGCATGTGGGGGACGGTCCAGAGGTACCCAGTCAAAGATCAGACTAATTATAATTTCTCTGCTTTAAAATGCACAGTGCTCTCCACTTTAATTTTGTAGAAAGTATGTGGTAAAACTGGCAAACCTTTTCACAGGAGTTTAGTTTTTGTGCTAACAGCAGTCGTCTGGAAATTAGAATGCCAGTCAACCAGTTCAAATTTCTGTTAATGAGAGCTAACTATTCATGCTTTTAATGAGAGCTAACTATTCATGCTGTTAATGAGGGCTAACTATTCATGCTGTTAATGAGAGCTAACTATTCATGCTTTCACAGTCTCTGCTACAGTCTCGGCTGTTTGCTTCAGGCTGGTCATGTCTCTCTCTTTGCATATCACCTTACATCCATGTGCTGCTGTTGTTGCTCTGTGTGTTTGAATGTTTTTTTGTGTGGTTTTCTCTGCTTCTCTTACTTTATTGTAATTCTGTTGTGCATTGTTAAAGTAGTTGAAGTCATTTATTTCTGCTCATAATTTTGGACCATAATCTGGTTTACAACTATACGGATTGCCACAGTCACTATGTAGCTAATCGGTTTATATTAAGTTATTTATAGATTGACATCCAAAGACTACAGATACTACATCAGTTAAACATTGCCCTAATGTATAGTCTGCATTGTAATATGATCCATGTTCCATGTTAACCTGCACACTCATACATACACTCACAACACACAAACATACACAAATACACACATGCGCACACACTCAAATGCATGTACATATACACACGCACACACATACACTTTCACATCAACACACACTTAGAAGGCGCGCACACTCACACACAGACACACACACACACACGCACTAGGCTCTCTAGCCCTATTTTATCCTTCTCTCTCCTTGTCTGGGTGTGTGTGTGAGAGAGAGTGTGTGTGTAGCGTCCACTCCCTTCTCTCAGAAGCAGGTACGGGTGCAACAATATTTTGACAGTGTCTCTGTTGGTCTGCATATGTATTGTTTTGTTTTCTTTGGTATTAATGTATTTAATTCCAGAAGCAGACACTGGCACGAGCGTATTCCCCATCATAATGGCACCACTGGTTTCTTGTTATGTATGCTTTTTGTGTGTCCCTGGTTCTTACTTTTCAGATACAGCAGCTGGTGTGAGGATGCAGTGTCCAGCAGTAGGATGCAGAAGC
>JAODKN010000048.1:3191507-3205488 GCA_026774425.1 Petrocephalus zakoni | reverse complement strand
GCGTCCTGTAATGGCCTGGCATCCAGTTTGGGGTGTCCCCAGCCTCATGTCCTGTAATGGACTGGCATCCAGTTTGGGGTGTCCCCAGCCTCATGTCCTGTAATGGACTGGCATCCAGTTTGGGGTGTCCCCAGCCTCATGTCCTGTAATGGACTGGCATCCAGTTTGGGGTGTCCCCAGCTTCGCGTCCTGTGCTTCCTGGGATGGGCTCCAAGATCACCCAAGCTATCACTGGTGGGTGGGGTTAAGCCACCATTTCCAAAATCTTGTTGTCTCCTAATGAATAGTCCTGGCAGTGGTTAACAGGACTCTGTGCAAGCTGCTGTTCTTGAAGGGGGATAAAAGTTGTAACACAACAAATACGAATAGCGGCAGTTAAGCTACTGCTTTGATCATTTAGCTGCATTAGCCCGGCTTCTCAAGTAGGTACAGGGTTAATTGTTGAGACGCCTTTGTGCGAAACAGGAAGCAGTCCTTAATATAGAGCGCGTCAGAATAAAAGCTCTTTACTTGAAAACATCAGCGGTGCTGGATGGACTGGTGGTGAGACTCGCCTGCCTGAGGCTGCTTGGATCACGCCTCGTTTCCCAGCAGGTCTTCTGGTCACGGCCTGGCCTCGGACTCAGGGCCCCGTTTATGGCTGATGTGACGGGCACGGGGTCGATAGCGGGGGACGCGGTCGAGGCGTGACTGGAGACACGGGGAGTCGGCGCCGGCAGCAGTGTGCGGCCGCGTTCCCGGCCCTTCCCATGCCTCGCAGCCATGACTCAGCACTGCTCTTCTGGGAGTTCCCGTCCGTGGTGCGCAGCAACCGGCTGCTCTACTCCAAATTCACCAGGTGTCCCCATGTCATTTTGGGCCAGTTCGTCTGCATCGCCCAGGAGGACTACTGGCGAATCCTGAACCATGTGGAGAAGAACACGCACAAGGTGGAGGAGGAGGGCGAGATTGTCATGGTGAAGGAGCACCGGGAACTGGACCGCAGCGGCACCAGGAAGGGCCACATCGTCATCAAGGTGAGGGTGGGGGTCGGCTTCACACGTCCGGTTACAGAAGCAGTGGGGGCGCTGTGTGGCTAAGCGGGTTAGGGTCACAAGGTCGCCACGTCAGACCCCTTGATGATGTCACCATTGGGCCCCTGAGCAAGGCCCTTAGTTGCTCCAAGTACTGGCTGACCCTGCTTTCTTAAAAAATGGATGTCAGCAAAAGAAGTAAAATATGATGAAATCTGCCTTCAAAGTCCCTTTTTATGAGAGAGAATTTTCCTGTTAATTTTTATCACTGGAACATCTCGATGTGCTTGTATTAGTAACTGTAATGAAGGTTCTGCAAGGATCACTTCTGTTTTTGGAGCTCCACTTTCGACAGTGAAGGACCTTTTAGTTTCAAATCCTCCGGAGGGCCTGTTCCTTCCTGGATTTCTCTGATCCTTCATGTTGTCCTGCGTGTACTTATTCAGTACAAAGTAAATGCTGTCGTCACATCTAAAGTGCCCGTGTGCCTAACCGTGAACCGTTCAGTCATTTTCATTAATGCATGCTACAAGTCTGAAGGCAGGCTCTCTCAGAAGAAGTGCTTTTTCAGTTCGGTCAGGGACACTGTGGTCTTTCGCCACCAGTCCATGAGGTGGCTTCTGCTAATCAGCCTAATGTGGCTGTCCTAACTCAGGCCATAAGGCAAATGGTTTTTACTTATCAGACCTGCATGTTTTTATTGTTCTCAGGGTACGCCCGAGCGCCTGGTCATGCACCTGGTGGAGGAGCACTCCGTGGTGGACCCCACGTACATCGAGGACTTCCTGCTTACCTATCGCACCTTCCTGTCCAGCCCCATGGAGGTCGGGAGGAAGCTGCTCGAGTGGTTCAACGTGGACAGCCTCCGGGACAAGGTGATTGTCACTGACATTGGGCCAACAGTCGGCGCTCTCTACGTGTGGGTCCAAGTTTATGTCCAGAAAGTTAAAATCCAGACCAAGATTTTGCTTCAACCAACCAGCTGAGTATAAAGAGTCATAGTCACAGAGTACTCAACTGGTTGGTTGAAGCGAAATCTTGATCTGGGTTTAAACTTTCTGGACCTGAACTTTCCACCTTTGCTCACTAAGAAAGAAAGAGTTTGGAGAGTTTGTAGATGTGTTAGCTAATAGTGAATACCTTGTACTGTTTTGTCCTTGTGACCTTTATATTTAGTTGCTGATTTCCTTTACCTTTCTGTCTCCTGTTTGCACCGGTGTAAATGCACAGAGCTCGTTCTCTTCCATCTCTGTCAAGTGCAATGAAACCCTTCTTAGCTGCTGAAATTCCTGGAGCTGCTCCTCTAGCATGCTGATAGCTGGAATTGATTTGGCTCCTCTGAATAAATTAAAAATGGAGTAAACTATGAGAAAGTCTGGAAGTGGGTGGTTTTAGACAGTCTCTTTTGGATCGAATATGACATTGAGAGCCTTGGCTGCTGCTTGGGCAGATGAGCTGAGTGTGCTTTCTGCTCGCCCCTCGTCTCCCCCTGCAGGTCACACGCGTCGTGCTCCTGTGGGTGAACAATCATTTCAATGACTTTGAAGGGGACCCTGCGATGACACAGTTCCTGGAGGACTTCGAAAGGCTCCTGGAGACAGCTGTATGGGTTACCTCCGGTATCTCCCACCAGCACCGCCGTGTTGGACCGCCGATAATCGTGGTGACGGGTGCCTCCTCTTCCTCCTCCAGCAGAAGATGAAGGGCCACCTGAGGCTGCTGAACATCGCCTGTGCCGCCAAGGCCAAGTGGCGACAGGTGACCCTGCTGAAGCCCTCCCGGGAGTCGCCCCTGCACTTCAGCCTGCATGGCGGCAGTGAGCGCGGCTTCGGCGTCTTCGTCGACGAGGTGGAGAAGGGCAGCAAGGCCGCCGAGGCCGGCCTCAAGCGTGGGGACCAGGTAGGAGGCCAGCTGGGGCCCGAGGATGGGAGTGTCCTGCCTCAGATGTGGGAAGCGTGTGCCTCAGCAGGGTGGGATTCTGCACCTGTGATCAGGAGGTCGCTGGTCATTTCACTGCTGAGCCAAGACCCTTAAACTTAGTCACTTCAGGGACTGGCTGATCTTGTTTTCTCTGTCATACTTCTGATTGGATGAAAGTCCCTCGTAAATTAATGTAGTGTTTGAGTTACTGTATATTTGCTTAATTTGTTTTGTGCTCCATGGTTGGGGGTTCCCATCCCCAGACTCTGCATTTGCAGGGTTTGCATGCTAGTGTAGTATGTGTAGCTAGGCAGATTAGTGTGTGTGTGGGAGAGTGTGTGCTCCGAGATGGACTGGCATGTCGTCCTAGGGAGTCGCCTAGATTGTGCTTCCTGGCAAGCTCACCCTGTGCAGGATAGGCAGTTATAGAAGATAACTATGGAAAACCTGTTGGTCTCCCTCCTCTGAGGTTTGAATGGGAGTGTGTGTGTGTGTGTGTGTGTGTGTGTGTGTGTGGCATCATGACACTGACCTTTTGCCAGCCAGTTTCCCCTGGCTGCATCATGTTGATTGAGTGCTGCATCCTGCTGACTGATTGTTGATTTATCGATTTATTGACTTACTGTAGCTGCTACTGGATTGGCCCTTGATCTATAGAGAAGGCTCAGGACCAGCAGTGCATCAAGGTGCTTTTTGTGGTAATCCTCCAGCGAGAGAGCCTTCACTTCTTATTCTTATAATTCACCTAAGGCAAGCTTCTCATCTTTCAGATAATGGAGATTAACGGGCAGAATTTTGAGAACATCACCTACGCCAAAGCCGTGGACATCCTGCGGAACAATACGCACCTCTCTCTTACCGTCAAGACGAACATTTTCGGTAAGAGGGGACTGGCTGGCACCCACAGAGACAGTGACGCATGCAGACCTTTTCGTGATTTTACTCCTTCAATGTTCGACAACTTGGTTTGCTTGCCAGTTTAAAAATAAAAGCGTTTCGCTTTTCACTCAGGATTTTATAATTTGTAACATAAGTAATACATTAAGCAAATGGGTCTTAAGACGTGAGTTCCCAAAACAGTCACTGCTTTAATATGAAACTGTTTGTTTGCTTTAATAAATGAATAGCTAACAATGTTATTATTCCTCTGTTCTGAAGCATCTTGTGGGGAAACCCCAGCCATTGAATTGGTTCCATTATAGCACAAATCTTGATGAAATGACTTGAGAGTTCGAAACCAGCTGATGGCCTCATCCACACACTATCAGAGAGCGCTACAGTAGATGGAAGATACTTCAGCTGTAGGTGCTGAAGGTGTCACATGCAGTGTATGTGTGTAAGAGGAGATGCAGTTCTCCATCTGCGATGCCCCATACTCTCCCTCTCCACAGTCTTCAAAGAGCTGATGAGCAGGGTCCAGCACGAGAAGAAAAACGGGAGCCCCCATGTGCCCAAGATCCAGGAGAAGAAGAGCAATCGCTTCTCCATCCCTGACCTGCCCGGCGACCTCGAGTTCCCCACCGACAAGAGCCACAAGAAGATGAAGGCCAACACTGTATCCGGGGGCCGCAACAAGATCCGGAAGATTCTCGACAAGACGCGCTTCAGCATACTGCCGCCCAAGCCCTTCAGGTACCCACAGTGCACCCGGCTCGCACGCTGCGTCTCCGCAGGCCCGCTCTGCCACCCCCCTCCCAGGCTGTGTCTCCCCGGCCCCCTGCTGTTCCTTTATCTTCATCCTCCGCTTCCATTCAGGGCTGCTTCAGTCTGTGCCTCAGCCGGCTGCCGGTGATTTCTTTAGCAGGCTGCTCCAGATTAAACGCGCGTCCGAATCCGAGGCTCAGGTGTCGCCGGAGGGGACGGGCGGCTCCGGACGCTTGGCCGCCCCTCCTCGCCAGCTTCCCCGTGATGGAGGGCCGCTGGCCTGGATCGGCTTGCTGACTTCTGAGCCTCACGGGCTTTTGTTTCACATGCTTCTGTTTGTTGCCTTGTTGCTCGTCTGTGCCTCTACCCGCTGACAGAAGCAGTGGGTCAGCTGTGGTCCGACACTGTTCTGGCATTTCGGCACCACGCTGATCCGCCCTCACTCTGTGCGGTCCCGATGTAAATACAGGCTGATATTTTGATCATAATTTCTGCTCCCTGGGCACTGCTTGGACTGTCCGGTCATTCAGATCAGTTTTATCAAAGCGACCATCTATCCTCTGTGATGCTATAAGTATAACCAATAAATTGCTGACAGCTTACCTGCCACCACTCACTCGTCGCATTGCTTATGCATGAATTGACGCTGCAATGCACCAGCCCGTCTGCCAGATGCATGCGCTGCAGTGAGTGTGCCACTCCTCTCCATCTGCATCGCTCCTTTTCCTGCGTTTTTTTATCGTGCTGGTGAACATGTTGCTCAATCCTGTCGTGTTTGCGGCCGCTGTCTATGAGTATACCTAACTGTACTCATTCTGTAAATTTCTAATCGTGGGTGTAAAAAGGCATGTCATGTTGTGCTGACTTTTGATTTGTCATGTGCCGTGTTTGGTGGTGCCGTGTACCTCGCTCACCCCTCTCACCATGTTCTTCACTGTCGTTTTTCTCCGTAACTGCCTCACACAAACAGGGGACTCTTTGGGTAAGAGACTTCCCTAATTACCCTAATTTGGATTGAGACCACTTCATGTTTCCTTAAAAGGGTGAACTCAAAATCGGAACAGACGGCTTTGGGCAGGCAGAGCAGTTTAAGGTTAGCGAGCAGCTTCTAAGGACACGTCGGCTTTGCAGTGAGAGTACTGAAACTGATTGTTTCCTCGGTCTCGTCGTGTTAAGGAGGGTGGACATGTGTTAGTCTGCACAGAACCATTTTAATTTTGAGATGTGTGTAACATTTAAGGATGGTTTTCTTAATAAAAATCAATTAAGTAGGGTGGAGACCTAGTGAGCTGTGTTAAACCCACAACAATGGGTAGGATCCTTTAATCCTTTAATTTACTAGTTGTCTTTAAATGGAGGAATGCGCTGGCTACCGTAACTCTCCCTTACTACACTGTCATCACAAGGCGTGGCATGTTTAGTTGTGGTATTTAGAATGCCTGTCAGTAGCTAGCGCACAGAAAAAGAATCTGGTATCCGTTGATGCTTTGGGTATACCTTTTAGTGTTTTGTGCATCAAATTAACGCATCATTCAGTTCTGCCAGATTAAGACCAGTCGCCGTTTTGAAATATGTTGTAGACGATACGTTTTAGTTAGACGATATGTCCTAGCAGTCTTTGTGGCTGGATTTGCCAGGCCCTGTAATGGCAGCCCCATCTAGAGCTGTGTTTCTATGACAGAGATCCTTAAGCAGTAAAGAGAACCGTTTTGTTTGAAGGGGAGGGGTATCTGTGAGGGGCTCCCATCCTGATCGTGCCCTCTGTGTGCCAGCGATGGTGGCGTGATCCAGTCCCAGGACGACAGCATCGTGGGCACCAAGCAATGCCGGCATAGTGTGGCCATCATGCCCATCCCGGGGGCCCTGTCCTCCAGCAGCCCTGACCTGCTGCAGCCGGTCTCCAGTGTGCTCGATTACTCCAACGCCACAGGTGAGAGGTCAACAGCACCCCGTTCTCCCACAATGCGTTGCTGCTAGAGCTGCTCTGCTCCGTGTGCATGGTTATGCAGGAAGCCATTACAAAACATGCTTTCCAGCTGATAAGCTTTTTATGTAAATAGTGCTTTAGAAGAATGTTAATATAGCTCCTAATACTTACACAAAGTTTACATAAATATAAATGGCTTTAAGGAGGATGTATTCCTTCCAGGGAAGAAAGCCGATCCAAGAGTTCATTTGAGCGTTCCACGTTAATTACCGAATGGGCGAGGGCTTGACACTTTCCTCATCCATTTTGCGAGTCAGCCATTAAGTGGGTTCTGGGTTAAGCGGCAGGCATAATTCTTAATGCGATATGTGGTTCAGAAAAAAAAACACACAAAAGTATTTCTGATCATTGCCAGTTAGAGTTGTTGGGTTTGTAGGGGAGATTAAGTCTGTTTGATGACAGACTGTGGATATCCATTATTTGTGTGTTCAGTCATGTCTCCTTTTCTTCTTGCTGGCACAGCCGTGGGATTTTACTGTAAGTACAGCACACGCACAATTTTAAACCGTAATGTGGCAGGAATAAAGCATGTTTACTTTCCAGGAAGGATCTTATTTTAACAGCAGAATTAACTTGCCACTCTTTTATTTAGCCTTTTGTCTATTTAATATACCTTTCTGTACATTAGATTTTAGGCTCAGAATGATGGGGCAGGCGGGTGGTGTAGAGGTTAGGGATGCTGCCGTGTAATCGAAAGATTGCCCGTTTGAGTCCCCGACCCGCAAGTACCGCTGAGGTACCCTGAGCAAGGTACCGTCCCCAAGCACTGCTCCCTGGGCGCTCATGTAGCTGCCCCCTGCTGTGTCACGATGTCACATGGGTTAAAAGCCGAGGACACATTTCGTTGTTGCGTACTGTGGTGCGTCGATTATTTTTATGACTATTTATCACCTTCATTTTCCTGTGTGGTGCTTCATTGTATAATTCTTGCTCTCAAGGTATGTTTTTATGTTTTCTGGGTATGAGAACTTGCTGACTGAATGAAGCAGGCTGTTTGCTTGCGTTATTTTAAATAAAAGTATTCTGCCAAATGGGCCTTGGCATCTTGGCGTGGAGAATGATTCTTTATTTCCTCTCTGTATACTGCTTTTATGAAATGATCAGTGGTCAGTTCAGGGTTTATAGGATATTTCCCATTCTGTATGCTTGTATCTCCCAAAACTGAAGGCCTTCAAATAGTGGTCACTTTGTCAGGAGCTCTAATAATAATAATAATAATAATAATAATAATAATAATAATAATAATAATAATACATTTTATTTATATAGCGCTTTTACATTAACTCCAAGATGCTTAAACACACAAAAAAGCTCTGATAATTCTGTTGTCCGTTGAGGACTTCCCAGAAATCACTGTCCCCTAGCTTACTGCTGGTTACATCATGATGACTGCCAGGAGTGCATAACACTGCAATGAGTACAGAACCTTTCTGTACAATTGACGGTGTCTTAACTTTTCTGCTGTTCAACATTCAATAATCCACCTTATTTTTAATTATTACTCTTCGTCTTATCATCCTGAAAAAGACGTTCCGGACCAGGTCATCCGAGTGTTCAAATCGGACCAACAGAGTTGCTACGTCATCATCAGCAAAGACACTACGGCCAAGGACGTCGTGTCCCATGCTGTCGCCGAGTTCGGCCTGCTCCAGACGTCCGACACTTTCTCCCTGTGTGAGGTGTCCGTCAGCCCGGAGGGCGTCATTAAGCAGAGGAGGCTGCCTGACCAGCTGTCCAAACTGGCTGACCGGATACAACTCAACGGCAGGTAGGCCCAGTCCAGCCCACCCCATCCTCTGAGGGAAAGCAAGGATCCAGTGTAAAGGGAGCATGATGCACTAGGTCATGCCCACTCCCTCCTTATTGGCTGCATCTGTTCCGATATCCATTCGGCCGTACAAACCAGCCTACTAGCCGCAGCCAGTGTCTGATGCTCTGTTCCTTACATGGCACACTGCCTGACATGATGGAATTTACCCCGGGAAACAATTCGGCCATTGATTTATCAGGATGTTTGTTCTTGCTGCTGTTATGGTTTGCAAAGCACAATAGTACAATACTACAAGAGGATAGGTGTAACTTACAAGCATTTAGACATCTATACATCTAGCTGCATTACAGGGAATGGTAGCACAGGACAAGCAGGCCTCAGGAATCTGCGGATCCGAACCCTGCACTAGTTGCATTATAGGGAATGGTAACACAGGACAAGCAGGCCTCAGGAATCTGCGGATCCGAACCCTGCACTAGCTGCATTACAGGGAATGGTAGCACAGGACAAGCAGGCCTCAGGAATCTCCGGATAGCCACTCAAACCCTGCAAATCAGGCACACTATTCACCTGTGCCATTTGCTCTATGGACCTGTCATGTTGAGCAGACAAGTTCATCTAGCAGAAAGCTACCTGGCATCCACAGATTTCCCAAAATGGGCTTCCTTTCCCAAAGTCTACTTTTCACCCCTGTAGCCAGCTCACTGCCAGTCCGTTTTGCCTGACACATATGAGGCACTGCTGAGTAATGATTGATTTGATTTTCACCATTTTACAAGTTCAGTCGAACTTCTGTAGCATTTCTGCAGGCCTCAGTTTGGAACAGTTTTTCATTTAAACTCTTTAGATTTATCAAGGTAGATCCCTTAAATATCTTCCTGTTTCAGCATGAAAGTTTAGGTTAACGACTTCAGTTTCAGGTCTGTAAAGGTCGCTGTTTGGTTGTGAAGGAAGAGGAAGGGGCTGTTTGACTTGCGAGTAAGACCGACTTGTGTAAGAAGAGCCTGAAGTCTGTGTAAAGCGTCTCAGTACTGCTGTTCCTACCAGGTACTACCTGAAGAACAATATGGACACGGAGACGCTCTGCTCGGACGAGGATGCCCAGGAGCTGCTGAGGGAGAGCCAGATCAGCTTACTGCAGCTGAGCACTATGGAAGTAGCTGCCCAGCTCTCCATGCGCGACTTCGAGCTCTTCCGCAACGTCGAGTCCACCGAGTACGTGGAGGACCTCTTCAAGCTGGACCCCTCTGGTGCCAGCAGCTACCACCTCAAGCAGTTCGAGGATATCATCAACCAGGAGACCTTCTGGGTGGCCACTGAGATCCTGAAAGAGGCCAACACACTGAAGAGGATGAAGACGCTCAAACACTTCATCAAGATCGCCCTCCATTGCCGCGAGTGCAAGAATTTTAACTCGATGTTCGCCATCATCAGGTATTGCACTTTTCTTTTTATTCACAATTTAGCAATTTACAGAACAGTCAGTCTTCCAGAAGCCCTGCAGGGTCGCTATGACGACTGGCCAGGAGGCAGGGGACTCCCTGGATGCGATGCCAGTACAACACAAGGCACGCTATAAGAGTTGCCTTACTGCATGTTTTGACCTGGAGGTTATTGCAGTAGCCAGTGTAAACCTGCCTTACATGGAAAGAACATGCAAACTCCACACGGTATCTTCACATGCAGTGAAGATACAAATCTCCCACCTCTGGAGGCATGAGTGTACAGTGCCACCCACAAAGCCATCATGCCAGTTTTGCAGTATAATAATTCTGATTAGCACCAGGTTTCGTAATGCACTCTGCTGCATTGAATGGCTCTGTGTCATAAACATAAATACGGAGTAATAATGTGTTTTTAATTAGTTCAGTCTGCACTGTTCACAATGTATGTTGTGTCATATGGGTTGGGAAGAGGACACGGAGGAGTGCTCACTAACAAAGGAACACGAATTTATGCAAGCCTTATATCTCGTGTCTTGCGAAATCTGAGAATGCTGTGGATTCCCTGTTTTGTCAGGCTAGCGGTTGCCTGTCTCCTCGGGATAACCGCTCAGCGTTAGTCTATGGAGATGAGCATTTAGAACTGGCACCCAGCTGCTTATGTCTCAGACAGGTTGTGTGTTTGATGAGTCATGATCCTTAAGCTGGCTTTTGTTCCCGGCTGACTGCTGCGGCTCACGAGAGACAGGAGTGAGTCTGGCTGGTTTGCGGATATGGCTCTTTATTGTAGGGTCCTTTTGCTAGTAGCGGGCTATCTGAGAAATGTTCTGTTGATGCGTTTTTAGTTGTACTGACACATCGTCCATCACAGAAGACTTGGCACTAAGTGTTACATATGTTTACAAGATGTACCAGGCCGCTGCCCTGAATGTAGGCGTTCCGTCTTGCATTCCTGGTTGTTTTCGTCATGTTTATAAACACAAGTTGGCCTCTGTGGCCCTGTGCAGTGGGCTCAACCTGGCTCCAGTGTACCGCCTGCGTGGATCTTGGGAGAAACTACCTGGCAAGTACGACAAGCTGTTCCGGGATCTCCAGGACGTCTTCGACCCCTCCAGGAACATGGCCAAATACCGGAACGTGCTGAGTAGCCAGAGTGTGCAGCCTCCCATCATCCCTCTCATCCCCGTGGTGAAGAAGGACCTGACCTTCCTGCACGAAGGTGAGCCTTCCGGTGGGCCTTTGTGACACGGTGCGGTACGCCGCCGGTGGTGATGAGTGCACCGGGATCATACAGGGTTATTGCGGGATGTAATGACCATGCTGATTATATAGTGTAATGCATTGTTTGAACTCTTGGATCGTACAGTGTACTGGACAGGTATCAGGCACGGTATCTTACTATTCACAGTAATCTGCATATCCAAGACCACACCAGCTTCACGTCATGTGTCATTCTCTGTTCCGCCAGCGCCTCATTTTCCACTTCTCTGGCGTAAAGGTCAGAAAGTTCCTTCCCATAAAACCCGGTCAAAAGCATTGTGACAATTTTACAGGCGGGCGTTCAAAACGGGCCGTAAAAATGCTTGTTTCTTGGGTCTACAGGGCTTATCTGGACAATCGGGAAAATTGATTAGCGCCAGCTAGTCGTGCTATTACCCGTGAATGTTTTGAATAAATGCTGGTCATTATCCTGACGCCTATTTGCTAACTGCTGCCATTATCGTTGATTACATTTCTGCTGGCTATGTTGCTGGTGGCTGATCTGTCACTTCACCCATCCCCTGGCGCCTGGCTGGTTTGCAGCATGTTAATAATGAATAATAATATGAAAATAAATTGATGGCATTCTCATTAGGACCAGAGATGCTAAGAAACGCATCCTCAGCTTTCTGTCTGAGTGTGGCAGGGTGCTCTGCTACTCCAGGGTCTTTGGTAATTTGCGGCCAGATGGGTGCGGCGTGTGTTGGCGGCCAATCCCCCGGGGGCCTTTTGGCTCTCGGCATGCCTCATCCCTCTTGCTAAAATGATGCCAACATCTTCCCTCGTCCCCCTGGCCCTCCAGGCAATGACTCCAGCGTGGACGGCCTGGTGAACTTTGAGAAGTTACGCATGATCGCCAAGGAGGTGCGTCACGTGGTGCGAATGACCTCGGCCAACATGGACCCCGCCCTCATGTTCCGACAGAGGTGCGTCTCAGCCTGCCGCCCCCAAGCACCCCTAAAGCCTCTCCACCGGCACCCCTAAAAATGGTCCCGCCCCAATGTCTGTCCTAAGACTTCAGTGGTTTAACACCTTATCGGATCACCACCTTCAGACGAGCCTTATCGCGCGTTAATAGGAAGTAACATTTCATGAGCACAGGAAGTCCTCTAGTGACACTGCATGCTCATGCACACGCAACAGCAGTGACCTGAGGGAGGCGCCCCCTCCTCCTCCTTTCTATGTGACTCTCCTTCCCCCCTCCCTCGCGATTTCTCTGCCCCCCCATCCCCCAGTCTGTCGGCCTCCTGTCTAAATCTTGCCTCAATGTCCACGGCTCTCGCTTACAGGNNNAAGAGGTGGAAAAGTTTAGGGTAAGTCTGCTAGCTTTGTAATTCCACGCGTCA
Source organism: Petrocephalus zakoni (assembly GCA_026774425.1). Taxonomy (NCBI): domain Eukaryota; kingdom Metazoa; phylum Chordata; class Actinopteri; order Osteoglossiformes; family Mormyridae; genus Petrocephalus; species Petrocephalus zakoni. The sequence continues at coordinate 3,193,105 of JAODKN010000048.1, read as the reverse complement.
TCGACGTGAAATGGCATGCCCCCCCCCCCGCCCGCCCTTACCATTAACACCTGCTCTCCCAGAGCGGCTGGATCTGCAACGGAGCCCGTCGAGCGCCCATTACGTGTATTTGCGTTATTCCTCCCATCACCATCCGTCATTTTCCATTCTTTGCATCCGCAAAGTCGTCGTTTCTGTTTTTAAGTTATTAATCTCTCGGGCATGGCGCGACTGTGAGCGGCATCCTTCTCGCATGCTTGTGTAAACGTGCTGCACTTTCACGACGCCAAGCCGGAGCAGTCGTGAAAGGAGCACCGGCATGTGTGAGCCAAACGTGAGCCTGGCCGCACTAATGGCACGCCCACTCCCATCGCAGCAGAGCGCCGCGCGCTAACCGGACAGTGCCGTGTGGAGCGGCGGTCCCGTGCCTTAATGCTGCCTGCCTTCCCCCTAGATCCCTAAGCCAGGGCAGCACCAATTCCAACATGCTGGATGTCCAGGGGGCCGCGCACAAGAAACGCGTGCGGCGCAGCTCACTGCTAAACGCCAAGAAGCTCTACGAGGAGGCGCAGATGGCCCGCAAGGTCAAGCAGTACCTGTCCAACCTGCAGGTGGAGACGGACGAAGAGAAGTTCCACATCATGTCCTTCCAGTGCGAGCCGGCCTGTAACAACTGTAAGGACGCAACAGTATCCTGTGCCACTTGTGCCAAAATGGCCCTAACTTGTTGTTCTGTGTCCCCATGAAATCTCACGAGTGCTGCAGTAACTCGGCAGCAATTCCCCAGCATGTTGTTCTTGCTTAAATCCGTAGGCCAGCCAAGCCGTGAATGATAGGGGTAAAGAACTAGCCTTCACGAATATAGGGTTTTGGGCATTCATTGGCTCACAGTGCCACCTGGTGGCCATTCATTCATGTACACCTACACACACACACACACACACACATCTCTATATACCATTCATCTGCTTTTCCACTTTTTGCAGTCACACATTTAATTCCCTCTTAAAGGGGTTATTTATGGCACTGCTATTCTGCAGCTTTTAGTGTAGGATTAATTATTTCCTGTTTTAATTGCGTAGTGACTAAGAATGTGGGCGAGCGGCGGTCGACCAAGTCAGACATGTCTCCAGTGCTACTGCGCTCCTCACTGCCGTCGGGGAAGCCCCACCCCCAGAATAGGATGAGCCAGGTGCTGCAGATGCCCCCGGTCAGCCTGAACCCCCTTCGGAAGAAGAGCATAGCCAAGGACCTTGCTATCCATGGTGAGTTACCAGCCTCTCTCACCTCACCTCCCATCCTGCATGCTATTAACACACAACTGCTTTCTCATTGGAGTGACTGCAGCCAGCTGTAATCGAATACCCAGAATGCCGTGTGCCGTGTATAGGAATGTGAATTCTAGCTGGACTCAGAAGTCCAAGTATCTCCATTTGTGAGCCATGTGATCCATGGGTCATATGCTGAGCTGGATTACGAACTTGTTGGTCCCACTGCAAGAAACTGTGACAGAATATAAATATGAATGCAGACTTCCTTATTGTCAAACAAGGGGGGGGGGGGGGGGGGGGGGGGGGGGGGGGGGGGGGGGGGGGGGGGGGGGGGGGGGGGGGGGGGGG
>JAODKN010000048.1:3169418-3180621 GCA_026774425.1 Petrocephalus zakoni | reverse complement strand
CCCCGAAGTTGTCAGTCGGGCGTTTTTATTAAGCCTCTGCGACACCGCGGAAATCGGCCGGTAGATGGCGGTATGTGTCCGGGTACATAAGTCCGTCCATCCATCCATCCATCCATCCGTCACTCCGGTAGCGGCCGCCCCATACTCAGTATTAGCTTACCTTGCACAGAAATGCGGATGGTGACAGAAGACCGTCAGTATTTCAAAGCAGACTGAGTCCGACTGCATGACCTGCTTTTTATGTTATTTTATTTTATTACACCTCGTTCACACATTCTTTCTGGGTGAACGGCTTTTTTAATGCTTTGAGTTTTCACAGTTTAATACTTTCGCTATAAACATTGACTGCCGCTCCCTCAAAGTCGCCAGAAATCTGGATATAGACCCTATAAATTCAGTGTTTAACCTCCAAGACCGTAAAAGACTAATAACTTCATAAATACTGTTTTGGCTTTGAATTAGAAATTGACGCCCGGTGTTGTTTTTTTAATGTTTGTTCCTGGGTCCTGCCGATTTGTCCCGTGTTTATGCTCCTGTCGGCTGCTCGGCTCACTTCAGCCATTATAAACGGCTTTGCGGCTTTTCACCTAATTTTTTGGGTCACTAATTACTCTTTATCGTGCTGTATTCCGTGGACTGTTGGCGACAGCATTAGTTAACGTTTACTTAAGCCCGGGGAAGTGCGAAATATGGGGAGGCTAAAACAAAATTGGGGTAGTGCTTCAGATCACCGTCTTTGATACGGACTTAGGAAACGCCGCAACCTCCGTTGGTGCTTTTAAACGCATTTGTGAATAATTTCCCGTATACTTGCAAATAACAGGTTAATGTACGCCGTTTCCACCACAGAATATTGCTCATAACTTTCCTTAATAGGAATTAAATGCACGCTTTTGTGTGAGCCGGTGAATTAGGTGAATATGGAAAAATATGCGAACTGGTTGTCCTTGGTAATGGAATCAAGCCAGTGTGAAAAACAGGACGAATGTAGGACAAGGAAAACGCACCATTAATGTCCCCCCCAACTAACACTGATCCTGGGGTTCATTGCCTGGGAGTCACAGGTTTGAATTATAAAACAATATTATTTGCATGGTGTCCTTTAGGCTAGCTTTGTGATAAACCTTCCCGGCGTGTGTGCGATTTAGGGCCTCTGTTGGTGGTCAAGTAATGCCGTAATTGTGGGTTAACGGAATATATGTGTCAAAGGTTTTTTTGGTTGTTTTTTTTTAACCTATGTTCATATCACCAGCGAAATTAACAGGAAAACTACACAATTGCCCCTCAGTCCCAGTTTCACAGTCCGAGAGGCAGTATTCAGAGGACGGAACATGAAACCGTCACAGAGGAGGGCAGTTTCAGATTTCTGTGGACATTTCAAGCAGATAACGGTGAAAACGGCTCGCGACATTTTGCCTCGTTCTTGAAAAAGAGTCGGACACTCCGGGCCCTAGGAACACCTCTGCCATTCGCTTGACAGTAATGTTGATTTGCTTACTTGACTCCCTCCTAAGAGACTTATCGCACCAGCCGAGTACAGCTGCTTAACTGGATCAATTTGGGTTACCTGCCTCTAGGGCTGCCTGACAAGTTCATGACCTTAACTGCTTCACTGGCCCCTTGAGTCCTTGAAAGATCTCACTTACTCTGCGTCTAAAGGCTCCATGCTCTGTGTATCGTGTCATAAAACCCAGGAAGAACTTCAGCTGGATATATCAACCATCCCTTCCTAGACAAGTCTCCTGTTTACTAGATGTTGTTTTTGACTGTCAGAAGACCCAGTGCTTTTTCCCCCTGTGTCTAAGGTAGTTGGGGTGTTCAATGCTTCTCTGCTGTCCCTTGTAGCCTATAACCGCTACTCTCACGACCTGAACTCCTAGGATGGGCCTGGTTGGGTGAATGGCCATTAAAGATTGACAGTGAGCATTATGGCTGTATTCATGAGCATGTGCACTACATCACGGGGGTGCCAATTACACAGGTGGGATGGGTGTCCATTGAGCAGGTGGGGGGCTCACCTTGTGAAGGGGGGGCAGGGAGATATTAAATGTTATTGTTACTGATCTTGTGGAGGAGTGTGGCCTCACTTTGCTGAAGGTCAGCTGTAAATGGGGGGCGGTTTTCATACAAGGTGAGGCGCACGGCCAAGATCCAGGCCGAGGCAAATGGAAAGCCTGTTCCCAGCATGCCTTGCTATCGCGGCCTGCCCCATTGTGCCCTTGCCTCACTCTGCAGCCTCCTCCCCCCTGCCAGGGCACCGGGAGGCCCTTTTACGAGCCCAGGGGGGCAATGCTGCTTTTATAGTCTTCCTTTAGCCTCATCCTTCCCACCCAGAGCGGATCTGTCCTGCTCTGGATGCGGATTCACTCACGCTAGTGCTCAGGATGGGCACGTAACACCGAGCCTCGTGTCTCCTGTGAAAGTCGTCTGTGCGCTAATGGCCTCGGATTTCCAGAGGGCGGCCTGGGAATGGCATTCGAAGGAGCTCCAGCGTTGCTGTGAGTTATTTAGCGGCCAGGGGTCATGTTTCTGCTTCGCGGCATGTAACAGTCTCTCCGACGGACCGACGGAGAGTCTTCATTGGAGCCTTATTCTGAACAGTCTCCTGGTCACATGACTGCTAGAGTACATAGCTAGGGCCTGATCCTTTATAAAAGTAATATGTCAGAATATTATTTTTATACTCGACAGCAGGATATGCGTTTTCATATCTATGTTTGTTATATATTGACATGATATTGGATTCGCATCTGCCTGTCCGTCTTCTGTTATGCCTTGGGGGACAAGTCAGGGAGCTCCCTGCATGGGGGGGCAGTGCAGCTATCCTATTTACATGATTCATACATTTTGGAATAAGTTGCCTCTTACTTCTATATCATATGATTTTTGTAAGTGCATGCATTATAAATGAGTTTGGGCATTATTATTTGCACAATGGCCATCCAGACCCTTGGGAGTCTCCGGAGACCCGAAGGCAGGCAAAGCGGGGTGCTGGCAAATCCAGGTAATTCTGCCGATGCGGGACGACAGGGCGGCCGACAGGTGCCAGAGCGGCCCGACCCACGGCATCCGGCCCTAATCGCAGGCCCATTTGTCTCAGGTGAGACTGAAATATATCTTACCGTAGATGACGTCTAATAGCTTTTTGTAGATATGTGATATATATTTATACATATATTTACACGTTTGGAGATCTCACTCCTGCGGTCCGTTTTGCTTTTATTTCACTGCCGTTCCTGCTCTCTCTGTTGCAGTATAATAATTACAGCCGGCTCCCTGTCTCTGGTCTGTTTTTGTTTGGGAGACCCTGGTTTGTGATGGGTTGACAAACCTTAGTTTGATACATATATTTGAAAATAATCAGAACTGTAACGCAGGAAATGTATTCTGAGCTGTGATTTGTGTACCAGCTGTTTTTATACCAGGCTGTCTTTGTGCCCCATTGGCATGAATGGATAAATGTTTGAAAATGTTACTAAATGTATGTGCCATTTGGGTGATCATGGATTCTTCCATTTCTGTTGTTTTTCAGAGAAACAACTTTCAATAAGTGTAATTTTAAACCTCTCAGAAAGTCTCTAAAAGCTGAGTATTTCGTGGCGAGCCATTAAAGGGTGGAGAGGCTTTATGTAGGGAGTCGGTAGGCAACGGCACCTGAATCACTCACATGCTCAGTCTTTGTGAGCTGCTGCTTGTACTGTGATGGCTTTTTACTTCAAAAGAAAAAAAATGCTTTTTAAAATTCAGGGATGTTTTTCAACCAAAGCTGGGTGCTGTCCCCTGGCTTGAGAAGTATTAAAATCGATATGGTTTCTGACAAACATCTGCAGATGGGCGGTGTGTTGTGTGCGGGTGCGTTACATCTCTCAGGATCAGCACCAGGCCACAGGGCCAGCTCCTTTTTGTTGCCTCTTAATGGCACATCCACAGTGGATTGGCAGGGTGTCTGGTTCCTGCTAAATGGAAATGGGAAAAGTTTAAAAAATAATAATAGAAAATACAATTAAAAAAATCACATCACCAGCTGTTCATGTTGGAGCCACACGGATATTGAGATGAAAGTCCACTCTGCCTGGCCGCTAAATTATAACCTGCCGGCAACAATAGGGCTGATAACTGTCATCCGTAGGTTATAAAACCTGAGTTAATATTGATTCATCTTTCTGTTTCTTTTGTAAATGGACATTGTTTCACCAAGGTAATATACAGGATCCCTGAAATACGCTTCAGCTCTTAAATGTGCACCTCAGTGGACTCGACTGAAGGGTTGCGGGTTCGATTCTTATGATCTGCACCACTGGGCCCTTGAGCAAGGCCCTTCGCCCCAAATTGTTCTCTCCATAACCAGTGTGTCACTTTGGATAAAAGTCTGCAAGATAAATTGTTTCAACTTGTTGGAGAATGGTGTGGTTGAGCAATTGACCTAAGCAGCTGTTTGGACTTTGATTTTCGGACCAAGATGGTTTTTAAGGTGTTTATTCGCTGCTGTCACCCGCATTTCCCACGTATCTCTGGGGGGGAAGCTTTGCCCATCCATAACTCCCATAAAAGCACCTTGCAAATGGCAGACGATGGGGCGCCTGTGTGCTCTGTCAGGGACCTCGTTGTCTTTCTTGAAGGACCGTGCTCTCAGTTGACACGGGCAGGAAAGCAGATGGTCCGTTCAGCTTCCCGACCCATCACGACCCGTCCAGCCCCGTCAGAGAGACGGCAGGAGCCGGGGACATGCCTGGGCGAGCTTAAGCGCCGCTTTTTGTTCTTGAGACGATTAGAGGCGATTAACGGCTTAGCGCTTTTCCCACTGGACGTGCGGCCCGAGCATGCGCGTCGTTGGGAGACCGCTCTCCGCGGCGGCCCCCACAAAGAGGCGGGCCGCAGGCTCGTGGGACACCGGCGCGCCATGTTCGTGGATCCGCAGGGCGTCCTCAGAGTCGCCCGAACAGAAACGTAATTAATGCAGGACATTCCTCATTAGGCCCGGGCTGCTGCTCTGACAGGGAGCTATGGGGGCTTATGGGGCGAGAGGTAGTGAGGTGTATTTTACAGGAGGATGGGCCAGTAAATCCGAGCCACGTGGGAGGGAGAGAGGGCAGACGGTGCCCCCCCCAGCAATCCGGGGTGCCAGACGCAGGAGCATTTCGCTCGCTAAATTACACGACGGTCCCTGAGGACAATGAACGCAGCTCGACAGACTCCCCGAAATCCCATAAAAACATCTCTGTCCCGTGGTTGCAGACAGATGCTGGTTGGAAAAACATCCCTGACGCAAGACCTAGTAAGATAATTTTTAATGAGTTGAATTTGGGGGGGGCGGGGGCCGCAAACGCTTCTGAGGCGGCACGGGCCCCCTGGCCGCCTATGGCTGCAAAGCGGCTCTGCGCGCGGAGCCCCTCTTCCGGAACCACGTCACACTCCAGCTGTCCCCTGGCGGGCAGTGTCAATAACATTAGCGAGCGATGATAAGGGATCGGGCTTCTGTTACACAGGATGATCTGGCGTGCCTGCGAGTGTCTACATTATTAGCAAGACGGACAGGGAAGGCGACATCGAGTCGGTAAATATTTGAGCGCTCTTACCTCATCACGGAACTGAAGGTGGGTTTTTTTTCCCATTTCGGATTGTCCCAAACCAGACCTATTGTGACTCCTAGCGGCCCGTTACTGAAGGCCAAACGCAGGACACTATCTACAAAGCAGAAGTACAGCTTCTTACTGTATTCCGTGCACTACATGGTTTGGGGGCGGCGGTGGGGGCAACTGCCTTTATTTATGAGCCATTAATGTCCCAGCGTGCTGCGCCCTGGGACACTGGGTGTTTCAGAGCCAGTTTATCGCGGGAGCCAAATGCAGGAACCCGCAGTTGTAGCGAGCTTTCTTTCCCCTGCGTGTTCTGCCGCTTTCTCTTCCAGCTGCGCTGCGGCCGCATGCCGGCTGCATTGCAGAATGCAACGTCGCGCTGAAATGGCTGCGGCCCAGAAGCCCGCTCCGCCATTAAGCGACCACTGGCGCTAACCGGAAACGTCTTCGGGGGTGGGCAATGGGGTGATTGATGGCTCTATTAAAGGGTGGACGGGTTGCGCTTGACGTGTGGGTTTATTTATTTATTTTTCCGGCCGCTCCCTTCCCGTAAAGGCCCCGAATCGATGCGGGTTGCCCTCTCCCCCGCACGCATAACACAACCCGAGTAATGTCGCTGGGAAGCAGGACGAAGCCGATGAAAAATGTTTCTCCATTAGGCTTCTCTTCTGAGTCTTTAACTGCCGAAACCTGTCAGCTCTGATTTGTCCCATTTGTTCGGCCGGCGGTGGTCAGTTTTAAAAGGCACAAGGAGGCCAGCCCTCCCAATGAAAAATACACTCCTGCATTCATACTTACAAATGCAATTGCGTGTGTTCACCATTAGTCAGCCTGTCAGCTTTGATTCACTTTTGGCCTCCTCTAATGCAAGTGAACGCTAACGTGGTGAGGCCAAGGCTTTCTGGCAATATTTTACCCACAATGCCCCACGCCCGCTCCACATTCACACAGCTACCTGGTCAACGATAATGAACAGGATGGCCTATGCTAATATTTAAATGCAACATCCTCATTGTCTATGTATGAGAAGGTTAAGGCAGAGTTAGTGTTGAATCTTAGAAGTATTAATGATCGAGTGAAGTCGCACTTTACTGAGCCCCCACATTTAAGATGAATATTTGGTTTTTCAGGTTTCGCAGTGAGGTGCTACGGTAACCTAGGTGGCTTGCAAGCTGCTGTGTGTCAGGCATTCAGTCAAGTTATGAGGAATGATGTATTGACTGGTTATGGATGGCAGTGAATACAGACTAGAGTATGACAACGTGCACAGGCAGGGATTCTGCAAGTGTGAATTAGCAGCTGTTTTGTTTATTAATGACTGTAAAACTGACATAGTGTTCAGTACTGCAAGAGGAAGTCATTAGGGAGTAACGGGACTCTGGGGCTCTGGTCGGATGTTATGCAGGTCACTCATCAGCCACGTGATTCTCGGCACTGAGATTGCTGATTGCAGGGTCCCAAAAAGCCATCTAAGAAGGTGAGGTGTAGCAATCGGAGCAATCACAACATGCTGAAAAACACAAAAATGAGGCATTGGAGTGGCTGGTTAGGGAGAGGGACAGTAGTTTGACATGCCTGGTAGTCCCCCAAACCTTAAAATAGCCTGAAAGCGTGTAGTCTGATGAAAAGTGAAGCGTTTCACCTGAACGTCCATCTCGCACCTTGTAGTGTAACGAGACCCTATTTATCCCGTCCCTCTGCTGGACTTTCATCCCGTAGATGATTTGCTGGTGGATGTGGCCCCTGTCCTGGCTGGACACCTGAGGGACACACGTCTGTCCCACCCTTGGCCTGAACCTCCACACATATTCGGAAATGAGCAGAATATCAGTTAGCTCCCGAAGCCGGCTTCCGTTGTCAGCTGGGGTGATGAGCGGGTGGGGAAATGGCAAGATCAGCCTGGGAGATGGATGTGAAGAAGTTTTGTTCACCGGTTGGAGGCCTTGGACCACTTTTGGTAGGTACTGACCACTGCATACCAGGAACACCCCGCAAGACGTGTCGTTTTGGAAATGCTCTGACCATCTTGTCGTCACAATTTGGCCCTTTGGATCCTTACACTTGCCCATTTTCCTGTTTCCAACACATCAACTTCAACAACTGACTGTTCACTCGCCTAATGTATAATGGCACTGTTGATGACGGCATCACTGACAACGACACCCATGCAACAGAGAGCAAGATGAGTGGTTCAGGTATTCCAAAGTACATATACTCATACTCATACAAGTACTCATACTTGGGCAAATGGTAAATGTATTTCATTTCTTTATTCGTTTTCATATCAGTGTAGAAGGGCAAATTGAATGAAGCACTGCTTGTCATGTTGCCCTAATTCACTGGGGGGGGTGGGACGGGAGGGGCATTCTGGCTCAAAAGACAGGATGGGGTCCACACAGGGTTGGCACAGCCCAAGCCCACAGTGATTCCTCAGTCCCTCGCACTCCGAATGCCAGTACTCGCCAAGAATGCCTGGCTGTAACCTGAGGGAAGGTATGGCTAGGGCTAGCCACCCAGCCCCGCCCACATCCAGCCCAGCCCCGCCCACATCCAGCCCAGCCACGCCCACATCCAGCTCAGCCTATTATGTTTGGCCTCATAAGCCTGTCGATCATGCCGTTCCTTCATGAATCACTTTGCGGCATTTAATTTTCATGAACCTTTTCCATGTTAGTTTTGAAGTGTTAGGCTACATTGCATTGACTAGTTATAGTTTGGTCGTCAGTTTGCTAGACTGTTAGCTAGCTGATACATATGATATATAACTAGCAGCAAAACAACCACACCTGTGCCACAGTACAACTTTTGTGCAGTTATTGAGGGGTATTCGTGCATCTAGCAAAACAAATGACTGCCAAATAACAAATAGCTCTGGAACTTTACTAACGATTTTTTATTTGCCGGACTGGTTAGCATGCCCAATGTCACAGCGAGAGGCTTCTCATACCTACTGACTGTCCCGACCTAAAACAGGCAGGCCCCAAAAGGACTCCAGGAGGGGGCCGCGGAACCAGGAACGGCATCGCGATTTTTAAAGGCGCCGTACCGCGTCGGAACGCCGGTGGAGCGGCACCATGGTGGCCTCATGAATTTTAACGGCACGGGTTGTGTGTTTTTCTGTAGACACTGCAAAGTTGGAAGAATGGCGATGCTAGCTTGCGTGATTTTATGCATGTGGGACATCTTCGCTTTCAATGAATATATCAGGGGGAAATGGATTAGGTACAAAAGGAGGTAAAACTGCCCAAGAAAGGATAAGCAGAATTTGAAGTGCCAAAGCTAGCTATATTTCGCAGTGTATAGAAATATTGCAAGAGCCATGCAATATATTTAAAGTTTAGCAAAGGTAATATTGCGCCTAAAAGGTGTAATGTGATACTGTTGACTTGTTATGGAGACCCAAACCAAAGCGGGTTTCTGGTTCTGCTCTTGAGGGGTGCCACATGGGTGCTCTGATGGCAGGGCTTGGCCGTGTTGATGTATGACTCGCCATCATTCAGAGCCATCTGGACCGGGAAGATGTGTGTGATGTTATGTCAATCATCTGCAGAGCCATAATGCATTCCTGACCCAGGCTCCTCGGTCAGCGACACTAGGAAGCTGAAACTCTCCCCCTCTGACCAAATGGAGATTAATGTCCCTTAACATCTGATTGTGTTTGTCATTTTCCTTCACTTGAATTTTAAACTCGACCTTTCGTACTCCAAGGAGTTTTTCTCTGGCTCTCAATGTTAGATACTTATGATGTGTGCAAAAGTTTGGCTTGGACTGGTGGTGTTTCCGTTCGATGAGGCACATTTGGGCATCCGTCACCGTGTGTGATCTGGTTTTCTTGGGGGTCAGCTACTGAGTTACTTATTTCCCTCCAAATCCTTCCCAATCTTGCCATACCTCGTTAGAGTTACTAAATACATCTCGTCACTTTGAGGTGTTCCTCCCAGATTTCCAGGTCTTGGGGAACGGCACAGACCATGATTTCGCTTCCTCCCAGGGAGCAAAAATGTGGATAGTCTGTAGGTCTCCGAGAGGACCGGGTTGGGAAACACTGGTATGGCAAGGACTGAATGTGCTTTTTTCAGTGGCACATAGAATGAGCAGTCAGACATAGCCATACAGTCTTATACATGCATGAAACCCTCCAATTTCCCCCAAAGCATTACTAAAAGCAGTGATGGTCAGAAGCCATTAATCATAACTTTTGCGTGCTGGTTCTTGAACATCTGCGGAACATCTGACAGACTGAACTTGGCTAGGTGCTTCATTCAATACTGCTGAGCTGGGGGCCAGGATTGATGTTCACAGTCAGTGTAATTAAATGTGTAGTCATGGAGATAAGGCTCATTTACTGCTGCCGTGGTTATTCGGTTTGAATATCAGTATTGAAGAAGACCTGGGCAGCTAGCAGCCTGCTTTACGAAATTAACCTGTGTTGGGTTATTGGTTTGGATGAATGGATCAGATGGATCTAAGAAAGAACATAATATTTGCACGGTGACTGTGAAAATTAACCAGGAAATGCTGAGTGACTCAAATCACAACTGGTGTTACCAGTATATGGAATGAAATGGAAGTGGGTAAGTGTAATGACTGGTTGTGGTTTGAATAGGACATCTTCAGGCATGATACCCATCATACCCTTCAAGCAGGGTCAGCCCAGAAGGGGCATCTGAGAATCTCTTATCCATGCATTAAATTAGTGATGCCATGATGAGAATCGTGTGGTAATTTCTGTATAAAAAACAGTGATCGTTTTGGAAGTTCAGAACGTGTTCTGGAGGTACCAGTGTTTTCACAGACCTAAGCTGGAGCTTGGGGCGGTGGGGGGGGGATCACCCCAGAATTGCATTTCTGGTCCTGAAGATGCTGTCCAAGAGTCACTTTTGGGGTGGGCTAGGGTTGTGCGAAATTCGTGCATCAAGGGCACTCTGTGGCTGTGTGAGTTTCCGTGTTTGATGGTAAGGGGTCGGCGGGGGGGGGGACAGCAAAACACATTGTGAGCAGCATCCTGCCGACTTGAGAGCCAGAGGAGGAGCTGGAAATTAACGCGGTGCTAAGTGCTTCCTGCCAAAAACAAAAACGGCGTGAACTCTGTTTAAAGAAACTTTGAGTTTTGTTTGACGACATCTTGGAATCCTTTAGTTTCTTTAAATTGTTTTTTGGTCTTATGCTAACCAGGCATCCATTAATATGCTTTCAGGTACAGCAGTGTGCTTTATTTGATGGCTCTGAGGCCGTTAATGTTTACAGTCAATGTTTCTTTATTCTGTTAATTCTTTTTGATAGCCCACATGCAGCACAAGCTGTTTTTTTGGCTATATACAGACAGAAAGGAAGAGTGCTCTGCATTCAGTAAGGCTCGCCCCAAAAGGGGACATCTTTTAAAACAATAAGGGGCACACTGGCCTTTGGGGGTGGGAGTGAATTTGGGGATGTACATAAATGGTGGCTGACTGGCTCCTGAGCTCTCTTCATAAATATGAATGGTCCTTCTGGAAGGCTTTTTGGTTGGTGTGTGTGTGTGCCTTATGTTTATATTACTTTGTGGGGACCATGTGATAAAAACCTGGTATTTTGACATTGTGGGGACCATTTTTCAGGTCCTCACAAAGATCTGTGACTGCAATCGA
>JAODKN010000048.1:3158146-3169318 GCA_026774425.1 Petrocephalus zakoni | reverse complement strand
CCCATAGAAATGAATGGACAGTCCCCACAAAGATAGAATTACAAACCTGTGTGTGTGTGAGAGAGAGAGAGAGAGAGAGAAAGCGGGTGTGACAAAGTTGACAGGTTCTCCATGTTTTACGTTGTTAGGTTACCTTGCATTACCTGATTATAGTTTGGTTGTTAGTTGGCTATATGTTTAGCTAACTGATGGAAACGTATGACTAGCAGCAAAAAAACCCACATGCAACCACAACTACAACAGACACACGCATACAGACTCTGTCACCCGTCCCAAGCATTGCTTGGGCCCAGCCAAAAGGCAGACTAGCACATCTGGTCCCGGAGCGAAGGTGCCCGGCAGATCTGCTCTTCCAGATGTGCAATGGTAAGTCCCGCCTTCCCCAGCGTGATGCCAATGATGTGCGAGGATGTGATCGGGTTCCTAATGGTGCCGTCCTGTCAAGCTTTGACTTTGGCACATCTCCTTACCATTGATTTCCACTGAGGTCATTAATACTTACACATGGTATTTGCAATTAAAAAGTGTTTTTGATTATTCTCTTCGTAGTGTGTATGTCATAAAACTACAGTATACTGTACCGGTAAAATTTGCTGGTTGGGGGGGCGGGGGGAGCCTATCTATTCCCAGACATCTCACCTCTCCCGGAACTTCCGGGAGTCTCCCGCAAACTGACAGCAGCTCCTGGACACCCGCAAATGATACGCAATGTCCCAGAAGTCTGTTGTTCCGCTAGTCAGTGTTATTAAAGTTGCCCGCCTGCCCGCCCTCTCCGCTGTTGGTAATATAGACATTCAATGTTGGGCCTGTGGCAGTGATGTCATTGCGCAAGGCATTGTGGGCCTTATCGGTTACCTCCCGGATGCCCCTCATCTGCCTCCCTGAAGTCAATATGCCTTTGGTGGGATGTCTGCATTCCCTCTACTGCTAAGGGTAGTCTTGAATTTTTGCATACGTTCGTTTGCTTGTGTTCTGTCCACATCTGTTCACGAGCAGGATAGTATGAAAGACTACGGAGATGTAAAGTAAAAGCAGGTTTGTGCAAGTAAGCTGGTCAGCGCGAGACAGGTCGGGGGCAACTTTTGTCTATCCTGAAAACTGTCGCTAATGTTGCAAATAAGATACATGGTGCTGTCATTTAAACGATCACATTGTGTTTTATCCTTGAATGTAACTACTGGGAATTCTGTCTTCATGGGGCACCTAGTTTTCGGTGGGGGGAGGCCTCCCCCTGCCTTACGGTAAGTCCGCATAACATCCGCATACTGGTTTAATGGGTCCCGGGTCCCATCATACAGATTAGCAGACTGTTTATGGATAATCCTGGGTTAGCGATTGTGAAAGAGGGCGGCTCATTTCCATAACCGCATAAATGATGAACGTGCCTTAGATTTCTGATGAGGGGGAAAAAATAATTTGCCGAATGATCAGATAATGCATTTGCGCAATATTTGAAATCTACATTTTGACTGAAGCACAGCTGCGTCAATAACTTTGGTTTTTAAACTCTTTAGGAAGTTTATCCAGAATTATACACGCAATCTTCATGAAATGTATTCATGGCTTTTGTGAGTTTCCATCATCACTTGTATATGGAGTCAGACACTTTTAAGTGTCCTTATCTAAACGGGAGAAGAACCAGCGAAGGCCCTCCTATTTCACCGTCAAATACGGAAGTAAAAATTCAATATTGCAAACTCTGGGTGCTTTTTTTTTAATGTTCCCTGACACTTGAAAGTGTGTCCAAAGTGAAGCGGCCGGATTCTGCGGCGCCCCCGAGAGGCGCCGCTCGGCGTACCGGGTAAAGCGGCACGGTGGCGGGGGGCCTCGCTCCGTACGCTCCCCCGAAGCCCGCACCGCTATTACATGCCGATTATGTGCCGGATTGTGTGTTTCTCACAGCGTTTTATCTCCTGTAACTCCGGAGCGGCCGGCGATGCACATAAAGGATAAGGCGGCGTGTCCTCCCCGTCTGGCCGCGATTTCACCCGACTTTGCCGGGCGCCTTTGCCGCACATGCACCGAGCGTTTCTGGTCTTCGGCCGGCCACACTTTTAGTTTTTTCCTTTAGACGATTTGTAATAAAATAAAAATGCAGGTTTGGGCCATTTCCAGCCTGCTCAGTATGTGACAGATTTTTAGTTTTGTTTGGATTGAGTCCAAACAAATTGTAATAAAAAAGTCGGTTCTTAATTTTGCTGCGTGATATTTTTTTAAAGCCGCATTCTGTCTCTATAGCGTTTTATTCACATGACAAAATATAACCTTGTAATAGTTAACATTTTTACAATAATTAAAAAATCTGTTATAGTTCTCGTAATCCCTTATCAAAGATATTAATAAGTAATGCAGGTTTGTTTGTGCTGTGTAAACTTGTTTCTCCGTCTTAATATGCAGAGCAGTCTTGATGGTAATGTCGTAAAGCTCATTTTGAAACCAGCTGTATTTGAACAGCTAGCTAACAAACACCTGTGCAGCGTGAATAGGAATTGCCTGTCTGAGTTTGAGTTATTTTATATGTTAGTCATGACTGGGGAGCTCGACCAGCCTGTGTGGTAATGCGCCTCTGCTAACCCAGGGGGTCATTTGTAAGACCAGCGTCCCCCTTATGCCATTCACGGGCCACATCTGGCGACCTCTGTCGCCCTTCTGCTAATTTAAAACTTAACAGTTCTTCAATCTCTTAAGTTTGACCACAGACTGTATTGAGCCTATATTGAGATGTCCTCCAGTTTGTGTCTTCTGTAGAGGACATTATATCTGCTCATATCTCTCATACTATACATGCCACTCCATGTCATGTTGTTCCTTAAAGCGCACAGTTTAGGCATTTAAGACATCACGTGTGTGACCTCGCCAACTTTCTCTTGCTGTCAAATCAAAAATTTTAATAAATATTTTTTAGAAAAAACTTCTTTCCCCTGGATCTCAGGAGGAAATGTGCACGACAGCTGTGAGTGCGCTTGTGCGTGCTTGTGCGCCGGGGCTGCAGCCGCCTGGAGCGAGGCACGGGCATCCGCGCGGCTCCCTCGCGTGGTGACGTCACACCTCACAGATGTGCCCTGGAGGAACGGGGGGGGGGGGTGTTGAAGTTAAGGTATCACATAATGAACAGGAATCTTTTATATCTTACTCATATTGACGTCACTCTTGTTCTGTATAGAAATCTGCAAGTAACGGACCAAGCTTTTTTTCTTATTTAAATTTAAGTTCATCCTATTGGAATAAGTTGTTGCATACCTCTCTGAAATCAAAATATTAAAAAATGAAGTTTATACACCATTTGGGGTAATCGAATTTGAAATGCAAAGCCCCGTAAATGTATATCTGACATGGATCGTGTAAAACATGACCCATAAACCATCGCTAATCCAATCAACGTTTTATCAAAATCAATGAGGGGAGCAGGAGTGACGAGAGCAGCTCAGGGCGCCGCTGTAGTCGCTCATTATTCTTTCAAGGGTCGTATACCTGCTCCGGGATGACTTTGCGTAGTTATGGCGCTGCCGCTTTATGGCGATGCGGTCACAGGGCTGCTTTTAATGGACATTAAAAGCCGCCGCAAATAAAACCCGCGATAAAACGCAAGCCGACATTAAAAATGCAAAAGAAACCCAGAGATCCTGCATTACCCATTCAAAGTCGGAATAGTCAAAATTCTAAACATCTATCTCTCAACAGCCCATTCTGAGCAAGGCCCTCTCATGTTCCCCCATCTTTAAAAAATCCTAGAACCACCCCTGTTCATTGGAAGCCTATTTTGTTTTTTACACAGTGGTTAATATTTAAAAGTTTTATTCATTTATTTATTGATTCTTTTTTAACCAAAAAGTTTTATTGCAACTTAAACCTTAAAATCAAGCATGTTTGTGTGTTCCTGTGCACACTTTTTATTTGTGAACACCATCATTTGTGTTCCACTGTACCCAGCATACCGCCTGAGCACAGCAAGCTCAGCAGTCGGATGCAGGTAGCTAAGACCTCCCTTTCCAGTCCAGGCCTCCAGGGGGCGCACCACTGCAGTCTTCAGCCAGTCAGGGAACCCGAAATCTCTGCAGTAGCAGCCATATGCAGCCTGACAAAACGGGCTAAACAAATGTTACACCACTAAAAATGCTAAATCGTACATTTGCATTTACTGGGACCTAATTAGATTTTTATTGCTTTCCATTCGTAAAACCGTTTCTTATGCCTAATCAGGTTAGCACATATTAAAATCTGTAGCATGTGAGTGTTTGCATTTACAACAGCAACACTTCTATGGGTGTTTCACTCACCAAAAAATGTGGTTATATTCAAATTACTGGAACTAAATTGTTGACGTGTTATACAAATATCCTGTTAAGGGGTGGGGGAAATGACTGGCCAGTTCAGCCATATTGTCCATTAATTCTCAAATGCAGAATCATTGAGTTGTGGTTTTCTACATTACTACATATACTTTACTCATGTAAAACAGCAACGTATAGGTATTACTTTGGGCGCCTCACTCAGGGAGACGGCAGAAGGTTCTAAGCTGTTGACCTTTGATTCCGAAATCACCGTTGTCACCATCTGCCCGTCTACAGTAGCAGGCCAGGGGGGATTGTGATCTGAAGGAGGCATGCAGGGGCAGGTTAATCTGCTCGCAGGATGACACTGTGTGGGTTGAATACGCATGGCTGAAGCTGCCAGGTCCTTTTCATTACAGCGGCCCTCCATTCGCGGTTTCGACCCGCCTTCTTAAGGACACCTCCTCCTCTGACCCGGTTAAATCAATAAGCAGGCTGCGTGCAGCACTTCGGTTTAAGGTCTCGGTCACAGAAACGCCCGCCGCCTGCAGCAGAGGGCGCTCACGGGACTGAAAAATGGGCCACCCACGACACATTGTGTATGAGCCGGGGCTGTTCACGGAAGACTGGAGCGCATTAAAAATGAATAAACAAAAAACACCATGGGAAACTGGCCAGCCTGCACCCAGAGGTTTCAAGGACAGCAGTGCAGCATCCTGCTGATGACTGTAGACTCAAGATCAGAAGTTCAAGTACCAGGTGGGACAGCCATTATCCTGCCCTGGGGCAAAGTATTACCTGATAGCTAGTTTGTGCTTTAGCTTGTTAAATTATAAAAAAAAGGCCAATGGGGCACGATAGTGTCACTTAAAAATAATGAGCCTAATTTGAGTTGAGCTTGAACTTGTTTTCCTTATAGTCACACGCTAAATTTATGTCTTTTACATGTATTTATTTAGCATACGCTTTCATACAGAGGGATGTATGACTGAGAAATCGGGGCCAACCAGTCTCTGGCATTAACGGCCTTGCTCGAGGGCCCAACAGTGGAACCACTCTGGTGGTGAGGGCGTTTAAACCAGCAACCTTCTACTCACAGACAAGGTATCCTAACCCACTAAACAAATCCACATCCCACTCCTGGTTACAGTTTACACTGACCTCATGGGCTGGAATTGCCCAACCATGGTTTATGAGGACTCCTGTCTGACACATTTGAGAGTGCATCTTAATTAGCACCTGGGGCACAGGATGATGAGCCTTATTATCCAAAAGATGACTTTAGAAGAGTAATTAATGGCTGAGTGGACACAAATGCACTCCTTGGATCTCAGAGGGTCCGTGTCTGACCCAACAACCAGGAGTTAAATGCTCAGACCTTGAAAGGTCATCTCTGTGTCTGATGTCTCTGCCAGGAACCTGTTGTCCCCAACTTTTGGACCTCTGCCAGAGATGCCAGTTCCTACATGGACTTTTGATAGCCCTCCGATAAGAGACAGTGTTGTCCCGAACGCAGCTCGCTGGATTAAGTAATCGATAGATGTCTTGTCCAGATACCCTTGGAGATGCAAAGGGACCATCTTCTGTTGTGTTTTTGTGCAACACATGAACTTTTTATTGCCTGGCGTCCTTGTTACAGTGGCAGTATTATGGGACGTAGGTAACCAGGGGCACTCCATTTTCCCCTGTGACCCTGAACGGGACAAGCACGTGCAGAAAATTGGTGGGTGGGTGGATAGTTAGATGGATGGATGGTACCCAGGAGCACCACTACCGATTTTCGGCTTCACAAAAGCATTTCAGATTGAACCCCCAACTCGGACCAATCCAATTATGTTCCACATTTTTAAGTCCCCTGTCCTTCCACTTTCCACTGACACTGGGATGAAGTCCGTTGAGCAGTTCTAAAGAGGTAACGGTTCTGGTACAAGAAGCTTGCGATGACTGGTAAGCTCTCCATTCTCTACTGTATTGTGCGGTTAACCATACTAGATTCAAGTCCTCATGGTGGCATTACTGTATAAATTGCTTGGCGGAACTTTTTTCCCAGAACACAGTACTGAAACTTCTGTAAATATCAGGCTAGAAAAAAAAAATGTTTTAGGCTAATAAATGAAAAAACGAAAGTGTCGCGTGTAACAAACGATGCATTTGGTGCGCCCGTGGCGATGGTACGCTAACAAACAAGTGTTTTTGACCCCATTGGTTTAAGTCCTTCACACGGAGGGGATAATTCGTCACAGGCGGGTGCCGGTACGATAAATCAATCCTGGAGGGGCGTGCCCTTCCTCTCGCCTTTGGCTGCGGCCTGCTCACTCTGGCATAGATTGAGAAAGGGGCCTCCTTTCTGCTGGGTTTACTCTGATTAGTGTGCCAGCCGCTGACCAGTGCAACGCCCCCCCGTCCTGCGGGACAACCAGCGAAGCTCGCCTGGGCACTTTTACACGTTTTTTTTATCCCGTGTCCGTAATTTTCTTTGAACCAATTCCCGCTACCATTAATAAACAGTGAAGTGGCAATTTAAAGCAAATTACGTGATGCGCTCAAGGTGAGGCTGATTGATTAAGTGTCCTCGTTTGGCGTTTTCTTAATGGAGGTAATCAAATTCACTGGAAGGTGCGGCAGTCTTAAGGTTCGAGCCGTATTGTTAAGCAATGAATTAAATCCAAAGCACACTCTCCATTTTTAACTTTCCTCTTAGCAGAAGGAACAGTGTTTATGAGCGTGGCTGAAATATTTTGCTGTTTGGCTGTGGTTAATTCAGGCGTGCATGAAGTAGCCTTGTCTGTACTGCAGGAAAGCAAGTGGCTTGCCTACGATGTTAAGATGAGTAAGATGAGATGGGGTGGGGTCATTTCCCCGAAATCATCAGAGTGCTGCCATATTTGTATGTTTATGGAAGGGCAGGTCATGTAACATCCTGTAACGCTGCAGTTACCATAGTAATGAGTTTAATGGGTAAAAACCGCTTTCTGCTTCTTTGCATTAAGCCTCTTAAGTTAATTTAGGGTTTCTGGGAAAGTCATCTAATGTACATTTTATGTTGAAAGTAACTACTAATGTTTTAAAGTGCTGCATGTTATTCTTTTTAGTCTGTGTGACGTTATTCGTTTTAGAATAACGGTGGTGACGTGGGATTTCGGGCTGTACTGAGCTGTAAATGGTTGACAGACGGCTGCATCAAGGATTGGGACAGGAATGTGAATTTCTGCTCTGTAAAGAGCACCCAGTTTCTCTTTTTTTATAAAGCTATTTGGGGGATAAAAAGGAATTTGACAGTACAATACAGTTTACATCAGTGGAGTATGCATATTAATACTTGTTTACATTTTTATTTTATCATCCAGAAAAAAATTCTTATGGATAAGACAAGCTTCAAAGGGAGTGTTGTGTTGTCAGAAATTAAGAATTAATTGGTTAATTTTCATGTTACCCCTGTGTTCCCCTTAAGTAAAATATCCAGAGGCTGGCAAAGTGTTCCATTATCATCACAGTAACAGTCTCCACAGACGGATTTGTTGTTTCCGTGACAATTCGAGATCAGGCCCCCTTCTCAGGTCTTCAATGTGCTAACAAGCCCTGGGGGTCTTATGGACAAACTGGGCAATGCCTCAGAGACGACCCGGCCTTTGGCTTATACATAATTCAGTCCGTTACCCTGACTTCTGTGGGGCAGCACCACAAACTAGGCCGTTCCCTCACCTCCCAGGGCCATCGGCGCGCGGCTCGGACCGCTACCTCACCTCCCAGGGCCATCGGCGCGGCTCAAACCGCTACCTCACCTCTCAGGGCCATCGGCGCGTGGCTCGGACCGCTACCTCACCTCTCAGGGCCATCGGCGTGGCTCAAACCGCTACCTCACCTCTCAGGGCCATCGGCGCGTGGCTCGGACCGCTACCTCACCTCCCAGAGCCATCGGCGCAGCTCGGACCGCTACCTCACCTCCCAGGGCCATCAGCGCGGCTCGGACCACTACCTCACCTCCCAGGGCCATCGGCGTGGCTCAGACCGCTACCTCACCTCTCAGGGCCATCGGCGCACGGCTCGGACCGCTACCTCACCTCCCAGGGCCATCGGCGCTCGGCTCGGACCGCTACCTCACCTCCCAGGGCCATCAGCGTGGCTCGGACCACTACCTCACCTCCCAGGGCCATCGGCGCGGCTCAGACCGCTACCTCACCTCCCAGGGCCATCGGCGCGGCTCGGACCGCTACCTCACCTCCCAGGGCCATCGGCGCGGCTCAGACCGCTACCTCACCTCCCAGGGCCATCGGCGCGGCTCGGGCGGCACCAAGTCATCAGACTATATGCTGTAGAGACCAAGGTGTAGCCCGACGTGTTATGATATGGATGGGAGAGAAGACTGGGCCAGAGGTGGGTCCTGGCAAGGGCGAGTGGCACCACCATTCTAGGAAAGAGTGAAACTGGGCAGTGAAATTTGGCAGTGGGGCATTGAAGCCTGCCTAAGTCTCTGCACGGGGCATCGACCATCACTGCTTTACCCTCCTCGGTCAGAGCAGAAACCCGATGTTATTCCATCAAAGAACATACATACATCTGTGTAACCTTAGAACAATCTGAGTGAGCGAGAGGAGATTTTATAGATTATTACATACCAGATTAATGCACAATTATATAGATAAAGTACTCCAGCGAGATGCCTAATACTTATACCTGTGAGGCATGTTTTTAAGATCAGTTACTACAGGATATTTGAGGTAAATACTCTAGAATATCCCCCCCCAAAAAAAACATTGTTTTTTGTGTTAAAATGTGGTTAATTGTTTGATTATTAACATAACGGTGACTGGAGCTCTTTATAGTTAATGTGCCGCGCGAGTCTGCTTCACCAGGTTGCTCGCTGATAGACGCTCTGGGAGTCTGCTTTAGCAGGTTGCTCGCTGATAGACGCTCTGGGAGTCTGCTCCATTATCATTTAACGGTGTGTTTTTCATAATTTTGCAGATCTGAATTTACGAACTGATTAGCATAGGGAAATTTTAATGGGGGGCTTCATAATTTCCACTGTCCATAAATAGTGTTTATGGTGTTACTACCCCTACATAAAGAATCTTCTTTTTTTTGTATGAAATAAGTGGTTTCCATGGACACATGCGGATGGGAGAGTTTGTATTCCAGGGACAGAGTCACTTTGTGGTCGGTTCCCAGACTGCAACCTCTCACGTAACGTGCGGATGCTGTGATATCAGGATGCAGCAGGCAGTGTAAAGTCCCCTGACAACGAGTCCCTCGTTCCCGGACAGCCATTTTCCGGAAACTTCTGCCACTGGGATTGGACGCCGGGTGGGATAAGTGAAAGCGGGCTGTTACGGTCACCGCCCGATAAAATGACGAACGGACAGAAATGGCAAGACCTGGGCCACAAGGGCCAGGGCTGTGGAGGGGAGCCATCTGGAGGGGGGGTGAGTGGGAGGGGTCGTGTGACATTTGGACAGAGAACCCAGCTGGCGGGTGTAAAGCATGACTGTGTGGAACAACCAAGATTAAAAACGTTACAAACGTTCGTGTTGCTGGAGAATGTTAGAATGTACATCTGTGCTTAAAAAAAGTCATGATGTCATGACGGCTTGCTGAGGAGCGTTGTTACCTCACACCTTCAATGCTATGGATTCAAATCCTGCCCCTTGCTGGGTGTATGTGCAGTTCACATGCTCTCCCTGTGGTCTGCAGCCGGTCTCCGGGGATTCCAGTGTCCTCTCACTTCCTAAAAACATGCTATCGGGGAAATTGGTGCCTAAATTGCTTTCTGTGTGTGTGTGTGTGTGTGTGTGTGTGTGTATGAAGGGCTGACATCTCCTAGGTCAGGGGTGGCCAGTCTTATCCAGAAAGGGCTGTATATTTAGGTTTTCACTGCAACTCTCTAATTAGGTTACTAATTAGAGGTCTGATTGGCTGAAGAGTCCTCACACCTGGGTTTGAACAGCTGACCTAACAGGTATCCCAAAAACCTGCATACACAGCGGCCCTTTGCGGATAGGACTGGCCACCCTGCCCTAGGTCATCCCTGTATAACAAACTCCAGTGTCACCACCACCAAACTGGTCAGAATAATAGTAATAATAGGAAGTCTTCTTTTGACCCTATGTGATTAACGACATGGACAATTATGGTTCGAATACCAGGAGGATCTCGGCTGTAGAACTCTTGGCCAAGTCCCCGTGGACAGACACTCCAGTACTGTAACATCCAGCTGAATTTTAATTTGCATCTAAGAAGGAGGGGAAAAAAAACATCTTCAGTCAAACAAAATTGTAGTAATACCAATGGAGAATGCAAGGATATCAGCTGGAAGAGTTGTTTCAGGAGGTCTCTGAGCTTCACACGATGCCTCTGGAGAACGACTCCAATATGAGCTCTCAAGCAGCCGGCCCTCGACCCCCTGGTGTGACACAAGCGAAAGCCACCAAATTAAAAACGACGACACGGATCAACAGCCCCGAGCGGTTCAGAGCCGCGCCGAGGTCAGGAGAGGGGAGGACGAGAGCCAAGCGATGTTCTGCTCCAGAGGAGTCGATTACTGTTTCCACATCGGGATGATTCCCTCCGGCCCTGTCATGCCCTCTGATCCGGGAGAAAGGCACTCCTGGTGTAAATGAGGTGAGACCACACAGTTGCTGAGGTCATTACTTTCCAAACCATTGACGGTGCCGTGATGTACTGTCCTTTTTCTTGTATATGATCACCTTTTGAAACAGCTCTGATTCAAATCCCTTAAAATGTACTTCGAATCACATTAAAACTTTAATTTGTATTTCCACAGGTACGGAAGTATGCGTACGCTGGCATTGTTGCCTGAGTTAAGGTTTACAAAACCACAGAGGAGGCTATGGCACACAATCTAAGGTTTACAAAACCACAGAGGAGGCTATGGCACACAATC
>JAODKN010000048.1:3135890-3150064 GCA_026774425.1 Petrocephalus zakoni | reverse complement strand
AAATCTTGATTAGAAATATATTTCAGCGGCACTTGAGTTCAATTTGTACACAAGCGACAAGACTTTTGTCAGGGACTATATATAAGTAAACTTACCTTGTCTTGCCTTGCATTCAACCCACAGGCAATTTGGTAACTCCAATTCACCTCAGCATGTTTTTGGACTGGACTGGTATGTGAGTGTGCCCTGCAATGGGCTGGTGCCCCAACCTGAGTTGGTCCTCGCCATGTGCCTGTAACCTCTGGGATAGGCTCCGGACCCCCGGTGACCCTGAATAAGAGATGCGGTTGCAGGAGATGGATGGATGGATGTTTTTGAACTGCGGGGGAAACCAGAGTACTCACGACAACGGACAGACGGAAGCTGGCATAGAGATTTGATATATATTTACAGAGACTTTGATAGATGTAACTGGTTCATTTCATTGAATTGTTGAATAGATCTCTTGTGCCTTTTGAAATCTGGCAGTAAGAGATGTTGAGGCAGATGTAGAATTCCATGACACGGTATTTCTCTGTTTTCTGTTGTTCTTTTGAAGATAAAAAAATGCTGCCCAACCTCATGTCTACACACTAATGGTACGATTCAAACAACATACAATTTCTCGCATTGTCAAAATAAAAGCCACTTGCCAACATTCGTGCAACATTTGCTTCTCTTAACATTACCCATTTACCCATTTTATATACATAGAGATTTCTCTCCATTGAAATGACCTATTAGTCATATCTAGATTTCTTAAAAATCTTCAAATCGGCATGAAAACCCTAACTCTTTGCACGCCAGTGTATTGGCTAATTATGAGTTTGATTTTCTGTGATCGAGCCACACATAACAAGCTCAGCCATTGAGAAATCATTCACACTTATTTTTTTTTTGGCAACCATGGTGCCGTAATCCCAGTAACTAGTGGAGCAAAACTCAAAGCCTCGTTGGCCAAGTGAAAATGAAAATAAAAGCCCAAGCAGTCTTTATAAAGCTGAGGTTGTAAAGCGTGCCTGGGCTTAGTTTTTCATTTAGGGAAGGATCATGTTCAGATTCTACTCAGCTGTGGAGATCAGTTGTTGACATATTTGTGGGCAGTTGTGCAGTGTTTTTGCTAATGGCAAAAATGTAGGGCCCATAGCTTCCTGCATAGGCTCCAGACCTCCCCCCTCACAACCCTGCTTATGCAAAGACTAAAAGAAAATCACCTATACAATTGCTAAAAGCAAGTGTATTTTGTGTTTGCCTCTGATCGTGCTTTTCCCTGCAGGGCACAGCCTCCCTCATACTGATTAGCACTTACTTTAAGCGATTCTGACACATTGTTGCGAATCGGCACTCCTGACTCCTGAAAGCACCCACAGAGGTCGTCATAGCATACCCTCGGAGAGTGCTTTATTTCTGCAGAGACTTGGAACGTTCCCCTTTGTTTATGTGGAAGCCCCGGTGCAGGTGAATGAGATGACACAGACCAACGGCAGCAACTGATTGGTTGTCAGTAGACTTGTAGTCAAGACCGCCTAAACCAAGACCAAGGCACTACCAAGACCAGAGGATATCGAGATCAAGACAAGACCAAGACTAAGACCAAGACAGACCGAGTCAAGATCAAGACAAAGTCGAGATGAGACAGAGAAAAAAAGACTCCCTTAACTTTCTGTGTGCTGTTGAGGACTGACATGACAGGTACTGACTGGTCCCAAAGTCATCTGACAACACAGCTAATACCCCCAACAACTGTCTAAAGAATGGGAAATATGTAACTGATTTCAATTATACTTAATTTGTAGATGAAATTGTAACCTCAAATTGGAGATACACAATTATAAACTTGAAAATGCATCATGTCCCATTGTAGTAATACTAGCCAAATTACACTGATATCAACTTCCCTGAAATGGATTAGGCCTGTTAAGTCAACACAACATGATATGCAGATGTTATTTAAAAGTTAATGGTCACATTTATTTAGTCAAACAACACCATTTAAAGTAAAATACTGTAATCAAACAATATAAAGACGTGCACACGTCACATGAATCAGATGCAAACTACAAATACTACATACCAATACAAACTGCACATCAAATTTTGCATTAATAAGAATAAGGGCAAGTGCTTAAAAGATTCTGACATCTTGATGTCTGCAGTGGCATGTGATTACAACACACTGCCAATATCAAGCCTGTTGTTCAGTAGGGGAAGAACAATAGTACACAGACATTACGGACAAATAACAGATTGAAAAACTAATAGAGTTAGACGAGATACTTATAAACAGAGAGAGAGAGAGAGAGCATCACTGTTAATTGGCATATTTTCAGAGAGGAGGGAGAGAGAGAAAACAGATACTGTTGGCTCCAAATCTTCCTACCACTATGTCGATCTGAGACAGCAAGACTAAGACCAAAGACCGTCGAGACTGTGACAAGACCAAGACCACGTAAAAATGGTCTCAAGACCGATCTCGAGACATCCAACTCTAGTTGTCAGGCATAAGAGTGATTGAGGATGTCAAAAGCACTGTGCTCAAATCTCTCGTATTAGGACCCCCGCAGCATTATGATCCTCGTCGGGACGGGAACTCGGACAGGTTGGGTAATTTTGAAATCTAGGCCTGTGCTTTGTGAACTTAAAGTACCTTCGGAGACCTGACAACATTTCTGTAGTTTCAGAGTCGGCGAAAACACGGGGAGAGGTTGTTGGTGCCTCATCGCGGGAATACGGGCAATGTTCTGAACAGCTGTGCTGACGGTGTGATCGGTGTAAAAGAGGAGTCAATCCACTCCAAATGCGTGTCTGCTTTTATTCATGATACCTTCCTGTTCAGTTTCAATCTTCAAACTGAAGATGCTATGAGATAATTGGAAGGTATTTTGGTATAAAAGATGTGGAGATTGGCCTTGAAGATTAGTTATGCTTATAAAGTATTGTGGGTTTACTGCAATAAAATGGCACTTCAGAAAATCAAACATCACATCCAGCACATGTAATATGTATTCTCAGTTCATGGACAAAGCTCTCTGAGATTGTTTGAGAAAACCAGGGTCACTATCATTCTGTTTTCCCAATGTTTTGTGTCTAGCAATACAAGCTATAGTACCTGTATGATGACCGAAGGATCCATACCTAGCCCCCAACCATTTTCTAGCAAGTGATGTTTTTTTTTTTCATTTACAGCCTCTTCAGATTTTCTGCATGTTGACAAACACAAGATATCGATGACGATCGAATGCGAAGTGAAAAACAAACTGTGGTCGAACTGCTAACTGTGCATTTTACAGGCACGGTTTTAGTCAAAGAATTATCAAGTTATGGAACAGTGGGGGTAAAATGTTCAAGTTAATCAGAGATAGTCCAGCAAGACTCGTCTGTCACCAGCAGCAGTGTGCATTGGCAGGCTCAGGAAAGAATGATTATTTCGAGCTTCTCTACACTCTTTTTTTTCCCTAGCTGCCATTAATTGAGAACCCCTATATACCTTCATCAGCTGTCAGATAAAAGCTATTTATCACAGTATAAACAGCTGCTCATTACCTCATTTTGTCTCCCCTAGGCAGTGTCCGTGCATCAAATCAATGCACTGTGACGCACGTCTGCCATGCTGACACGAAAGGTCAAGGTCCTCAATCTCGGGGTGCCCGCTGGGATGCCTGCACAAAACTCAGCCACGCACGGAATGGAGGGCCTTGGGCCCGGTCTGCCTTTCCTTGGCAGCACGTTGCAGTTGGGTAAATGCCATGCTGTCAACAAGCTGTAGACATGCATTTTACCAGCGACTATTGCTGCGACTAAATCCTGTCAGACTTCACGTTGGTGCCGTGTAGCACTTTTATCTTCCTGGCACGGGGGTGGGGCACCCTGAGCAGTGATGTGTCTGCAGTTTGGCTGTGATCGTCTGCTTGTAGCAGTCAGCTTTTCCCATCACTTCTGCCTCAGGGATCAGGATTGCCACCAGGACTTAGTAGTAGAGTGAAGCAAACAGGTTTACATTGTCCAGTTCTGGACCCAGTTACAGAGCACAGCCAGGAGGCCAAATAAAGACTCATAAAACAGAGTAGAGTTTCTACTCTGGGTTTTCAACCCATGTGTTTCTTTTTGTCTTCCTGGATGATTAGAGGACACTAGTTGGATACAATATGTGATTGTTGGCATCCAGTGCCTACGTTAATCTCACCACAAGTTCATAGTCCTCCCAGTTATCAATGTCATAAATAGCCTTTGGGATTTACAACGATCTGAGCCTTGGTGGGCTAAGACAGACACAGAGGGGAACTTGCCCTTAAGGTTACTGAATGCTTTTTATGCCTCCGCAGACCGAATGTCGTAGTGAGGGAGGCCTTGGAGTGACATACTGATGTGGATGGCTGTGATGCTGAAGTTCCTGATGAGCTGCAGAAAAAAACTGGTGAAACATCAGAAAGATTGTATCTCTTGGGTGAAGTGCAGTCATTCCCAAGAAACTCCATGGAGTGGAATTAGCACGTTTCCAGTTTGAAGTACAGTTTGTTCTTCACTAAATTACTGAGTCCTTGAGCCACGTATCAGACTCTGCCGAGTATTGCACACATGTCAAAGAAGCACATATTTCACACAGTATTATACTCCATTAAGGGCCTTTGTAAAATTAGTACAGGGGCCGTGTTTTTTAAATTAGTTAAACATGAGCCAGAATGTTAGTGTGGGTCAGGCTCACAGAATGTGAATTTACCATAAGTATTATCGGTTCTCTGTGATTGTTTTTTCCCAACTTGTTGAAATATGTGTGCTTCCAACGAAGCACTTCGCAGAACACCTACACACGGACGTTTACGGAGCCAAGGCCCCACGGCGCCCCATCCTCCTGGACTTCTGCCTGCTGAAGAAACAAAAAGCATCTTAAGCCCCGTAACTTTTGAATACTTTTGACTACACTTTTAATGCTTCATTCTGGCAACCGACAATAGGAATATAAACTGGCATGTTTCTCCGACGAGCTAAATAAAATCGGGGTTATTAAGCTACTTGGCACTGTGCTTTTTGAAGGTAAGTTAATGAGAGGAGTTATCTGCTTTATGAACCTGGTCCAGAACCAGCAATTACCACACATCTGTCTTGCTGGCATTTTGATAGGACAAGGGAGAGGTATTTTAATGGCTCGTACATTCACAAATTGATATCACAACCGGCGTCAAACACACTCAAAACATTACATTTTTTTTTTTAGCTGGAAATAGCATTTGGAAAAAAAATCATGTTAAAAACGATTGTGGAAGTATCTTCTTCATCCGCCTGTGGGTTGTGTTTTCTGTTGTAATTTGACACTGCCAAATCAGCCGGTCAAAGGTCGTGAAATAGCGATGCGAGACTCACCGCGTCATTTACCGTGATGCCTGCAGGTCACAGTTATGCGAGCGCTTATTACTCCTGCTAATGTCTTTGTTGCGGATGACCCTGCATCGAAATTAGCGGGACCGGGTGTTTGATAGTGTCGGTAATTGCTACAGAATAACTCCGACCGTATAAACATAAGGTATGATAGAATTCTCATTTCCACACTTGGCACACAGGTTAAAAGAATTTGATGAAGCAATTAAGCCTCTGCCATTTCGTTAAATACACTATTTGGCAAACATAATGTATCTCTTATGAGTCGATAAATCAATTAGTTTTCCTCTTTAGAAAAATCATTGAATTGAAGTAAATCCATGAGTGTTTGCACAGTGGCACAGGAAGTCTCTGTTGATGCTGATTTTATCCCTGGTCGTCTGTAAAAATAGGAGCGTTCATTGTTGCCTTTCCGTACTTAATGAAGATCTAATACACCATGAGGAAAAATGCTGTTTGCGCTGACAAGCGAGTACAGTAGCACTTCCACCTCCTCCTTCCCACTCCCTGCTCTCGTTTAGATGCATTTGTCGCTTGTTCCAGGGAAAAAAGAATTTCCACTCAGAATGGAGGTATCGCAGATTACATCATAACTTGTTTCCACCAAGGTTTTTCCAATAGCCAATGTTTTATGCTTTTTACTTAATGGACTTTAAGGGTTCCCTGGTCATGCATTATAGGGTTTTGACATCTGAAGTGTCCTTGGAAGAGGACAGCGCCCTTTGGGTTGTTTGAATTGTACAGTTTATCATTGCTTTAGCTCTGAAAAGGTATCTACCTAAATATTTATTTATGTTGGACAGTACACTTACACTAATTTTATTCCATATGAGTATTAATATACCTTTTTTCTAAACCTTTATACTATTTTAATAGCTGATAGGATTTTATATTATTGTGAAAGATGTTATCAAGTGTAGGTTGTGTGTTTCTTTTTGTAGAAATAATTGTTTTGCAGGCTGTAATGGTTTCTCCTGACCACTAGTGAGCTATGTGATAAGAGTCCTGGATTGTTAATCCACTTCAGGTTTTTCCAGCTGCCGGGGCCTTGTGGTAAATGAAGGCGTGTCATTGTTTTTGGCAGCAAGCTGGGTTATAAAGCCTACAGACAAGCTGCCTTCTGTTTTGTTTTTTCCTCTTGACAAGAGAGCTGCTGAGTCATTAGCTGGCAGGCGTGCGGGAAGTTGCTATGGAATGACTTTTGACCCCCAATTGACTCTCCTTTTTTTGTTTAGTGTCTCTTTCTTTTGTGTTTGTCTATTTGTTTGTTTGTCTGTCTGTCCATTCTGTCCATGGCCTCAACATTTCCTTATTTTGTCCTCTCTCGTCTGCATAACCCTGCTGTTTCCAACCCACTGGCCTCATTGCCTCTGGTGCTGAGAGTATGATCTGGCTGTCCCAGTTTCTGAACCAGACAAAAACAGTGGCCCATTCCCATTGGCTGGTTTCCTACCTCTTTTTCCTTTTTTTTCCTGCGGGCTCACTCCTTCTTAGGTCCTGAGGGTAACTCCGGTCACCCACAGCTGATGTCCTAGCATGAAAGCGAGGCTTAAGGCTCAACAGACTGCATAGGTGACTGAGTTAATGTCCATTAGTGATCTGCAAGCTTGAGGTCGCAGTTGAACATTAGTATGACTCAGTAGCTAAAGGGAGCTTAAGTTAAAAAAAAAAAAAAAAGTGAAATTTGGACATGACCCATCCTGTATCCAGCACCTTCACTTTAGAAGAAAATAAATACCGGGTATTTAAGAGATCTTCCTGCTTAGCTGGATAACTTGTCGGATTTTAGTCTGGACTAAATGGCTTTTATCATTGTTTATTTACATTTAGCCGAGGCTATCTTTAAAGAAATATTCATACCTAATTAGTCAAATTACAAACATTCTTACTACTTGCTACACTACCTATATAAACTGCAGCTGCTTGAATTGTTGCTTTGAAGTAGGTTGTGCTTAATATGCAAAGTTTCTGCAGTGGGCAGTGTGCAGTGTACAGAATAGGTGCAGTTATTGATCCTTGTGGGATTCTAGGGTTCCTGACCAAAAAAAGTACTATTATTGAATCAGCTCTTTGGGAACGTATTTGGAAACAATCCATAATATTTAGCTGCGGGTTGAGGTGCATGGAAGAAATTTTTCAGGTTAGGTGGGCTTGCCAGCGTCCAGATTGATTTGCCTTCATAATCCAGCCTGGTGGAGGAGTTTTGGTTTCCAAGGGAACGAGTTGATGCTGTGCGGCTCCAGACGGATACATAATCGCTTCATGCTGAGAATGACAACCTGAAGTAAACAAACCCGCCAACTCGTGAAGGTGTCCGGCAGTCACATCTGTCCAGGAACACGTCTGGTATTTCAATCGTGGCACATTCTTTCTCCCTTCTATCTGAATCAAAATCAGATGGCCTGGTGTACTCCAGGTGTACTCCAGGTGTACTCCAGGTGTACTCCATGTGTACTCCAGGTGTACTCCAGGTGTACTGCAGGTGTACTCCAGGTGTACTCCATGGACACTCACGCTGGCCGGAGCCCTCACCCGGACCTTTGTCAAAGCAACTTCTTCTTTTTTATTGTTTGTTTTGTCAGTTCTTCAGTTTCAAATGCCTAATTTCCCTATTAATAAATTTCAGCTTTGGGATCCTGATCTCGCGACCCTGAATAGGGTTAGGGTTACAGAAGATGGATGGATGGATAGATCCTAATCTCCTCTAGGGTTTTCACAATTTCAAAAACATCGGGACGTTTTACAGTCATTCTTGTGGTTCAGAATACTGCAGAAACACACCTGTCACATGCGCAGCACCAGTCCTCTTTTTGATAATGAATATGAAAAATATATTTTTCTACAATAACATTTGAGCTCATTTTCCCTGCCAGTCTGTATGATTTTGGTCTGATGGTGCTATTTGTTGATTCACTTATCTCCTTGATGTTTGTTTATATTTTCTGTGTAGAATCTGAGAGCACACAAAATGACTGCTGGATCAATCTGTTACCACAAGCCATTTGCATCTAGTCTGGGTCTCGGTGTTCCTGAGCCGGGCTAACACAGTGCACCCACTTGGTAATGTCATGGCAGTCTATGGGTAGAATCACCTACAGTAGCTATCAGTACAATGGAAGAGGTGTTGGTTTGGCCAACAGCTTAGCCCATCCTGTGCTCTGAATGGATCCACATGTGCAAATTCTCATGGGATTTGACCCCACAGCCCTGGAGCCTCTGAACCACATGGTTTCCACAGCTCAATCTCACTACCGCCAAAATCCACACTTTGCGGCCACGTTGGCTGTCAGGGGAATCTTGACGGCTAGTAAAGGGTTGCTGACATCATCCATCAAGCACGTGTTGCTCTGAATAATGGAAGTGGATTATAGAGTGGACTGGAACTCAGACCTCAGTTGTTAACCTGACAGGCTAATGGTGCCATCAACCTATGGAAACTGATCTCAGAAGGCAATGAAATAAGGGATGGAGGAAAGACTAGGTAGGCAAGCTGTGGTCCTCGCTGGTCACAGCCCTGAAAGTTTCTGAACGTAAATGGTGTGATTGCAGTAACTTACCATCAAGGCATTTATCATCTCCTGCAGGTTATCTAAATTTAATGCATGCCATCCAGATGCACAGATGCGATGATCCCTGTGTACAGCAAAATGCACAGGAAGTACTGATATTAAATGAGAGGGGGAGACACAGTGATCACAGGAAGTACTGATATTAAATGAGAGGGGGAGACACAGTGATCACAGGAGGGCTTGTGGCACTTGCTTAATTCAGTAAAAATATTGCAAATTTATTTTTATATTTTTTTATAAT
This sequence comes from Petrocephalus zakoni, assembly GCA_026774425.1. NCBI lineage: Eukaryota > Metazoa > Chordata > Actinopteri > Osteoglossiformes > Mormyridae > Petrocephalus > Petrocephalus zakoni. The sequence continues at coordinate 3,140,902 of JAODKN010000048.1, read as the reverse complement.
GTACAATAATTGTATATTCATGTTTATAATTATGATGATGATAATAATAATAATAATAATAATAAAACTTCTTTCATTTGTTTACAAAAATATATATCACATTAAAAACAACCCAAAGTTTTAAAGTAAAACATTAATTTCAAGTACTAATAAATTGAAACCCAAGTTATAGTTCTAAAAGTGCTGTTCTGAGTTAAGTTAATTGTCAGTTAATTGTCAAGCACCATTGGGCGCTTTTTAATTAGTAACACCTTTGCAGTAACAGAAAACACCAAACATTTGTGTTTAGGACTTAATAAAAAGAAAATGTCTGTGTGGAAGATATGTGTAGATACGTTAAACTTTGCTAGTCGATTAAGAGCTGATAGTATTACAGAATTAAGCCCCCCCCCCGCCATTTCAGACAAAAAGGACGTTCAGGGTGATAGAGGGACACATTCCTCTAATGGAACCTTTCTGTCCCCACCCCAGACCCCTTTGCTCCCCTCTAGCTGAAACCCCCCCCCACTGGTATTTTCAACATGATAGGGTGCCCCGCAGTCCAGCTTAGGAGAGATCAGTCCTGCCGAGCACTGCTGACAGCAGAGATTGTGTAAGACTGCCACACAGTCTGATTTAGCACTTCGGATACTCAGAAACGAAACCCTGTTCGCCTCAGGCATCCCAACCTCCCTGCGTGGAAGCTAATAGCCACTGGCTGAGTGTGATTAGGCCGGAGTGCCCGGTGTCAGGGCATTGGGGAAGTTTCAAAGTGAGAAGGCGATGTTTATGCGTGTGTTTGTTAAATCAGAGAAGTCTATGCTTCAAATCCCACATCTGGCAGACTGGTGTGACCGCTGGGCCATTGGGCAGGTGTTCCAGGGACACTGGAATACTCTGCTTTCTGAAATGTATGACGCGTTGCATAAAAGTGTCTGCTTTAAAAATCTGATGCATAGTGGGAATGTCCATTTTGTTAAGTTACGTTCTAAATTTAAAGGCAAACATTATTATATGTCATTACGAATTATTACGTAGTATCAGTCTTCCCAAAGGACAGACATTTAAGGCTGTTTTTATTAATATTATGATTTAGACACATCAGTAGACAGCATATAATTTTTTGAGCATAAGGCAGTAATACATTTCATAAGTCTCTGCTTTATCGATGTGCTGGAGTATAGTGCTGCTGTTTAGTGTCTGATATTTTGGTAATTTCGAGAAGAGATTTAGGAACGATACAGACCCATTGCTGGTAAGTTGTAGGCGCATTGACAGATCACCAAGGAGATTTATGATGCAGCCTGCAGAGATACTGGTTTAAATCTTACATTCTGTGGCCAAACAGTGACTTGGGCCACTGCCAGAGATTTCCTGATTATCTGTGGATATAGATTTAACAGCACCTGGAACCACGGGCTATTTTCCCTGGAATAACATTAAAAGAAATGAAATGGGGCAGCTTGATTTTTAAGGTTTTTTATTACAAAACTGAGGAAAAATGTACAACTCAGGAAACACTGTACAGTACATTTTAGAAGAACTGATCTTTACAGTCAATGCTAATTCAAACACATCACTGGTGACTTTAATATCACATGAAGGCATGAGGTAAGGACATTTCGTTTCTGTTTAACGGGGTAAAGGGCATGTAAACATTAAAAAGACATTCCAATGGAGAGCGAAAACAAATGAGTCTGAACGATGCAATTCTTGTAACAAATTCCAAAATAATTCCATTTATTAAAGAAACTGTATCACCGAATCTCTGAATGTACATAACATTTAAGTTTACGTCACTACACAGAAAATGCAGGTATTTGGACACGTCGGAAAGGATAAGTATGACCTAAATAGCAATCGGTTGAAAAATGATTTGACTATCCTTGAACTTTCTTGCACAACAAGTCACATTTCTCAAATCTCAAAACCATCTCATCTTTGAATCTTACGTAAAATGTCAATTCTTTAAATGGGAGAGGCTTGGAGGACAGAATGGCGATGACGAATGAGTGTTTTCAAAACGACACTTATTGCCTTGATGGTGAAAATGTGTTGCATAGAGATTAACCATCACAAATACATCTAGAAGCCCCTACAGGTCACAGAAGTTGTTGTAGATCCTAACACGCCACACAGACACACATACACATACTCACACACACACATAAACAAATGATTCAATTTAGGCCCCTTGTGTAAAATTTCAAATACACTAAACATACCCAGTTCACATGTGGTCATCAAGATTGGTAGCAGTAAGTAGTGGTTACCAGGCTTGTTTCTAGAAATTAATTTTGTGGGGGTAACCCAAGGTGTATTTCGCCAGGTCGGAAGCAAATTTCGAGGGGGGTTTAAACTCGTAATTTTTGTAACAGCCTACGTTTCCTACCAAAAAATGTGCCTGGTAGTTACGTGTATAGCCTAGGTGCAAAGCAGGTGATGGGTACAGTGTGTGCCTGTAGTGCAGACACCATGCAGGACTGCAGTATTTATCAACATTGTTCCAAATGTCCTTCGGTGTATCAGGAACTGACTTTGTTTATTTAAAGACGGCCGGTGTCCTGCAGTAGGACGACATTTATACCGCATAAGTGGACTTTTGGAAACGAAGGTGTGTAATGAAAGCAAATGAACGGCGGATCCCATGTGACAGGAGGACTCGGTCACACTCTACCCATTTACTTCAACAAAATGTGCCACCTCTAGATTTTACACTGTGGAATGTGCCACACATACCAGAATGAGTCGTAAAAGGTGATGTCATTATGCGATGACAATGGTCTTGATTTAGGGTATTTTTAAAAAAAATAAAAAAAAAACTGCTTAGAGTAAAAAGTGACTTGTGGTTATGGAGAAACGGTACACCAAATGTAAGCTACTGATTTAAATGTTTTCGAGAAATTTGTCCCTGAATATTTATAGTTCATAAGCTGTACATTTCTTAATTTTCGGTTTTTAATGTTTTTATACAAAACAATTCCCTCACAAATCAAAACACAAAGCTTATAATTACATCTGTACATTTTATTAATCTTTCTCTGTGTTCTAAAGAATCCTATTATCTACAGTAGTGACTGGGATCTATCACACCAATAGTACACCTGTGGAGTGTTATTATTTTTTTGGTAATTTCTTGTGCCCGTTCAGCAAAATATCAGGGTATTGAACATTGTAACACTAGTTTTGAGGAAACAGCTTTAGTTCACTTGTTATAGGAATTCATAATTCTGGGGCTAAATTGGACTAAATAGTTATACATTGACACTACTGGAACCCAAAGTCCAAACCAGTAATTCGCAACCAACACCATCCCGGAGGACAACATTTCTGATATGAGCATTCATGTGTGTGTAACCTGCAGGACTATTTCTTATCCTTAATTCTGTAGCATTTTGAATTTACGGTTCAACATGTCTAGGTATGCACAGTAAACTGCCGTATAAACATCTTTTGACTTCAACAAAGAAACACAGGAGTTAGTTCTTTGTTTTAGTCCTTAAACGTGATTTGTGTATGTTTTCACCTTTGCTCACGTAGCTGCCCCCTGCTGTGTCACGATGTCACATGGGTTAAATGCAGAGGACACATTTCGCTGTTGCGTGCTGTGGTCCGTCAACAACGACGATTAATCACCTTCACTTCAGATGTCTACACAAAGATGTTATTTTTCAACAAATTGATTCTTTTTTGCAGAATCATTCCTCTGCCTCTCTTGGGGATTTGAACCTGTAAACCTAGCAATAATAACCCCGGTACCTCTAGACCTTCTAACCTCTAGAACACCTACTCATTAAACATCAAAAACCACTGTAACATGTTTGTCAATATTAATGACACATGCTCTGATGGACAGATCAGATCACAAAAGCTAGCTAAATTATCAGAGGAGGATCAATTATGTTCCTGAAACAAAAGTATGCTCCTGCACGGTGGGATTTTCTTAAACAGTCATGTTTAATTCACCAAAAGTGTATCCATGTAAAATTACAGAAATAAGGTGTCATTTCTAAAATAGTACTTTAGGTAAGCAACCCTTCCACACTAGTTTAGAATTTAAATGTATTTAATTATGCTTGCAAAACAGCTTTTATTTTTGCAATACAATTCAAAATTTATTTTTTTATGAATTCAAATAATGAAGGCAATCCTTACTAAAGGTGATATTTCTGAAGTTCTAATTATGCATTCAAAAATAAGGTTTTTAATTACATAGTGGTTCAAAAAATAAAAGTCTTATTTAAAACAAAATCACTGTAATATGAAACGTTCTCCCTCCTAACAGTCAGTGATGGGAGATGTTGAGTGTAATGTTTCTACTGTCAACTTAAAATAGTACTGACATTTGTCTTATTTCTGTGTGCCGACAGCATGAATAATTGGCATCACTGTCACCGTGGCAGCAATGGCTCTATAACGGAATCATGTTTACAGCCGCCAAAAAGACAAAAAAAGGAATAAAGATGGATAAAAAGATGAATTGAACTTGATAGACAATTTCGAGTGCTGTGATTTTCGGGCAAAGATAGACAGGCAGGGACGGGACCGGCAGTAGAAAAGGCCCCTCCCCCTATGCCCACCCGTCGCTGGGGATAGTAACCACAACCTTTCCGGATTCTTTTCATTACTCCATACTCGCTAAGTCGCTCGGCACGACTCCTGGCGGATCTGCACTCGGAGATTTACAGCAAACGAGTCTCTTCTCGATGACGGGGGCGAAACACAATTTTCCCGGTCGGCCCTGAACGGAACGGCTGCTCTCTGTAGGCTTAGGGTTTTCGGTGCGACCAATTGGCATCCCGCCAGAGTCATCATCTAGGTCTCGAACCCATACGGGGTTTGGGTAGCCTGGAGAAACCAAAAATGAATTTATAAGACCATTTAAAGGTTAAAATGGGGCCAAGTTATAGAAGGAAAGAGGAACAGCAGCAGTGACACAACCCGTGGTTTTTCAACAATACTGAATAATAACGATGGTTTATTCATTGCTTTGATGCCTTAGTGGCTATAGTAGGAGAAGCCTAATCGAAATT
>JAODKN010000048.1:3092886-3135790 GCA_026774425.1 Petrocephalus zakoni | reverse complement strand
TTTTTTTCCCGAAAACACGTCAAATGTTCGAAACCCAGCAGAATGCATTACATGATGGCATGAACATTCACCATAGCATGACTCGAACGAGGGTCATTACTTCAAAAGGGGAATGGACACACAAATAGGCGGACGGTTTGATGTGGTGAGCATTGTAGCAGTGGAATATGACAAACGAACAAACCAGAAAAGCGTTACTCTAAAAAAGTGAGCATTGTGCATAGTTTTTTTTTTATAAATCATTTATCCTTTCTTCTAATGCTTGTCTGCAGAGTGAAAGGTGGTGAGATTATATACTTTCTGCACGTAGGTCACTGTCGCACTGGAGATTTCCATCGTCTTCTCCAAATAAAAATATTTTATTAGTCATTTGATTTTTTTTGTATTCAAATCTCCTCTACCACATTAACCGCACATATTACTAGCTCAGTCCAGGGTTGAGTCCATGTACATTGAGTCAAATATTCTAGTGTATTTTGGCCTCTTGCCATCTTCTGAAATCCTACAGTTTCCCTATGTTCATACCTCCCCAACCCAAACCACTGTGTTACCCTTCTTGATGTCTGACACCTCACAGTGCAGCCTGTTCTGTTTCCCGCTCAACACGAAGACAGACTCTTTTGAGGGTGTGACCAGGTACTGACCAAACAGCCCGCTGGATACCACCACCCTGTTGGCCCCACTCCAAGGCCAGGAGTTGGAAGGGATGGGTTCTTTGATATTCTGTAGAACCTCTCTCCACCCCGCAGACAGGTCAGAGAGGAACAGGTCCGTTCCTGACCGGGAGGTAGCAAAGATGGTGTATTGGTTGGCCTCTGTGAAGGATGGCTGGAACGCCAGGTCCGAGACGTTCAAGACGGCCTCAAACTCATGACTCTGCCGAAGCACCCCCTGGAAGGTGACCGTCTGCACCCTGACCTTTCCGTGTAGGCGGTCTGGTGTGACCACGTAGCGACCGTCTACAGACACGTAGGGCTTGCCTGTGATGTCAGTGTTCTGCCCAATGACCGAGTCGGTGACGCCGTCGATTACGAGCTGGGGCAGCAGCGAGGATGAGTTCTTGCCCAGGCACTCGATGAAGTAGTAGCCGCTGAGGTGTGTGTAGGCCATGCTGAGCGGGACACAGCTGTAGTTCTTCAGGCTGATGGTCTTGATGCGATGGAAAGTCTCCAGGTCAATTTTGTGCACGGCAGTTTCCGACTTTAGGAATATGAAGCCAAACCTTGGTATGAAAAATCGAACAATAAGTCAAGAGTTTTGAATTCGACCTTCGCTAAAATGCTGTCCTATTTCCAGCTTTACCGTTGACTTTGTTACAGAAACTCTACTTGAAATTTGAACTGTTTTTCGAACAGAAATCACTCAAAGATAAACAGGAAAACAGGAAGTTTCGATGCCAGCTGGAGTCACGTACCTTACATGGGTGATGATGAGGTTAGTGGGAGGGATGAAGAAGTCATCCACTCTCTGGAACTTTGTTCGCACGACGTGATGCTCCTCTCCGATACTTGCCTGGGAGACGACCTACAGTGGCGTCGTGAGCAAGAGCACATAGTTGCTTACGTTGGAAGCAATGAAGCATCCCTAACTGTTTTCCTAAGAGTCAGCATCTACCGTTGGGTCCCTCCTGAGTTCCACACCAACTGCAGTTCTATCAAAAGTGCCCAGCTTCAACCACCCCACTGTTGGAATTTGGGCTGACTCACTGCTTAGATTAAAAGCATCCTTTTGAGTGAGTGCAGTTCAAATTACAATTAACTGCCAGTCTTCAATACATTCCTTCTAAATATTAAATGCAAAAAGGGTGTGTTTGGGGGGGAGGGGTGGACTTAAAATGAATCTTATCACAGGTAAATGAATAGATGGCCAGGCGCAAAATCAAAATACATTGTTTAGACAATTGTATTTCTTGCATATTATGATGATTTAATTATAATAGCCATCGTATGACTGTCACAAAGTTTGCATGATAACATTATGTTAATGAATTAAGGTTTAAGGAAATGTACAAAATGTTTTGTACTCATTGGTGTATAGCAGACAACTGATATTTATGCTACACTATGTTTAGGATGTATCAAAAACAGCTTGTACAGTGTGCTTGTCTTCAAGGGCTTATCTTGACACTAGGGGTGACAATAACAGATCAGCACTATGAAAGAGGCCTAACAAGTGGACATATGAATTAATTCCTACACATCTTATCTTTGCCCTAAATGACCTTCCAGTTTGATGCGAATAAATATGTGGCAGGCAAATCTGCCTTGGACTGTCATGGACAGATCGCTATACAAGACTTTAAAAATACTCACCATAAAGTGAAAAACAAGATGTTAGCATAAATACATCCATGCATTTCACATCTCCAGTGTTGGGGGTTCGAATAAAGCCTTGATTGTGAGTGTGTGGAGCTAGCATGAGGCTGTGAACAGGTCGCTGGGTCAAATCCCAGGGCCGACTGAGTAATATCACCGTTGGGGCTCTGAGTATGGTCCATAACCCCAACTGCCCCAAGGATTGCCTGGTCTTAACTTATGTATATTGTCTTAGACAAATAATATCTCCAAAGAAAAATGCATCCATCTTCCACACAGATTATTCAATGCAGGATCACTCATACAACATATATATATACATTTTATTTTGTGCTAAACTTCGTGGGGAAAAAACCACCCAGTTCAGGTGATGTCAGCTGGCTTTCTATCATGTTACACAGAGTATCTCCTGCTCGCTGCATCACCCGGCACGCCGGCTTCGTCCTGCTCTCCTGGTGGACAGGGATTACCGCGCGAGCAGCTGGCAGCGGCCGCTGCTGCGAATTACAGCGCTGTCACTAACCCGTCAGCCTGGCAGCCGCGTGTGCGCGATAATCGTCGCCAGCCGTACATGCCAGGGCCTTTGTTTTTATGAGCGAGAGACATCGATACGTGATCCCCCCGGGGGTTGGGAGCTAGGGGGGTTTCCACAAACGTTTCTTATACAGGCCGATTATTAGAACTGAATGCCTTCATTAATTAGCGCTCAAGTGCAGCTCCAGAACACAAGATGTATTACAAACGAGAGATTCGCCCCACTTACCCAGAATGCTCGGATGTGTAAATTATAAAGCCAGCTGCCATATTTAATCACTTCATAACTGCCTTTCCTTTTTGCTGTCATATTTTTAGGCCTAATAAAAATTGTAATGTAAATACACATTGAGCTGAAACAAGCATTACAATGAAACATTAAAGAACAAAATATACCAGAAAAAAAGGTAACAATGGTATTATATTTTCTTTTTCATTCTTTTTGAGTGAACAATAGTGGTGCAAAATTTCACACTTCCGCAATGCTTAATAATTTAGTTTTACTATAATTAAATCATGTTATGTTAATTGTTTTATCGTGACTGTTCTGCAAATCTATTTTATTTGCTTACTGTAATATTGATGCTATCAGTTTTCCCTACACGGCCTGCATGCATATTCATAACGTTTTAATTAGGAAGTGTGCTGGATAACGCAGATAGCATTTTACCGCGTGATTTCCTCCCCTTTTCTTGAGCGTGTTGACAGGTAGCTACTCTGGTGAAAAAGCAAATCTTTTAATTCTCCGCTGCCGCCTGCCCCGGAACAAGGCAGTCTCTTAGCATGCGTAAAACGCAGGTCTAAACCGGCACTGCCCGCCAGCCTCCCCTAGCTTTTTTTTGTTTGATGAATAGCTGGTCAAACCCATGTGTTTGCAGAATGGTATTGAGCTATTTAAAAAAAAAAATGACAGAGAGAGGTTTGATATTTCACCGCTCAGGCAAAATGGTTCCTCTGGCAGAGATGAATTCTCAGTGCTCAAGGCAATTATTTGTATTCCAAATGATAATGACATTATCGAGTCATTTACTCGTGGTGTGAACCATGTGCCCTACACTCCATTATGCGCTTTTCCCCGATATTGCTGCATAGCGGCTGTGGGCAACTCATATCCCATGAATAATTATTCACTGCCTCCGAACCCAAATAAGCTTCAGGACGGTGACCTCAAGTGTGTGTCGGTCATCCTCAAAAGCTGTTTGAGGAAACTCTCCAGACCCTAAAAAGGAATAAAATAAGGATAAAATCTCCTTGTTTGAAGGAGGACCTTTCATGGGTCTTCTCCTCCTGGTTTGTGAGGCTCGGTGCCCCCCCCCCCCCATTGGAGGTAAGGAATAGCTGGCACATGGCTGTTATGGAACGGGGAGAATTTGGCACAGCACTAAGGTAGATTCCCTTGTCAATAGGAGGCTCTCCATTACGGTGTGTTGAGAGGGAACTTCATGGGATGTTAATGGGATTCTTCCTTAGGGGTGAAGGGAGAGTGTCTTGTGTTGTTAAAGTACCACTCGGCCCTTGGTGGTGAAGGCGTGATTTGTCCTACGCCAATGCTCCATGGTGATGATTGCCGCCCCCCTCGCCTACCCCTCTGGTTGCTACCCCCCCCAGGTTTGCTTTGCTTTCTAAGAGACTCACGCAACAGTTCTTGAGAACACAGCAACGACCAAACCTTTATTGCCGTAAGACAGAACCTAAGAGAGAACCTTCTTCATGGTTATTGTTGGTTATACTGTAAGTATGTACTCCAAATTTACCATGTATTTCTTCACTCATAAGATTTTAACAACTTACGCTGATCAGGTATTGTACAGTAATTTGATGATGCGAGGTGTAGCAATCTTTGCGTCAGTCTCTGCGATATTTTGGGAAAAAAAAAGACTCAAGGCAAGTTCTCTCACATACCAAAAATACCATCTTTCACTTGTCATTCCTGACTGTCTCCATTTGGTTGGTCTATTCATCGTTCAATTCAAGGGGCTTGTTCAATCCTGGTACCACGATAAACAACTCGATTTTTCCATTCACGGTATGACACTAGGAGACTCGCGGTCATTAAAATGAGTGCAATGTTCTGCGAAGGAAAAATCACATACATTTGTCTAGGACACAAGATGCCTTGGTTAAGTTGATGCTCATTGTCAACGGGGTGGTGACAGGAGTACATGTAGCTCTACAAAAATCTGAGGGACGTTTATACGACTGGGTTTTCTATGGTCCATATTTGGCAGTCTGCTCAAAGATATAGCAGTCTGTCTACAAGCCCACCTCCATAACCATAATACCGCCCAGGGCCCTGATGCACCAGTGCTCACCTGTAAGGTGGGATGCGTCTTGTGAAGATCTCCCCAGCTTAGCACCCAAACCTGGTCGTGCGACTTGTCATAATGGAGCTTCACTGGAACCGGGTCCGTCTCCACCACCTTGGAAGAGGGATACCCAGGGGAGGAGTTCAGCTAGGGGGTAACGTCACCATCAAGACTGCAAAACCTAGCCATCCATCACCAGCCAGTACCTGCTCTGGCATGGTTGTAGTAACACCAATGTACCCTAGGCCAGTGATTCCCAAAAGTCCTCGGGGAACTCCGGGCATTCCACGTTTTTGCTCTCTCCCAGCTCCCAGCCAATCAGGAGCACCGAATACCTGGTACAGGTGTGCTGGGAGCTGAGAGGAAGCAAAAAAGTTCCCCGAGGACTGAGTTGGGAAACACTGCCCTAGGAATCTGGGTTGTTTTTGCTCAAAATCTGACACACTGTAATTGGGATGGGAATGATTGGGGGGGCGGGGGGGGCAGACGTAGATGCCTCTTGACAAGGGGCCTGGGATTTGTAGCCTCACCCTTCATAGCCCCCCTTGTGGAAAAACACATCGACTACCTCCTGTGGCTCTGTCCTCAGAAACAGAATGGCCTTCACTGACTCTCCCCCACAAGTCCCCAAGACAAACCGTCAAGAAATGAGCCATAAGCGGTGACATAAATGAATGAAGACAGTGGTTACCCACTTGCACGACTTTCTGGGCCTGTGTGTCCACTACCAGCAGTCTGTTCTGAAGCGGCTGTGAGACGTAGATGTACTTGTCCCTGACGCTGACGGCTGACGCCCAAACGCACCTCAGAGGAGAGTCGCCTTCTGCTTTGGGGCATATTTCCTCCTGCAGGGATGAAAAAAGAGTGCATTTTTATTGCTGTGTCAAGTGCTGTAGAGGAATTGCTGTTTGAAGCACGGACAAGGCTTAGCGATTTTACACGCAACATTGACTTTATGTAAAGCCCTAATACAATTACTCAGATCTGTGAAACTTGGATCTCTTGAAGAAACAAGCAACTTGGGCTACATAATAACTCCTGGCCCACTTGAGGGATGTTTTCTGGGGCTTCACTGAAGAATTAGATTTAAGTGTAATATTGAGTTGAGCCTCAATAAACTGTAAACTCCCTTAGAAATGGGACCTTTACTGCTATGGGTAACAAGGGAGCCTGCAAACAAACAATGTTAACGAGCACAGCTGGCGTGCGAGAGCCTTGGCACGGCACGGCACGGCTGGCAGTCGCCTGTGCTTAGGAAGCCGGAGTTCAGCAGCAGGTCACCGGAAGCTTTGCCACTAATGTATGTTACTGGTCAATCCTCTAAGCGAATGAAACTTTGGGGAATCCCTCTCGACATCTGAGGAAGTCTGAGCAGAACTCACGTAGCTCGCCACGATTCTGTCTGTGCGCTTGATGTGCTTGTGCGTCTCACAGTCACCGGGCTGGAGAATGGTGATCCCTTCGTCGGAGAAGATGTAAAACATGTTTCCAACACTCAGCCCTAAACAGAGGAGGCAAAACCAACACGAGGCCTGTTAACTCATTGTACTCTTCCTGGCTGATCGCAAGTGGATATCAAATGTATGGTTCATTGATGAATCGCTCAGTTCAATGAACAAACTGACAGGGAAAAAGAAAATCTAAACTCAAAAATACAAAATGGTGAAACTAGATAAGAAAAGCCTACTTTACATTTAGCATGCAGATATGAGGCTAACTGTGTGCGTCAATTTCCACGGGACAAACGATACAATTAACGGAAAGGCTGTACTGTGACAAAGGTGTTTTCAGCTTTACGGTAATGGATGATTCCCCGGTTATGTGAACATACAAAAAACAAAAAAAGCTAGGTGTAGATATTTAGCGCGGGTGGCCACCTAAAGCGACAATCTGCTGCCTGTCTGCCGTCTGGCTGTTCCGATGAACACGCGGCAGCCTCGAGCTGTATGACCAGAGTTTATGCCACAAGCGAAAAAGTAACGGTAAAAAAAAAAAGATAAAAATAAAAGCTGAAAACACATTTTTGTGACAGCACTTGACCTGCATTAGGACTTTGAGTATGTCAGGAAAATTTGGGGTGATAGAATTTGCTGATTATTTATTTGTTTACATTTGTTCAGAGGGCATTGTGACTGATGTAATGGACATGGAGATGCTAGGAGCACAGGCTACTTCGAGGCAGACAGACACGGATGATCGATAAACACCAATGGCTTTCTCAGTACCTTCCTGCCGCCACAGTATGTTTGCAACTGCAGCGTCGGGGGTGCCGGTAAATAATGAAAGAAAAAACAAAAAAACATATAAAAACTGCATTTTGTGTAATGGAAGATTAGGGCTTCAAAGAAGCACACGTTGGAGTCGTTTAGTGAAGACGGTGCTGCACTGTCACAAGTCAAGTGTGAACAAAAATGCATTTTTCGCTTTTATTCCGTCATGCACAGTCTAATGACCAATAAAAATCACCATCAGGTGACTTTTCTCATGTCGTTTCCTCCATCGTCAGTTCGATGTGTGTTATAGCCTCCCTGATCTGAACTAACTTTTCAGCCAGAAATCATTTGCATTGTGAGTGTGCACCCATCTACACACCACCAAACCTCACCACTGACAATCTTGGCAAATCCCATGGGCATTAAATAAAAAAAAGTTGTGGTTTCTGTCGCAGATTATGTGTGAATCCTTTAAGTGTATGAGATGATTCCCAGTGGTCCCAGTCCCAGTGCCCACATTTCCCGCCCATTTGCCACTTTCAAGCTGAATATTTCACTTTAATGCTTAGAAAACCAGAGTAGTGTGGCACTATACAACACAACTTTGGAGTGTAGGCTCTGCCTACTGTTAATAAATGTAATTATAGCCTAAAACGTATGAATGAACAGGAAAGGCCCCTCCTACTCACGCGTCTTCCTGGCCGAATCTTCAACGAAGAGGGAGGAGATGTCCTCGTCCACGCCCACGTCGTTCTTGGCGATGCAGGTGTAGGCCCCAGTGTCCTCGTACCGGACGCTGCTAATGTGCAGCTCGCTGCCGTTTGCTGCCAAGGTGACATGTTTTGATTACATTTCAATAAACTTCAAAAAGGCCCCCAGGGATGAAGCAGTTTTGTCCCAATTCTCCAGCCCACTTTGCTAAGATCCAGGCCAAGGGTCCTGCTTGGCATTGATGCCCCCCACCTACGCCAACCCCCCATTGCCCCCGAGCCCCTTTGAAGTGTGTCTGTACCAAACAGTGAGTCTTTCGGCGACTACTTGTATTCGCACAGTTGGGGTTATGTTATTGTTCTCTGACAATCTCTAGAGCAGTGCATCATGGGATGGAGCCCTGCTTGATTGCCGTTCAGTAATCTTCACATGCATTTGCTGGAAAGGGCCTTCGCCAGAACGGTCTTCGCGCACTCCGTCAAAGACGCGCCATTGTACTCTGTCTCTCAGCCCTGCTGGCGTTTCTGCTTTCTCAGCTCTCACAGCTTGCGTGAGCTGACAGATGCTTCCGGAAGGCAATTCTAGCTTGGGGCAGAATCAGTTGCGCTTTGAACGCAGATGTCGCACAGAGCGTTTGTTTTTTTAATTGCCGTGGAAAAGGGCCTGCCGTTACTTCAGTGGCGCACCGGCCCCTTTTTAGAAGAGAGGCAGCTTGACGGTGCTCTGAGGCGATCCTCAGTAAGTTCTGATTTCCGAAAACAACATGAAGGATAGCAGGGGGTACGTCCCAACTTAAACCCAACTCAAAATAGACCCAACATTGCCCTGCTAAAAAAACAAGCATGGACAATCATCATTTCCATGCTGGTATATGCTAGTTAGTGCTGGTTTGGTGCTGGTGTAGCTGCAATTTAATTAATGATGCTGGTTCACCAGCACCAAAACACAGAATATGTTGGTGTAACTAGCATGCGTTATACTGGTCATACTAGTTTTTCTATAGCAGGATGAGTCAACGATTTTTTTGTAGTAAGCTTGATTTGACATTGACTTAAACGAAGTTGTAATTTGATTCTAAGAACAATTGTAAGAAGTTTATTTTCTATATATACAAGCCATGCTGATAATGATGAATCTCACATCATAAAAATGATGAGTGAATCTGAGATGTTTATATGATGAAAAAGATTAACCGAAATCACCATAAATTCATAATGACTATCATAGACGTGAACAGAAGAATCTAGGACAAAAGCAGCCGTTGGCCAGAAGAGAGAATTCAAACAATTTGCCCTTCAGGACCGAATATGACCAAGGGAACCTGATGCCTCCATGTTCCTGTACACCTCCTAAGATATAGCAAGGCAAAGATGAATGACCCAGTGGCCTGCCGGATGCAGGCACAGGCAAATCAGAAATCATGCATCCAGCACATGCACATGTGGCTGCAGTTACAAGGGACACCCGGTGGCGGGGGGGTAGGTATGCCTTATTTTGTCTGATTGAAAGTGGCAATCCTAGACGTAACAATCCTGTAACCCCGTTCCGCGCACTGAGAGGCGCAGTCACACAGCAAAGCGGAGCCCCCACCCCACCCCACCTCCTCGCACAGCAAAACAGTGAGCCACACACAGCGCTGCGACCCCCCCACCGCCTCGAACTTCAAACACCGAGCGCGGCGCTGAGCCGTGACGCAGGGGAAAGTAGGTAACGCTCGCCGATTCCACCAGCACTGCGCCAGCGATCGCCTACCTCTTCCGCCGCAATTCCCGATAAATATTCATACACCTTTTTTTGTCAGATGCAAGTACCCTTGCAGGGTAGGAAATAAATAGCATCGCTTTACAGTTAGCGCTATCTCGGCACAAAAACTACCTCTAATTAAATCCCCGAGACAGCGCTCTTATCTGCTGCTCATCATCTCAACCCCCGTGCGGCAGAAGACCGTTGTTTAGATACACAGTGCCGGTTTATCTCAGTTTGCATGCATAGCGGAAGTTCTCGCCTGAGAGAAATGGTTTAATCAAATAGTATTAAGCTGTTATTTCAATGTATTTGTTTGTACCCGGCCACTGCATTAATACTGAGGAACTGCTATACATACAATCAACTGTTTATTCGATGTAGGGTCATAATGGCTAATAAATAACAATGACGGTGGTAATAATTCTTGTTCAAGGCACGACTGTTTTCCATAAGCACTCAAAAAAGAAAAAAAGACGTCACCTTCAGCAAAAACTAAATCATGGCTGGACTGTGTGGAAGTCCGTATCTGTAACATGAGGCTTTGCTGAAGCTTTTCTAAGACTCTTTAGCGACAAACGCTGTAGAAGATAACAGGCTATTACAGCAGGTAATCGCCCACGCACAGGCCATAAACTGCAGGTCATGGGAGGAATGTTTACGCAAAGCTCTAACAGAAGGGCCCATCCTAGAACTCGCACCAGAAACCTTCAGGATATAAGGTCATGACCTCTGTCTAGGCTTATGGTGTTTCTTTGGTTCTTTCATTAACGCCGAGGCCGTTAACTGTCAAAATGCCGACAGCAAAACAGACATATCTTATGTAACACAGCTGTAGAGTACTGTGCGATGCTTGGGTGAAAGCTTAAAAATCACCTTTGCTTCTGGCATCAAACCACCTAGACAGAACCTTCAGAGATGTTCTTAAGAGGCTTCAGAGCGGCAGCTTTACCTATGAGAGACAGCTGCTTGGAGGGTTTTGGCTGCAGGTCCATGCCGTTCTTGAGCCAGACGATGTTGGGGTTTGGGATGCCATCGGCGTAGCAGTGCAGGCTAGCTGCTACCCCAGGTTCCTGTGCCTGGGTCTCTGGATACACGAGGATGACTGGGGGCACTGGGCACACACAGGGAAGGGGCACCAGAGAGCCTCACGTCACTCCTCACCCAACCAGCCCACCAGCACCCACCTTAACTAGTATTACCAGATCCAGAACAAAATCCAAGATTTTGTTTCAACTAACCAGCTGGGTCACTGTGACTCTTTATACTCAGTTGGTTGGTTCACCGACTACTGAATTCACCCACTTTCACTGGGACTGTAGATTGGTTAATAAATTGGTGAAACTGTGTTACGAGTGAGAAACAAAAATGCAGGATAAAACGAGACCCAGACGGTGAGCTAGGGGCTAAGACTGCCTAATCTGCATAATGGTTTGCAAATATTTTTGCATTATTTACATATGAAAATGCTTTAAAACCAAACATGGCCTGGTAATCATGAAGCTAGATAACCTGCTTTTTGCAACAATTATGTTTGCTTGACATGTTGACTGAAGTGTTTTTTTTTCAACTGTAGCTTTAGAGTTTTTCAATTAACACAATTACAAATGCCTCCTTTTCGTGGTTTCATGGCAGCAAATTTCAAATATTTCCGCTATTGCTTGTTATTATGTGTTTCAGGGCGAATAGTGAAGGTGGTCGTTTTGGATCACTATCATTGATTTTCTACAGGCGACAGACCTCCAGCGACAGGGAAATTCTGGTAATTGCACGGTTCAGCCTGAAGTCTTATGCAAATCATTTTCTAAAGCCTCCCCGATTCCAGTAGCCACCAGCTATTTGATGTAGCTAAACGATGTTGCTTGGTCTCACTTCAGTATAACAGAAGTTGACTCTGCTTCTTCTACTCCTATGTCCAACTATAATGTGATGCTATGCTTTGCAAGACAGAGGGCTGTGAGCGAGGTTATGGGCGTTCTGTAACAAATTAGCCTTCACGGGGACATATCGGAAGTGAGTGTCGATTTCATCCGGAGAGTTTCGCCGGGGCAAAAAGGTGAAACATCCACAAAGGATCACAAATCTGCCCGGAAAACAGTCGTCTAGACTGGATGTCATTTTCATTTTTCTGGCACTTTAACATAATATAAAATATATATATACATCAAATTAAAAAAGTAACGATTTACTTGAAGAGGCACAAGTGACTTAGTAACTTACTCACTACTCAAGTACAAATCCTGAACAAATATAGTAACTGCACGACATACATGAAACCATTGTTAATGATTAACAAACATGGGATCAGTACATAACTAACACTAAGTTTCTGGTTAATTAATGCATTAATTAAGAGTGTGCTATTACTACATTATTTGTGCTTCCTCAAGTAAAGTGTTGTCAGAAAAATATCTAACATAATAGGGGAATTAAGAAACTCATTCTGAATTAAACAGAAAAGGTAGGTGTATGTCTTGAAATCATTCAGATTCCTAGTAACATTGTGCCCTGTTATGACTGGATTTAGCACAAGGTCCCACGTCTTCCATTACTAACCATTCACCTGCAGCACATGTATCTGGAAGAGGTCTTCGTATCCGTAGGCGTGGCAGCTGTAATTACCCATGTGGATGGTCGTCACTTTGGTAATGTACAAGGAGCCATCATCGCCAAAGTCCTAATTCAAGAGAAGGGGGGGAGGGAGGGGCAGCGGGAAAGTCATGTGACTGCCAGCCAATCAATCACCACGCTTTACAGTATGACCCCAGTGGATTGCTGGGGAGATTCGAGTCCTGACATTCAGCTCACTCATCCTGATATATAGGAAGAGTTAAAAATAAAAAGCGCATTAGTGTGATTAATGAGGCCAGTTGTTGTTTTTCAGGATGCACAACTCACCCGGGGGCTTGGGGCTGGGGGTTTAAAGGGATTAAAGGATGGGATTGTGCCTAAATGTGTGGGAGTTAGCCATGCACGGCAGGCACCTTAACAGCACAGGCCGCATATTGGAACGCCCATAGGGCCGGCTGGCCCCACTCGGTATTATAGGCCATCGCTTAGACATGCCTGTTCTTCATTTAGCATTATGGCCACCAAGCAAATATTTCATTTTCAGCCGCTTAAATAAAGCAGCTTAATTTACTTAGAAATGAACAGCATTAGTGCAAGATTAATAATGCACCAGCTAAGCGTTTTAAAATGTATAAGTAAATTATATATTTTGGTAAAGACATGTTTGGGTCCATGTGTGCTAAAATCATAATTAAATATATGTATTAATGAATGGGCATCCCATTGGATCTCCAGGGGAGAACAAAAAGGGGCCTGTGGAACATCTGTACTGGGGCCATGGAAGAATGGTATCTGTGGCTTTACTGTGTACCAGGGGCATATACTGGGGCGGGGCCACTGGCTCCAGCTGAAAGCTGATTGGCCGCTGGAGTGCCCACTCACTTGTCACTCACTAATTCAAAACATATAATTGGTTAATGATAAAGTGTCTGAATTATGGTGTCTCTTACACACCACCCTCCCTCCATGTTAAAAAATCCTAGATTCACTCCTGCTGTGTACTGTCCCAAGAGATGAGGTGTGTGAGTGGGCTTCTTGAATTCTCCACCTGCAGGCAAGCGAACGCTGGGCTGACATCTTAATTCAAGCACGTTTCGTGACAGTCATTTGTTGTTGCTTTTGCTCTTGTATTTAAATGCTTCATGCCTCATTTTAGTGCTGTGAAGGTTCGGGCAGATGTGTGAGGGCCCAGACACAGGCCGGCTTTCATTGCATAATGTGCTGCCTTCACTTGAAAGAACTGGATGAACAAACCACATCTGGCGACTGACGTCTGGGGAGATTATTGAGTGTGAGTGTGCTTGTCCGACCGCATCAATTGCTGAACTGGGCTTGAGCCAGCTTACAGTAGAAACCCACTCCGCAGGAGCTGTCAAGGACGGCACAGCCTTTCTGTCAAAACTCTGTTCAGATCTCCGTGATAGAGCTGCTCGCTTCATCCTAAAACAAGGCTGTATTTAAGAGCGCCAGATGAGTGTCCACGAATACATAAGCAGTCCATTAGTGCTGTACACAGGGCCGGGGGCACAGGGACACTGACCTCAGGTAAAATCTGATTGGCCCCATTGTGACCCCTCCCCTATCAAAACACGTGATAGGCTAATGATAAGGCTGGTTCCTCAGGTATGAATTATGGCCCCCTCGACAATCCTAGAATCATCCCTGATCTTGCATTAGACAAATAACTGATTCGTTCAGAAGGTGAACCCCAGAAGCCACTGCACCATTTGTGCAATAGCAGAAGTAGCCTGGGAGTCTTGATGACAGCTTATTCCTTGCTTTTAGCAAGCACGCCCACTCTCTCTTTCGCATTAATGTTGGGGGGGTTGGGCAGCCAGTTGACCTTTGACCCCCAGAGAGTTTTTGGTTCGTCTCCTCCATCATCTTCTGGCTTTCTTTCTTTCATTGCCTGGTCCTCCTTTTCACTGTTTTTGTATTATTCTCTCCTAATGATGTAACGTATCACCACACACCCATGTAAAGTGCCTTGGGGTGACCCTGCTGTGAAAGGCGCTATATGAAAATAAACTGAATTGAACTGCTGTCATAGGAACTTTGAGTCGTTTATTTATATCTCCTGTTGACAGACTTGTTTACCAGCTTGTGATCTCGTTTGTGAGGCTTCGGCGGCCACGCTCATAAGGGCCATTCATTAACAGGCAATTAATGCATCTCGCACTCTCTGGTGTACAGGTGAGTGCCATGCCTGCAGGACACGCTTCATTAACTCTGGCTGATTGGTGGCCACAGCGCACACACATTCATTAGTCGTCTGTTATGTGCGTCTCTGGTCTTCGGAAAACAGTGTGGCTCCAATTATCGCAATTACCATGAGTGGTCTGCAAATCGAAACTGACGCATTTCGTATGCCGCTTACTTAGTTAAAAAGTTGAATATGGCTCTCTGACTTCTTGCACATTAATATTCATTTAACATTATAATGCTGCCATCACTGTGAAACTTTGACCGATAAACAGAAACCTCTGTAGCTAATTGCGCACACTTTTATCATGAATGCCCCAGAAGGATCTTGCATTGTTCTTCACCAGAAACACAAAATTAAAACATCCAACTGTTGAAGCAAATCTTATTCATGGCTAGGCAGCTGGGAGATTGACTGTGCCCTGGAGTATTACATTGCTAGTATAACTTTATAAATCATAGAAAAATATCTTTATAGTCTGTTGTAAATGGCAACAGAGATCAAGTCAATTAGTGATTGCAATGTCTAAAAAATTAAAGTGAATAAAACAAGCGTTTGTTAGAATCAAAAGCCCGACTTGAAACTCTGCGTGTTTGTATAATTTTAATTAGGAATGCCTTAATTAGTGATCTCTGAAGACTGTGAAGCTATGAAGAAATGCATTAAATTGGTGTGCGTAGCTGGCAGTTACAACGACAAATGGGTTTAAAGATTCTAGGACCTACATTGATGTCCTCCAGGTCCAGGAAATTGAGGACGACTCCGTTTCTCTTCCAAATGACCGGCGGACGCAGCGTCCCTTGGATAGCACAGGACAGCACGGTGCTGAGGCCCACGGTAACCGTGGTGATGCTCACACGTTGATCTTCTGGGAGGGTGAGCTGTATGACCTCTATGGACACAAATAAAGAATCAATTTGTTTTTAAAGTTTGCTTTTAATTCTAATTAAATTAAGTGGGTGCTTCTGAGGAGGAAAAAAATATTATATGGGCTGAATAAAAAGTCATATTTATGGAAATGTGGACAGATTCATCGGTAAATATCGATGGCCCATTCTTGAACCACGTAGAAATCCTCCCCAAATCTTTTTGGGCTGCATACAAAACAGGAGAAAAGCTTGAGGGTGCCTCTGATTGGCTCGTAGCCATCATAAATAGGTCTGAGTGACCCCAGATGAATTAAGGTACAGGTCTTTTCAAAAGCGCTTGGCTAGCCAAATGAGTAATGATCCTGGGCGGCTGATTGAAATTTAGAGGGACAAGCCAAGCATAAACTCCGTGTGAGTTCCTGCCCGCGCCCCGAAATGAATTTGATTCCAACTGTTAGTCCTTCGAATCCATGAACCATGAAATCCCAAAGAGCAGGTACTTCCAGCATATTGATATTTTATAGCGTGTCATAAACACTTTCAAGATTTTATTGGTGTATTTGGAATGTCCTACATCAACAGCAAGGGAGGCCATTCTTTTTGATGAATAAACAGTATGTTCAGAAAATTGCCGTGATTGTTGTTCATTGTATTAAGCTGGTCTCTTAACGTAAAATTAAGAGTGGCCACCCCAAATTCTATTTGAAAGAAAGAGGTGCAGGATGGATAGAATATCAGCTGCTAATTATCCTTTTGACAAATCACGTATGCGTGAAAGACATATAACGAGTCTAATAAACAACTACACACATTTAATAGTCCAGACATATTTATCAAGTAGTATGGTTTGTTAACATGTACTATAATTTAATTTCTTTTAGAATTATCTTAATTACTCTAAATAAGAACATTTAAATTAGTACAATGCCATTATCTTACTGTTCTTCTGGTATGGAGCAGCATTAATTTGTACATTTGGACAAAAATGTGACATATTCACCCCTCCTTCTTCTACCTGTTTATTCTGGTCAGGATTACAGGGCCGGTGGGGGGGGGGGGGTTACTATACAGCTCTGCTCATAACCTCTCCCTATGGGCAGCTTTAAAACACCCATACAGTACCCAGAGTCACATGACACATAGTGAACATGCAGACACCACACACACAGGGGGAAGGATTCAAACCATGAACCCGGCAGGTAAGAGGCAATTGTACTACCCACTGTGTTATATACAGGCAGCTCTGCATGTACGTGAATCTGGACTTACGCACAAAATATCTGCAGTATGTCATTTACAGAAGTGTTAACACAAACAGGCAACATACCCCTGTTAGTAAAGTTACATTTTATCACTTTTTTCTTTTCATTGATTTGTTTTGTATTCTTTAGTATGTATTACTTTTATATTATTTATATTATATTTTTGCCTTGTTTGCCATGTGTTTTTTGCCATAAAGTGTCTTGAATGCTATGGGAAGGTATGCGAGTCAAGTTTTGCAAGTGTCGTTGTATTTGTCTAATATATATCTATATTTACAGCGATGAGTTTATCGTAGAATGAGAATAGCAGCCTAGGCCCAGTATTCAGCTTTCCCTACAGGTATTGATTAGAGTAATTAGTTACAACAGCCGGCTATGCGTAAACGCCCGCATGCCGTGTGTTACAGTGCAGCCCAGTACCGCCCTGGCACTCCCCCGCCAGTGTCTGATTAACATGTTACTTATATGCGTCTCCTGTAGTCACGGCTGGGGCTTAATTCCCACAGGGGAGAGGGATATGCAGTGGAGATGAAGGACACGCCCCCAGGCTCATCCATGGAGCAGATGATTTGAGATGGCTGGATGGAGGGTCACCCCACTCGACCCAGTCTGGCACAAAGTCCCAACATAAGCTGGCCCAAGACCAGCATTAAATGTGCTCTGATTTCAGTGGGTCCAGTCACTTCTAGAGGGCCAGAGATTGTGGCATGAAATAAGGGTGCTGTGTGTCCATGTGGGGGGGGTGGGTCACCTTAGAAGCATCATTATGAATGCCGTGATAGACAACGAAAAATATTTACCAACAAATAATTTAATGCATACTGATAAAACAGCCTGAAATATATCTTTGTTTTTAAGACATTAGGTTATATCTGAATTTTTTCAAATAAGTGGACATGAATGCATGCCCCCCCCCCCATCATGTGGCCCCCTCTTGTCCAGATCCATTCCACAGCCCATGGATTGTGACATCATTCACAAGTCACTGTGACGACGTGAAAAGCATGATTCTGTTTGTTTATGTCCTTCACCACACGGCGAACGCATGTTTTCATGTTATTTTCTCTTAACGATATTTTTGTATTCTGCTGTATTAGAATTGTGGTGCATGTCGGAAATGGAGAAATTTGATTAGGAAAGCACGCCGCAAATGTAAACCCAACGGCGCCATGAATCTGGAAATTCGCACCATCCCTGGATGTGTAACTGATATGAAGATTACTTTCTGTGAATCGGCTGGCATGCAGTTTATACCCGGCTAGGCCTGTCTGAACTGAAATTTCAGCTTTTGCACAGGCGAATTTTTAATATTTTTAGTGCTGTGAAATGCTGATATTCCTTGCCGAGAGCTGACCTCACTTTCTCTTTCATATAAACCAAACAAACAAAACTCCTAAAACCGCATTATGATACAGACTTTGCTTCAGTGACATCAGCCGTAAATACATCCTTTTCACCAGCAAGCTCTACACATACAGTAGCACGCAAGTTCCCAGTTGGTTACATTTTTAATAATAAAAATAACAATTTTGACGGCAAACAAAGGTACAGCTGCACAGGGTGCTTGGATTTTCAGATACGACCATTTATATACACGTGAGATTGAGGCTTGGGGTCTGAGCACAGAATTGGCCATTGATTGGCCATTGCACCCCTGGTGCAATTTTCGGGGTTAATAACAATAATAATAATGATAATAAGGGCAGGTTAAGGGCAGGGCTGGAAATGAAGCTCGCCTGCTCACCTGAGGCGAGTGATTTAGACGAAGGGCGCGTACGAAGGGCGCGTACGAAGGGAGCGTACGAAAAAACACTTGCTGGCTAGCAAAAAAAATTGCATGTCAGATTGCATTTTTCACCGAATTAGCCCAGATAGCTGGTAGCGGGGCTGGACGGGGATTAAAAATCGGTCCTGGACTTTGGGGTCCCCCACGATAAATTCCGCTTAGCAGGGCAATGACCCCCCTCACCCACGATGAATTCAGCCGGCCCACAGACCCATCACTCCACTGGGAAAAAAGTCAGCTCTGCTGGGTGACCGGATCTAGCTAGGAGCGAAAATTCCACCCCTTAAGTTCCAGCCCTGCCCCAAACGCAATAAAAGAGAAAAATAAAAATCCAAAAATGGCTAATTGTGGGTGTGGTGGAATAGGTTAAAAGGAGGGAGAACATTCCCAAGATGGATGCCCTTGCTCATCTGCAATGCTAATAACGTGCTAATGAAGTTTTCAGTGCCGTGACTCAGCTACTCTGACACTGTACATTAGAGAGGCCAGCCTTAACCCGCACTGGGACCATCTGCGGAGAGGCTTGCCTTCGCTGTGCCCCCCTCCCTCTTTGTTAGCAGTAGGGCCATCCAGCCAGATCTGGAGTGCTAAGCTCTGCACTTAGGCGGGCCCCTGTGGGACGGCCCGTCGGTATTGACTCCGGGGTTCAATGCTCAATGGGGAGCATCGTTCCCCAGCCCTCTTAGACGACTAAACGCACAGTTAAAGGGGAATTACACTGACGCAAAGCTCATGTAGCACTTAATTGGCCATATTGTAATTTAATTTACATCTGCGTACATCATTGTCAGCCTAGTCAGAGGTCCCTTTGTAAAATTCTCTCTTGGCATGAATGATGGTGGTGTTTAAGGAGAAATTGATCGCTTTCGGAAAATGTAACCCTCCAGCGGGCTAGCTAGACGGCAGGGTGCGTTAAAGTTCTCAAATAACTGTGAACGGAAGCGTGACATCAGAGAGGCGGCTTACAAACTATGACATCATCTGGTGCGACCTTCAGTCTGCCTGACTCATTGATGGACTGCGGCTTTGACCTTGACCACAGTTTACACCTTTCTTTTATTAAAGCAGTATGTGAGCACTGACAGCCAGAAACAAACTCCCGGTATGTGTGAACATACTTGGCCAAATAATCCTGATTCTAATGCAGCTGCCTGAGCCTTAAGGATGTGTGAGTGCCAGCCAACCTGTTAGGCGACACAGGCAGCTGCCTAGGGCACCATTGTCTGAGTGGGCAATGACTAAGAAAGCTGCTGGCTCCTCCTCCTCTCACGCCCCCCCCGCCCCCACAACTTGCCTAGCGCGCCAAATATTTGTATCTGTCCAATATTATTGGATGTTGTGCGATGAGGAGGCGGGGCGGAAATTCAGGCCACCCGTTATTTATGAAAACTGCCGGTGTTCCTTTCCTCTTGCCCCCGGTAACCCTCCAAAGGCCCCCGCTTTTACACACATCCCTCACCCAGCGTTCACATCATCTCTCCTTCTACACTTCCCGCTGGTTTGGCTAACCCCGTTGCTAATCCCTCGGCCGACCCCGTGGCTGACCTCGCGGCTGACCCCGCGGCTGACCTCGCGGCTGACCCCGTGGCTGACCTCGTGGCTAACCCGGCTAAAATATAAAACCCCATCTTTCTCCAGCCCCTTACCTGTGTGGTTTTGTTAGCCATCCTAACCTTGAGGACTTCTTACAGATATTTCAACAGTGACACAACAGAAGACATTAAGATATTAGATACTAGTGGATAAAACGTGGACAGTATGCACAACATGTAGCATATTGTCTAGTCATTGTGTTAACGTAGTATGCGAGGTATATTGTCTGTTTACTGTGTAAATGTTAGTATATCGTACTATACTGTCTAGTAAATGTAGCATCGTGGGGCTTAGGGAGACAATATTTCATCCTGGATGTATACACAAGGGCCATATTCCAGCACAGGGAAATTAGGCATCTAGCTAGGGACTCAACACAAGTTATAAAACATATATATATACTGTATATACATATATATATTCATGTATATAATAAGAACATTTATACACAATTAAAAATAATAAAAAAAACATAAGCAATATACATCAAATTAGAATATTTATGTGCAGGCAGAAACATGGCCTGCTCTAGCTAAAGGCAGAACAGGCAGGTGCCGAGGGCACCCGAATGACCCGCACATGATCATTGATTTTCTTGGTAGGGGGGCCTCCCAAGTAAAAATTTGCTTTGGGCCCCTTGAAAGGTAGACACAGCCCTGTTTGTATGCATATTTATAGACTGACAATAAAAAAATTCTTGAAATCTCATAAGTCTTATAAACTCACCAGACTTGCTTTGGAGCAGCACAACTTGGGGTGTTTTGGAAAACAGACGGTGCAGTAATGGCAATTTGTCATTAAACACTGCGCCAGTAAGTTCTTCTCATGATCCTGGATATGCAAGACTTTAAAGTGAAGTTACTTGTGTTCACTCAACTGCAAGAAATGCAGGTGTGCAAGTCACCCAGCGCACTGCAGTACGTGTTTCTGTTAGTGGCCCAAATGCCGTGAAAGCGGGCAGTCTGCTTGCCGGTAATGGAGATCTCAGATTAAGAAAAAGACAATTTGGCCTGCACACTCGGCAACCGGCACTAAACGCAGTAATCAATCGTCGGCAAGGGAAGCCACACAAGACCAAATATTTTGGGAATTGGGATGAAACACCCCACCACAACAAAATGATCTAATGCTCTAATTTCTTGGTCGTAAGCTCATTTGTAACGAGGCAGGCGATTTCTCCTGAATCTCTATGGGCGCAGAGGAGTCCGTCTGGGTTTTGTGGTGTCTATACGGCGATCAGGTGGGGGATCACAAACTACCAAAGTTTCACGAAGCAGGCTTAAAAGCCCTTAGGGCTGGAAACCATGTTTACGAAAGTCTCATTAACACGTGGAGGAGGAATGTCGCCTTCGTGCTGGGCCTACTTTTTCCTGCTCTGTTGGAGACGCGGTCGGCTTAAATCATGCTGGTCTAAAATAAGACCTAATGTGGAGACACTCTGCTGCTCGCTGGGTGACACCATGCCAATTGTTTCTCACAACCCTCTCCCCGCTGTTCTCCACCACACGCTTTTTTTCTCCTTTAATTATTTTTTTAACGGTAACTACAAGTGTCACACAATTGGTACATGCACACACCTCCAACATAACTCCTCTTTAAAAGTAATACAAAGGATAATACAGGCAGAGCCAAGATAGTGGTCAGCGTTGGGAAGGGTAAGAGAGATTCTGTGAAGGAGAGGATTCTGGGAAATATCTAGTGTGGGCGACAAGACGCCCTCACTGTATTGGCAAAATTATGTTATTACAATTTTGCTAGACAGCCAAAAGACAAGGGAAAAAAAAATCTGCTTGGTGTGGTAATTCCCTCTTTCTCAGCTGAAGGTGTTTTTGTCGTATGTAATGTGATGGTTTCATTTTGGGTGAAGTGCTCAGCGCATTTTTTTGCGTAAGATGGGAAGAAATGACTGGAGGTGCTGCTCTCAGATACACACTGACGTCTGTGGCCTCAGCAGCCTGTCATGGGTTCTGTCTTTATTCTTTAAGTGTTCTGAAAAGCATAAATACCATGCTGCAAATGCTTTTTCATGCTATTAGCATATAGCTTAAAAATAGCTCTTTAGCACAATCTGGTATTATTATCCATTCCCGGCTCTGTGGGTGTGGAATTTGCATGTTTTCTTGGATGCATGTGTGTTTCTTCTGGGTACTCCAGATCCTGCACCAATCAGAGAT
The DNA here is from genome assembly GCA_026774425.1 of Petrocephalus zakoni. NCBI lineage: Eukaryota > Metazoa > Chordata > Actinopteri > Osteoglossiformes > Mormyridae > Petrocephalus > Petrocephalus zakoni. The sequence continues at coordinate 3,113,510 of JAODKN010000048.1, read as the reverse complement.
CATGTGCCTTAGAAAAGTGACATCTCTGATTTGCTGTTAGTGCATGATTGTGTGTGTGTGTGTATTCTGTGATGGACTGGCATCTTGCTCAGAAAGTTTGCTACCTTGTTCGCTATGCTGCCTGGGATAGACTCCAGGATCTTTGTGACAGTTTGCGAGATAAAAGGTTACGGATGGATCGATTTTTCCAGTTTGTATAGCCAGAATGTGCCCATCACCAGACATAATTCACCAATGACAGTTAATCAGGGATTTTCCCTCCTGAAAAGTCCCGTAAGCACCACTGTTTCTTAGTCTTCCTGCTCCGTCGTGCTGTCGGGCTTCCCTGACAGAATCCTGTGAAACGCAAAGAGTTCCCAGGCTCCTCTTTGCGAGAATAGTGTCTCGGTTCACTAAGGAACATATACCGCAGAGGGCCATGCGACTGGGCCACTGTTCTGTTGGAGAACATAACGTTGCTGGCTGTTTTCATGAGAAACACAGTGAGTCTCTGTGCGTAGCCTCCAAAGTCCCAGAGGAGGGCATTAACACGAGCGGGGCGAAGGGCGCAGCTAATGCGATTAATTGCCAGCCTGAGGGTTAAAGAAATGTTTACTGAAACAAGAGAAAAAAGTAGCGGCCGTTGTATATTTGGGCTGTGTGTTATTAAAAAGCGACACCATTAACCTGGCTGCTGCGGACACCCATAATGCTCTATATTCACAGAGGTTATAATGGACAGTCAAATATTTACAGCTAAAACCATCCCTTTGCTCAGGGTGAAGAGCAATTGGTAATCAATCTGGTAATCCGATAATCACATAGCAGCTCGATACTAGGCCATAGCAAACATTTTAATTAATTTGTTTATTTGCTTGTCTGATTGTTTTCATGCATGGCCAACAAGAACTTTAAGATTTGTTATTTAGCGAGGCGATCCTGCAGACTCTGGGGGCCCTCTGATTCCCCCTCACCCAGCATGGTACAATTTATTACATTTATTTAACTGTGAGGTGTAAATTAATCATATCAACTCAGATACAATAAACACAAGACTCTTTTTGAAATACAGAACACACAAATAAAGCAAATTTGTTGTTGCAATGTACAATGTAATTGGCCGTCCTAGGGAGTCCCCTCCTAGCTTGGGGCCCCAGGCATCTGCCTGCTCAGCCTGTCCTGTTGCTGTGCCTCTGATTATTTAGCATCAGAATCAGAACCACTGGCCCAATGAGGTAAGATAAGACCAGACTAGATAAGATAAGATGATATAAGATAATATTATCAGAGCTGATTCCAGCAACATCCATAGCATCCATTGTTTTCCTTGAGAGGCGCCAAGCTCAAGGCAATCGTAGTTTGAAACATTTCAAATCATTTTTGTGCCTCTGCTCTATGTATAAATGCTGTAACATCTATAAGACCTAGATACCAGTATACCACTCTTCCTACACAGTGCTTATTTACGTCACAACTCTTTCCACCTCTCGAGATTTTAAAGAAACAATCTGTAACGTAAAATAAGGGGCCTTTGGGTTTATTTGCGTATTACGCTACGGTACTTTGTAATGAAATTAAGTACACAAAACGGGATAAATGTATGCTATATTAGTTATCATTTTTGCATTCTAAGGCTCCAGACCTATCAAAGGAAGTCAGTCTGCGTTTGAAATCGAAGCACGCAATGTACTAAGGAAATTGCATTAGACTGGAAAAAAGAAACCAAAGCAGATATTGGTGCCCCGCTGGGTTGTGCTCATCGCTGCCTAGTCAAAGCCGGGATCCTTACTGAGAAGTGCATGACGACCACATGCCAGCCGGGGATGGCAGCGATCATAACGGGAGAGAAATCAAAGCCTCGCAAGCGACTCATTCGGATCACGAAAATGCGCTTCGCATGGGGAACCAAATCAAACACCAGTGCATTTTCTGGTGCAAGCCTAACAAGCAGACCACGATCAAAGTGTTTTATTACCCCAAACCCCAAAAGGAACGACGGGGGGAATAAGAGACCCCACACCGGACGCACAGTAATTATTAGGCTGTTAGCTTGTTTCCCAAACGATTCGGTCCTAAATAACAGAGCACAAATAAAAGTTACCTTACTTAGTCCTTTGGCGTCACTTGGAGTTTTGGATCTAAAGTTTTTATTTTACAGAGATCATCACTGGCACTTGACGTATAACGGGAAACGGCAGCGTATGTGCGCACTGGTTTTAATCGGCTGTTGCATGATAATAAATGTCTTTCACTAGCAGCCTCATAGATTAATAGTCATTGTATGGGTGCTAATGAGCGCTGTTACTGACTAGGACGAAGTGTGAGCACTCATCGGCTTCTGGGGTCTTCCGCAGACCTGCCGTATGGTCCGATTAGCGGATTTATTCCATGTGGATGGTGACAGAAATATAAAGCCAGCAGACATCATCTGCGGTTAGGGGTGATTTATGTTCGGGCGCCGCCGAAGCATCACCGCCACGGCTTAACGGGGAAGGAGAGAGGAGCTGTCCCGGAGTTACACTGCGTTTTAATGCGGGCTATAGATACACGAGAGGTGCAACGGGGCCTCTGAAATGTCTGAGGATGCGCTTTTCTTAGTCAGTAAAAATATGGGTAACTTAAAAAGAACTCCCGCAATGCCGAGTGCATTCCCGGTAAGACTTTCAACTTTTAAAATATCGGAAATAAAGACGCGCATGCGCAGAGATGCATGGAAAAATCATAAAATAAATGCATTTCTTTTTCTTGCGCCAGCTCAGTTATAGCTCGTCTGTAAAACTTACAGTCGCTTAGCCAGTGAAGGTGCGAGGGGCTAGTCGTCCGGGGCTGGATCGGACAGCGCCGCCCGGCCAGATGGGTGCCAGCCGCCCAGCATGGGGGCCGCTTATTGCCGGCGCCAGAGGTGCCGATGCCCGAGGAAAGAATCGGGGGAGAATGGGGACGCATGGAGCTTCCTGGCAGATTCAGGCTGACGGGGCAGCCCAGACGCAACTGAGCCACGCACAATGCAATTCGAGCCTTCATACCCTCCTTACACACTACAAATCCTCGCTACTTGTATTGCATTCCACCATCCATTCAGACTTGATTCAAGGAAGAGCGTTTTTTGCTTGTTTCTTAAAAGAAATAAAATAGAAATACAGAAGTCTGCAATTCAGTCTTCAGAGAGTCAACATCATCCACTGAAAGCATAATTAATAATGAAACAGCCAAAATGTGATGACAAAATGCTGTTGAATATGCTAGCAGTAATGCTGAATGCCAGTGTTCCTCCCACCCAGAGTCAAGGTAACGCACAAATATACACTATTTCATATTTATGCTTATTTAAGCAACTTTAGTTAGATATCTTATTATTAACAATATTTCACATATAACGAGCCATACTGGCGACTTTGCTTGCTATATTTGCTTGCTTTTGTTATCAGGAAAGATGTATTTTTATCATTTTAAAATGTATAATTCTTTTATGTTAAGTTATAATTCTTTTATGTTTATGTCGTGCATGGATACATAAATGCAAAAAATAAGTGTGGTAAAATCTGTCATGTATAGAGCAGTTTTCAGAATATGTATTTTTTTAAAGTTAGACTCTGGGAAGAAACTTTCAGACAACTACGCACTAAATTGGATTTCAGAAACTTAAGCGGAAATTTTATGACGCAATCCTTCAGATTGTTTGAGGAAATCTTCCAGATTTCAAGATGATGTTCTCAAGATGATTGCACAAAGCCCCCAAATGACACAATCAGTAGTTATTGATATATTTTTTGCTCATAGTTAGGAGCAATCAACTTGTTACTTTGAACATCCCATTTTATTAGGAAAATTACTGATTGTTTTGTACTCCTCTTAAAGGAATTAAGTTTAATCAATAATGCAAGATTGCTTATTTAAGTAGACATGCATGCCTACACCATGGGTGGATAATTTTCTGGAACATTTCACCATTACACCAGGTAGTTGTATATACTGGACAACTTGGTACATTAAATTCAGAAGCAAAAAAATTGTAGCCTGAACAGGAAATAACAGGTGAGGAAAAACTTAATTTTATTTCCAATTGGACTTTCCAGGCAGCTATATTTAATTATATTTTACGTAATTATTATATATTTTTAATTTTATTTAAATAAATATGTATGTTATTTAAAATGCATAATGTTGATTAGAAACTCACTGTCTGCCGCTAGCTAAGAGAATTATTGTAAGGCTAAATAAGACATCTTGATGTGTGACGAATTGACTGAAATTATGCATTCTAGAAAGGTCTGCGATTCTACCTGCGATAGCCGTAGTGTTTGTGCCGTTGTCATAGGAACGGATCGAGACGTAACAGGACGATTCTGAGCCATATCCATGCACACCCACTGTGACCAAGCCAGAACTTTTTTTTTTTTTTTACCACAAATGGTGTGCTCTGAACACACGTGCACTCATTATAGTATGGAGTAGTGCACTCTTTGCATAAGCAACTGACAGAAATAGGTCACCAAATTACCACAAAGCCGCGTGTCCCACTGAGAGCATTAAGCATGCTGGGCTTACACTACAGTGCACTAGCAGTGCATGTGCACTTTATTAAATAAATTGACTTATCTATACGCTAAGAGACGCTCCCTAAGTACAGTAATGAGTTTCTGAGGGTCTGGCCCACATAAATAGCTTGAATATAGGAGAGAAATATATTTTCTATACTAAATTAGCATTTTAATATGATTCTAGAGGCCTTACCTAATGGACAACCCTTTTTCATCTCAGGCATTTGTACAAATGTTTTCAGAAAACAGAAGACCCAACATTTGGCTTTGTGAGGGGGGGAGTCTGGCATGAGGAAGACTAACATAAGTTATAATCTGACTAATCCCAGCTCTGGGATGGGCAGGTCCTGCATGCAATCAAACATCAGGGAGGTTAATGAGGCTCATCGCCAGTCATCTGTGCTGGACCTGATGGCCATGTGTGTGTTGCGGGGTCCAGGGCATCATTTGGCCGTGCCACCAGAACCATCAGGAATCCCTTTTTGGCACTCAGTCTTCTGGACCCAGCTGCACCCCACCCCACCCTCAGAAACGTGCCGTCATACACGTCATCCTGCGGGCGCTGGTTTAGAAGGAGACAGCCAGGCCGGGAACCAGAGAGAATCGTCAAAAACAAACAGCTAAACCAGATAGAACAGAATGAAATTGGGAATGAAACCCAGAGCTGGGAAAACGAGGGAAAAAAGGAAGAGAGGGAAAAGAGCCTGAGCGAGGACCCCTGAGAGGAAGCGGAGGCCACACTTAATCCTTTCATTTGTCATCCAACGTTTTACTTTCATCGACAATCCGGAGCTAACCCTTTTTGTTTCTCCCTGAACTGAAACGGCCTCACTGGCAAAAAAAAAACGTGTCAGGTGTAACGCAAACGCAATCACATAACGTCCCTCATAAACTGGGCGACAGGTCAGAACGCATCAGAGGCTCCGTTAAGTAGGACTCCAGATCCAACTTACGGCTGAATGTCCAAGGTCTAATCATATCGGCTTTCTAGCCGCTGTAAAGGGAAACGTCCAATTCCCTTTGCGGCTCCTGCCATTTCTGTTCCGTATTTGTTTAAGCTCTTTGTGCGTTTGATATTTTAAGCAGAGATTCATGGAGGTTATCCCTGTGACCGGTGCCCACAGACTCTCCCAGGAGCTTGACTGATGTTTAAAAAAAAAAACAGTGCCTTGGATTTGAACATCACTTTAGACATCCGCCACTTGTCCCAGAATGCTTTGGGGCAAAATACTTTTGGGAAGTGATGAACATAAATTGTTTTGTAGCTGATTTCATTCTGCTGAAAATATCAGTCCATCTTCTAAAACCACTTGTCCTATTCAGGGTCACCTGGGGGGGGCGCTGTTCCTGAGCCTGTGGGCACAAGGCAGGGAACAACCCAGGATGGCCACCAACCCACCACAGGGCACACTCACACACACGTAATTTGGGAACTCCAATCACAGCCTGTGTGGGGGAAAACCAGAGTACCCAGAGGAAACCCCAAGATGACACAGGAAGAACATGCAAACTCCACACACATAGAACCCAGACAGAGACTGGAACACCAGTCCCACAGGTGCGAGACAATAGTGCTAACCATTGCGCAACCATGCCCAGCCAAAAATCCTGAGAAAAAACCCTTTGGAAGTAGAAATAACCCATTTCTGATGTTTATGATTAATATTTTAATGTGATTCGCAGCTATAAAGTGACACCATTTGGTAATACATCTGATGAATATTTACCCAAAATACCATATGTTTCTTTATTTTATTATATTAGTCATAAGTTGAACATGAACATGAAACTCCTCTTTCATGTAGGTCCATCTTGAACTACTTATCCTGGTCACGGTCACAGAAGAGTTAGACCTGGGACAGGATGCCAGTTCATATAAGTTCAAACTATAGTTGAATGAGCAGGAAAAAAATCCAAATTCAGTTACATAAAGACACAACACAAAGGTTTATTGAGGAACCTAGCCTTTCTCTCTATAGGAAACAACACTCTCCTTTGTTTTCCGAATCAGGACAAAGACTGGTCTCCGGCGCGTTTGGGCTGATCTGAGCAGAGCGTTGCAGGGCCACCGTGGGCCAGAGGGACCGGCCCGGCACGGCGCCACACTTGTTTGAAGTCGGGGGCCGGTGAGAGAGGTCCCACACGGGCCCGAATCGACGGGAGCACAACAATACATCATTTGCCGCTGTGAGCTCAGGAATTGGAGCAGGCAGGATAAAAGACGGCCGCATGCTGGGGGCCTAACAGCCAGGGGCCTGCCTGTGAATAATTACATGCTGGTGTCCAAGGACCGATACAAAGCGTGGAAGGCAAAACGGAGGTGCGGGGAGGGGGGGGAGGGGGGGGGGTGTCCAGCTGCCATAAATGCATGTTGACTAAGTTCCCCAATCTCAAGTGGACAGAAGCACATCCCCATTTAATTAGCGGAATGATGGCGGCGCAATGAAATGAACGGACCATGTAATTAGCCTTAACGAATAATAGTGTAATTGCAGCTTAAGCCGTATTATTTCAATGACAATAAAGTCATTCTGTTAATCAATTATGCACCGCTGTCACTATTACTGATACAGCAATTTCATTTAAATGCAGATGATGTCTAAAATAATATTAAACACAGTTAATTGCAGGGATATTAAATTTAGCTGAAACTTCTAATGTACTTATGAAATCTGATTTGATGGTGCACCGCTCAGGTTTAAGCTCATCAGGGAGCTGACTATTAATAGATCCATCCTATCAAAGTCCTCCAGGACCAACCTCGCGAGTCGCTAAGACGAAGCCCTTCGCTTTGAAAAATGTAGAAGGTGATGAAGGTTTAAGAAGTGTGCGAGTGCTTGTGGGTGGTGGCACGGGGGTGGCACCATTATTGCTGGCCCTAGCTTGTGACAAAAGGCATAAAATGCTAAAATGCTGGTCAAAGTCAGCCCCCACCCCCTGAACTTGGCCAATATCCTGCCTCTCTCAGGATATTTAAAATACTGCACACTCTCACCCATGATGCTAATTTTATAAACCCAATGACACTGATGCTAGCAGAGTAGCGATCACGGAGACATTTATCTGGCCAGGACACCACTCATGTCATTTTAATATGAGAAAGTAGCATGGAGACCTTCCTCCCATCCTCTACAGAGAGTGGGCTGCTCTTATAAAGGACCTTTTTTATAAAGTCTTATAAGTACACTGAAGTCATATTAGAAGTGGTGGATTAAGCCTCCACGATCAGGACGTCATGCGAAATGACAAGTCATGTTAAACTCAGCGCCACTGCATGGAATGTGACGGCGGGGCTGCGGTTCCTGCGGTTCCTGCGGCTTATCTCCCGTAACGTCGCCGCGAACGTGTCACTGGGCCGTTTATGCCACGCACAGCCGCATTTCAGGTTCTGCGGCGTGCTCACATGCTCATGTGCGGGTTGTCAGAATGTTCTTCAGATGCCCTTTTTACCTCCTGATCTGATGACTTTTTCGTTTTCATAAATCGTTGGAGTCTCCGGCCTCCTTCATCCCCCCGCTGTTGACAGAAACCCTGACTGCATTTAATGAGAATCCCGGAATGCTTTGTACTTGTGAGCGAACTTCATTTTGTAATATCTACACAAAGTTGGTGCCCTTGGGCATAAGCACTGCCCCAGAGCACCATGCTAAGCTTGCTAACGCTCATGCTCCAAAACTCGCTCAAGATTCTTATTAAAGGTTGTTACTGGTAACTGAGTCACAGGATGTGATTGGACCAGTTGAGCACTTTGAGACTCTGACTCTTTATATTCAATTTGTTGGTTGAAACAAAACCTCGGTCTGGATTTTAACTTTCTGGATCTGAATTACCCATCCCTGCTATCTTGTGATTATTCAAGTTTTAATGTAACTACATGTGATGTACAGTGTTGCCAAAATATTTTATACCAGTATTTTTCATCCATACATCCATCCATCCACCCACTCATCCCTCCCTCCATCTGTCCATCCATCCATCATACATCCATCCACCCACTCATCCCTCCCTCCATCCGTCCATCCGCATGCTATACAGGTGTCTGTACCAGGCAGGGACACAGCACGGGAGAGAAGCCCATAGAAGGTCAATGAGAGGCACACAATCCACACACTCGACTCGCACACACTTTTCAAGGGGTAGGTGCTTGAATGAGGGTGAGGTTGGGGGGGTTGGGGGCGTGGCTTAGGATACTTGTTGGCAACCGAGGTAGGGATCTCCCTTGGTAAATTTTCCCAACAAGGGTGTAAATTTTGAATGATTGTCAGTTATCAAAAAGGGGCACTCAGAGCCTCCTAATAATCCCCTGTATCTAACTGCTGAATTCTCTCCTGTCCCTTCACCACCTTAGCTACACTGTGGCATCATCCAGGTGGGGGCCACACAGCAGTGGGGGATGAAGTAGCTGGATGTCGGTTCTCTAAAGTGCTTTGGGTGTCTTGAAAACACTGTAACCCCGACCCTGGAGGTGTAAGGCAGCAATGGTAAGAGTGCAGCACTGAGAGTGCATGATTCTGCATGGGCCCATCAGCACCACTGCACCATGGTGTAACTGCAAAGCACTGCGACAGGGAGAAACCCCAAAGCACCACTGGAAAGCGCTTTCTGTTTCCATGGAGACCATTTTCGTCACCCCCCCAGCTTTGCGGTGGACACGGTGAGCGGGGGGTACGCAGACGCTTGCGAGATGTGGCTCCCATACCTACCAAATGCACTCGGGCACCCAACCAATCGCCGCGCCTCCCTGCCAATCCCGGAACCACAGAGGCTCACGGCAGTGCGCCATGGAGACTGCGCAGACGTCTGCAATTAGCTGCAGTGTGGGGCGGCCGGCCGGAGGATTTGTTGGGGCTCGCAGCAGAAGGCTGCTGCTTTCTTGGAAATTTGTAATAGAGGCGTAAAAATAACAGCAACTGGATTTAATAAGCCAAGTCCTTCATGTGTATATATTACTCAGATATGAGAGGACGACAAACAGGCCATTAGTATTAGCTGTGGCATGAAACATCTGGTGATGGGGGTCAAAAGGTAAGGGACACCCTGGACAAGATACCAGCCCATCACAGGACACGAGGCAGGGGACACCCTGGATGCCAGCCCATCACAGGACACGAGGCAGGGGACACCCTGGACAGAATGCCAGTCCATCACAGGACACGAGGCAGGGGACAGCCTGGATGGGATGCCAGTCCATCACAGGACACAATGCAGGGGACAGCCTGGACGGGATGCCAGTCCATCACAGGACACAAGATAGGGGACACCCTGGACAGAATGCCAGGTCATTACAGGGCATGAGGTACGAGGCACAATAAAATCGGCTGGCAAGTCAGCACCCCCTCAGAAGCAGGAACCCTAGCTGGCTGCCTGTGTTGCCTATAGGATTGACCTGCACTGTGTGAGGCAGTAACAAAATATGAACACAAGTGGTTCACACCTTGGAAACACATGACAGACAGAGGTGTAAATGGGGATGCATCTCAGCTGGGATTAATCTTAAAACCAAGTGTAAGGGGCCTTAGAGATGCTCCTGACCCAAAGCCTTTTCACTGGACTGTAGCAGGACATAATAAACAATTATATTTTCATTTGAGCACCTTGTTTAGAGTGTATCAAGTGACTTAAATCTGCTGGTCCAGAGTTTTCAGCTATTTCACAAATATTCATTTTCTATGGAAGGCAAAAGCTGTAGTGCGATTAATCTCTAAGCAATGCATGTGTCATTACCATTGCAGGCAACAGCAACACAATTATCCTGCAACTTGAGAGAACATCTCAGATTGTACGTACCTAATAAACCAAAATAAGAAATTCTCTGTTTATTTTGTCGCAAAACAGACAATTTTGATCATTACAAATCAGAATACCTGTTAACCACTCCCCCCTACCCACCCACCCCCACTGCATTATCGGTGGGGGTGCGAGATCGAACGATGCTGGATACATGATTAATTCTAATTGCTTAAATAAGTGACGGGGCACTGGCATAAACAGTCATTTCATTTCATATCAGAAAGACGAACGTCCAAAATAAAACTTAAAAAAAATCATGCGTTAAATCCATCACAAATGCAAAAATATGCAGCCTCTCGGAAATGTCTCGGCAATATATTTGCAGCTGTCGTAATTAAAGTGTGTCGCATTAAGGATTTGCCGCGTACGTAATCCTGCACTTAACGCCATGTTTTATTCATTTTGTATATGAGGAGCAGAATTGCATGAAGCGATAAATTATTTACCCAGGGCTAACTTGATTACATTACATACCTTAATTTTGCGCTGATAGCATTAATGATATAATATATGCATATATGTGTGTATGTGTGCGCATGCGTGTGTACGAGAAATGTCATATTCTTTGACAGCAGTTACTGTTTTATTATATAAAGTTTCGGGCTATGATTTGCGCAATTTCTAGACAGTATTCTTTGATAAAGTTATTAGTGTCTGGTGATACTTGGTGTTAATTGTCTGTAAAAAAATCATTAAGGCAATTAATTTCTTAAGCCCTGTTTCAGGCAATTTCGCACTGTCAGAGAGCCATTTTAAAGATGCAGGTCTGCGTTTCTTAGAAATCACGCGTCTCCTCTGAGCAATGCTGTGGCGGATTCATGCAGGGGTCACGCGCACGCGCATACCCACGCGTGTGCGTACACGTATTGATCGGCTTGCTGATTTTGTTTTGCTTGAGGAGGAAGATATTTCCTAGGTTGCCTGACAGTAACCCAAAGCTGAAGACCACAGATTTAAAAGCAAAAACTGTTTCACAGCAAACTGATGTTGCGTTATGAGTCACCTCTACAGATCATGTGAACAGGGCACAGTGTGCATCACAGTGCATATAGGTTATGTCAGTCAAATCACATTTGGTGGCGACGAGAAGACCACGGATGATGGTGAAGATGCAGACAGGAGACCAAACATTCAGGATGGCTGTCTTCATGGTCACCAGAAACATAAAATAATAAGAATAATATATAACTGATAAATATATATGATTTTTATATATGTTATTTTATGTATACAGTTTTAAATATGTGATTTATATATGTGATGGACTTTCATTTATATATATAATTTATGTAGATAGATAGATAGAATGAATGAATGAATGTGTGAGCGGAAACACATTGGACATAAAACGACCCGGAACCTGCAGGATAGCAGGGTAGGAAAGAAGCAGTGCTGTCAGAATGGGGAGCACAGCCTTCCCAGCCAGCAGGCAGGCCATCTATAGCCACCTGAATAAAGAGAGATATAGGGTCGCTACACGGCACAAGCCCCAGCCTCCTGACTGTTAGGACTAATGTTCCCTTGGCAAAGACAGATGGGCTTATTAACTGCTGCCTTTTGTGGGATGGGGAGGGGGCAAGGCTGGTGTCAGGAAGGACACAGGAGTCAGGCACCTTGGACAGACTCTGGAGCTGGGCACCATTACTGGTAACATTTCCAGCTCCCACCATTGTGCCTTAGCGAGCGACCTATGTACTGCATGCCATAATATGCCTGATGTCAGCCCAGGAAGACAAAGTGCTTCATAAATGACATTGTGGTTAATTGTAAAAGCACCCTACTGGGCAATGCATGCTGAGAATGATTTGATTTACACCTCCAAGATTGCACTGCTCACTCTGATATGCAGAGTTCAGAACCCCCCCCCCAAAATCATTCTGAGTATTAATTCTGGTTGAAACATGGTTTAAATTAAGATAAAAGCAGTTCAAATATTTTGTTGATGGTACCTGAGTGCTGGGCTACATGCCCTACATTTGCAGGGAAAGCTAAAAATCATTGAAAAAGAACAGGATAAGTTTTTCCAAAACTGATGGATGGATGGATGATTACTCATACTGGATGGAAATTTAAAGAAAGGGCAGCACAATATTACGTTAAAATATTCATAAAGCTAAAAAGATAAAAAAGAACACTGCAGTAATTTGTGGTTCTAAAACAAATGGAATAAGATTTAAAGCATAGCACAGGTGTCTAATTGTGTATGTGCCCAGTCCGACATGGCTGGATGGATACGTGCAGAGACTCTACATTCTGTAACCTTCGTACAGCACAGTTAATTTTCAAAAAGCAAAAGTTCACATTTGCTTAAATGTGAACAAATATAGAGTCGAGCGAGAAAGTATTATGGAATCCACCCTTTTTTCGCAACCCATCCATCCACTTTCCTCTCTCTGTACGGGGGGGGGAAGCTGGTGTAGAGTGTGACTTTAATATAAGCCACACAAAATGTACTTAGTTCATATAAGACATGACAGTCATTTGTTCAAAAATGCAGTACACCGGATGCATAGGCTTACGTGAAAATGAAAGCATTTATTTTTCATAAGGGAGGCAATATCCTCCTGTTGGTTATTACTTTCTAGGTGTCTCAGCTTGGACATCACTTGAAGTTATTGTGCCAGGTCTAGAAGCATTTAATATTGTCCTTTTGTTACCCCATGCCCATATTAAAAGTATACCCAGTAGTCTAAGGTGTGGTGGGTGAGAAAAGGCCGGTGCCTAATCAGAATCTCAACAGTACCGTCTCAGAGCTGAATGGGATTAGAAAAAGTATACATATATTCTGGTATAGATATATACATTGGATAATTAATAATGAAGAGCAATTAAAAAAACATTACATAACATCAAGGCAACCAATCCAGGAAGGTGGGATAAACCCCCCACCAAACCTCTGAGGCAGTCTCCCAGGCGACAGAACAAAGGCCATCCCGTAAGTCCTCCTCGATAAAATAAAGCCATGAGGACCGCTTGCGAGACAACAGCCCTGGCCTGTGGGATTTTACACGGGGAAGATATGCTTCACAGTGTATTGCCATGCAAGACCTGCACACACATAGATAATTTACAGGCAGTCTCAGCTGCTGGGCCACCCATCTTCCACGGATAACCAAGATTTCCAGTCAAGTTTAGTGGGGAGAAAAATTAAATTTTTACGGCCCAAAACAATATCTTCATCTATTAATTATTTTAACTTCAGTTATTTTATTAAAATCCTTACAAAGACTAGTGTACTCAAACTTAAGAGATAAACCCATAAGCACTAAAAAAAATGTATGGCGAAGTGTTCATAATACAGGGATGCAGGAGGTCATTTCTGCACCACGCAACCACTTTTAAATATTAGCCTACTGTCACCACTGCATCAACACTCTGCTATTTATCTCCTTAATCAAATCACCTGTCACTACAAATAAATAAACACAGCTCCTGGCTTCCTCGTTGAAACCTTGCCTTGTGAAAATCAAAGCCTCTTTGAATCCCAGGCTTTTGAGTGCCAGGTCATCAACCTCAAAGGCTTCTTTTGTGAACTGATGAATAACAACCGCGATAATCATAATCTGACAGGGACATGGCTTAGATGAAAAGATGACACAGAGCCACTATCGGTTTTATAACGGAAGGCTCAGGATTGTCTGGCTATAGAGGTGGATGGGTTCCATAAGATAAGCTCATTTTGGCTTCAAAATTAGACGCCAGATCCCCCATCATTCAAAGTATACATCCTCTCTCCTGACGACATCATTTCCTGCTTGTAAATGACTATGATCCCTGAGGCAAAAACAAGAAGCCCTGAAACAGGTTTCCAATTTCTTTTTTAATCATAGTATTTCATAGTTCAAATATGAGTAAAAATTAGGCACAATTCTCAGTGCCAGGACCTCCATATCAAGTGTAACCAGCTATTGTGCACATTAACTAATCATGACCACCATCATAATAATAATGCCTCAAACCTCATTGGACCTCACTGGAACATACAGTAATAAAAATTGATATGATGCAGTGATGGCAGTCAACTATTTGGGAAAGATTAGCATCACACCCTGACCTATGAACCTGTCATGTTAGCATAAATGTGAACATGCTGTAAAACATAACGTGAACAGGAAATTAGTGACTAGTGGCAAGAACATTTTGAGAATTACAGGCATCGGTTTTGATCTATTATACTACAGGCGCCTTAAAAGCCAAACCTGTGCTAATTAACAAGTTTCAACAGTTAAGCTTTTATGTAGGATCTCCTTAATAGAAGTATTCCTTTTATAATAATAGCTGTACAGAAAATCTACTGTCATTTATAAATTGCCTTTGTGATTATAAAATAGAATGAAATACTATTTTCCTTAGAGATGACAACCTGACTCTGTAATGGCTTGGGCAGATGCATTCCCTTGTTATAGCGAGGGAGCAGGCCTATGTAATTACCTTAACTCGGAGTAAAAGCCACACGATTGGCAGGTGTTTAAAAAGGAGCTCTCTGGTACGGGCGATGGAATCGACAAGACGTAGCCTGCACGAAGCAGCGCGGGTAGCAAATGCGATCGAGTTTTACAAAAGCTCAGAGGTTTAAAACTTTGCTAAACGAAATTCAATTAAGCTTTGTTAAGTAAACAAAAACGAATGTGCTTAATGACACATTCCGCAGCTTGCTGTGTTCAGACGGTGCCTTTCAGTGTCACAATTTGTTCCACTCATTTCACCGTAACCACTGTGCCCGTAGGACGTATCTGATCACTTTGTCGTGTCATAATGAGGACTTGATGAATTTAAATGTTACGAGTTTCAGACTAATCTATAATTTAAGGCGGCCACGTAGTGAAACAATATGCATCCATCTATCCGTTTTCCATAAACGCTAGGACTGGGTCTTGATGAGCCGGAGGTTTATCCCAGAAAGCATGTGAGTCAAGGGCTCATACTCATACTGAGTACTCATATTCGGTACTCATACTCAGTACAGAATACCAGTCAAATTCAAGTAAAATATGCCAATTCCAGACCCATGGATGCTGGGAGCTGGGAATCAAACCCACATCCCTGGAGGCCAGAGCACTACAGAGTACTGCCCCCTTGAGGAAAAATAAATGAAGACGTACAATATAAGAGTGGATGGCGAGGAACCAGATGTATGAATTCTGGAAATGTTGAAAGGAGCCCCACTGTGTGCTTAAAGTGGCTCAGATTATTTCAGGTAGAACACCTGTTCCAGCAGAGTCTCCCAAGGAGCTTCAGGGAGGCGGTTAAAAGGGACTCAATATCCCTTAAAGCTGAGTAAATCCAAGCATTGTGAAAAACAAAGATGCCGTTGTCCGGGACTTTTATTAGAACACGCTGCCCTCCCAGACTAAGCAGTCTGTGACAGTCACTCTTACTTAACCCATATAGGACTCTGCACATTTTTACTTGTAAGGCTTCTCACACGTCTCACAAAGGGCATCATCATTAAGCTGGTGTGGATAAGAAGAAGCAGATAGCCAGATGTTATATTATGTGAGGGAGCCTCTAGTGGCAAACAACGGGATTGCATCAAGTACACCCTATCAACCAAACGATACAGCTTCACTTAATACTGATTCACATTATCATGCAGTTGACACATGTCAGTATAGTCATTCTGCAGCCATAGAGCTTACATTTCATTTCTAAATGAACAACTGATGTTAAGTAATAATAATTCTGACACCTTCCTCGGCATGACTTTCTAAAGACACTGACAACTTACAGTAGATAATGAGAACTCTCTGAAATGTAAAACCCCTCAAAACGGTAAAGCCTTACTTATTGCAGATTCCTTACCCCACTCCTCCCAGTTTACGTGTCCATGCAATACAATTCCATAATCCGTAATCCCTATACCCAGTTCCTGTATGCACGCTTAAACACACAAGGCTCACCATACACAGGAGCATTATGTTTGCATTAGGTTTTCGCTTGTAAACTGCATTTCTGAAATAAAACTACGCACTTATATAATTATATTATTTACATATTGCAAATTAAAAAATGTTCTTAAAACTGAGTGAATAGCTGAAGTGCATCATTTATGACAATGCATGAATAACAACAATGACAAAAAAAAACATCCATGTTCCTTCCATTTATTCAAAATATATAAGTAAAAGCTATTTGGTTTTTGTGGAAAAAAATAATATGAAAGTTGTCAAAGGCATTGAATTAAGTATCATTGCAAAGCCACCTTTTCTGGGTGGGGGTGGGGGGGGGTACTGGCAGTGAGGTTATGTGGTAGGTTACAGCAGCCACTTTCTAAATTGATGCTTTTTTAATGACTTCGCCCACATTAACATTATCACAAAAGCCGGGAGAGGGGGCGACCGAATGGGACATTTTCACAAAGATGATGAGTTACACTAAATTATCACGAGGACCCCCCCCCCCTGGCCACCTGCTGGGTGTCAGGAAGCCACAAGCCCATCACATTTTACATTATATTATATGTGTCCAAAGCGACGCAAAGCAAGGCAGATAATATGCTTACGTCAAAAGCATATTGGTATTTTCAATTATCTTTCTTTTGGTGTTAAAATATCCAATAAAAATAGCTATGTTTTACTAGTTGAAAAAATGGTAAATATAGAAAAAGATTTTTTTAATGATTATTGGCTCCTATATAGGCCTAGTGTTTATAGATGATTGTTGGCAAATTTTAAATATGACTTAGGTTCTGAAATATTATTGAGATCTTACTGTTTCATGATATATTCATTTCTACTTTAACAACCTTCCATTTGAGGCTACGTTAAAAAATTAAACTCGCTCTATGTGTGTATTATTTAACATTTACCAGTTTTAGCTCCACAGACTTGAACAATTTTCTTCATTCCGTCTCTTCGGGTGTCACATCAGCCAAGAGCTTCTTTAAACACCAAGCATCTGCTAACAAGCAATTTCGCCAAGATATAAATAGTGAAATCAGAAAGAAGGATTACAGATGGAGGGGGGCTGGTGTCATTTTTAACAGGTACAAAGAGTACAAAAAAAACTTCTGTTGCAGACATTACAGCACGTCAAAGGGGAGGTGGACACAAGTCACATGGGAATGGGGGAATGTTCACATCTGGTTCCCTTGACTTTGTTAGAGGGGGACGCCAGTGAAACTTGACATTTTCAACGTTTACCCCAAGAAGGGTGTCAGGAACAAAATGCTCAAATACAATGGGCAATTATTTCAGCCTAAATTAGCAGGCACATATCAGCTGTGGTCGCTAATGAAAATCCTAATTATTTCAGACAAAATGTCCGCAATCATTCCCAAGGATTGATTGCGCCTTTGCTTCCCCCCTGCCCATGGAGTTGAGTGGAAATCGTTAGGATGCGTCCCCAGAGTGCGAGCTCTGCCTGCCTGCCATGCAGTTCCTGGTAATCTGTTGACACGGAGAACTCACATAGGCTCGCTCGCTCTCCGCAAAAGGCAGCGGCTGTGGCCGATGCAGCTAAAATTGGGGGGAAGTGGAGGACGAATCACTGGCCTGGAGTTGGGGGTTAGCGGAGTGAACGAGTCCGGACAAGCCAGTGTCTGAAGAACAAACACACTCTATCACTGTTAAGCGTACAGAAGGCAATCAAGTCCAGCAGATTTGAGAGTGCGGGAGACTCGGCGTGTGCAGCCGGCGTGATGGCTGCCAGCTGCTGAGAAGGTTGCTGTATTCTTTAAGACGGTGCCATGCAACACCTAACCAAGATATCCACCAAGAAAACTGCTACATAAATACATTTTGGTAGACAACCATAGGATTAGACACTAAATTATAATGCAACTGACCAGTTCTTTTCATTATACTTATAATAAGGGATGTTTTATAGAGCTATACTGTGTCTCTGTTAAAGCCCTAAAGAGGCTTTCACCTTTCGCATGACTTCAGGCCGCAGTGAAAACTTCTCATTGACCTTTGTGAATATTGTGCAAATTAAGCCTCATCTCAAATATCCAAAGAAATTATATAATTGTGTGAACTTTTTTCTGCCCTATCTGTTCCAAACACAGTACAGCCTTTATGTACAAAGAAGACCCTAAAATGTTTAGCTGAGAAGCCCCACCTGCTGTGACATCACAGCCACGTACTTTCTGATTGGTCATTTGAACCGCACTTCCTTCTATTTCAGTGACTGTCCTGAAAAGGCCTGAATGAGGCAAAGGTTTTTTGCATATTCCTTTTCGCAGAGAAATCATTAAAAATCACATTTTAATGAAAGCTTATTACAATGAATTGCACTTGCCTATAGAAGCGGACTTCAAACTGAAAGATATGTGGAAATTCTCTTGCTCCAGTCTAATACAATTTCCCTGCGTCAGATATCATTATGGTCATAATACAGGGAATACAAAGTGATGATGTAACATTAAAGTAATATAGTCTGGTCGATAAAAAATTCTTTTTCACGCCATATTGACCCCTCTACAACATCTATGGTTCTCTATCGATCCATATAAAGTATTTTCAGATAATTAGCCACTCATTAAACTTTATAAACCGATTCTTAATTTGAATAGCCAGCCCTTTGCACAGGGCCTGCTGTGATTTGCTTTTTTTTAAATGTTTCTGTTTTGTAATGCTTAATTTGGGGCGTTCTCTCAAATGTTCATTTTATTTTACAATTGCTTTTGTTTGTTTTTGCTACAAATAACAATTGGTGACGACAATGATTATTATCATTATTATTTAATTTTGCAGTATAAATGCTACTGGACACTTATCCCCAATTGTTCCCAATTACGTATCGTTATCATAATCCTCCACAATTACTGTGGCTATAATTACTACAATAAGCACTGCATTCTTCTGCAATTGACCTTTATCCTTATTTCACAATAAGTACTGTAAGTGCTCCCATTGTCACCGTGTTTTATCGGAACATTGGGAAGTATCATATCGCATCACATCTAGTGCAATACAAATCCACTGCAGCGTAACATACACTCAGAATAAATAAACTGTGCGAAGGCCGAGAGCCCCGTTTCCCCAGTTCCGGATTGTTCCAGGCTTTGCTGTGCCTTGTGCCTGTTCACCTGCTATTCTCTCTCACTGCAAAAAAAAAATCTGTGAAACATGATATTCCCTGTTGACTATTCCCTTATTTTCATAAGTCACTGCAGTATAATAAGCTGAGGACATGAAGTCGGGGGCGGGTGGGGGTTTCTGGAACTGAAAATACTCCGTAAAATTTTGGGAGCCATGTCGGATTAAGAGGGGGAGTTAACGCGTCATATTAGACAGCTTCCTTTGAAGAGGAACCTGTGACTTCTGTTCGACAAGATTGAGGGCTGCTTTACGCTGGAACAGGTTGATTAGGCTTGTAAAGAGGGGAGAAATTAAACACCGGGAGCCTAAAATGGTGGCGAGGGCCTTCGTTATTGCCAAGTATTTCCTTACAATCCAAGTACAAGGACAGGCACAGTTCCCAAGCGATTCCCCATCGTTTTTACTGAAGTCTTTAATTCAGTGCCTGCCACACAGGGACAATTTAAGGTAGGGCCCATAAGAGGGGCCATAATTCATACAGAGGGGCCAACCAGATTATCAGGCAATGAGATGTTTGGAACTGGTGAGTGACTGGGGTGGGGTAACTCCAAGGGCCAATCAGCTTTCACCTGGAGTCAGCGCCCCTGTGGCCATACCCTTTATATGCCCTAGTTATAGACTCCATCTAAACAGAGCCTGCTATTGTAGGCTGTGTTAATTGGCTTGTGCTAGTGACTGATGGCCAGAAAATGGCATTTGCAGGTGTGTCCAGTGGTGCTCAAGAATTGCCTTAAATCTCCACAGCACATTGAGTTTAAACAGTTATCCTTGAAGATCAAAAGTAAATCACTCACAAAACTGGAATGTGCTGTACAATTATTACATGCATCAGGGTTCAAAGACAACATGACTTTTAAAGAATAATTTATTAACCGCAATGAGATACAGTTACTTGTTTCCAATGCACGATGATGCATAAAGCACACAAAATATGATTCGTAGTGATTTAATCGTGCATCTGCCTCACTTTGTGTGAAGTTAGGAAGGCGTTGCTAGAACGTGTCTGCAAGCACATTATTAAAACCCACAAGGTCCCTAAGGTTCTACTATGTTCCGGTGGTCACCACAGCTCAAGAGGATTCACTCCCTTGCAGTAAAAAAGCAGCAGAATTACTCCTGGCCTGGCAAAGTTGCCTGTACATAAGTTAAAGCATAAAATGTATTTAGTCTCAAGGGGAGGATGAGACATGTTCCTATGGGCCCCTCCTGGCCCCCAAGTAGCCTGGGGCCCCCAAGCCTTTAGGCCTGTGTTGCCAAACAGGACATATGC
>JAODKN010000048.1:3071930-3084571 GCA_026774425.1 Petrocephalus zakoni | reverse complement strand
ACCTCTGTGCTAAATACAGCACTTAGCACTGATGACACAAATGCTAATATTGCTCTAAACTATAAGACTATACGATTTCCTTAGTCTTATGGTCTCAAAGTTCCGCATATGGTTCCTGATAATCTCCAGTTCTTTGTCGTTTTTCATTCTCCAAGCCCCAGTAACTTAAACACCCAAACAATACTTTTGAAGATGCCCAGTTATACACAGTTTCCCACTCCCACAATATTATTCAATTCCACATACAGCAGTGCGGAGTGATTGAATAGATAACAGTACATCAACAAAGAAGCACTCAGCTGGCAACATGAGAATGTGTGTGACATAAGGTTTTGAGGTTTGTATGAAACACTACAGTGAGATTATTCTCACGGGCACAAATCCCCTTGGCGCATACTTACAGCTGGCAATATAGAGGAGGGGAATGTTATATGACCCAGTAACCATTCCGTCCTCAGTGTTCTAAGCTGATTCTTTGCTTCCATATGAGGTTGAGGGTCGTAAAATTATAACTACAAGCTCTGGAATTCCAAAAATTCCATAAATAAAAATATTAACTATGTTCTAAAGGTGCAGGATTGTTGTCAAAGCTAACAAGGGGTGACAATAAAATAAGCTAAAAAAAGAAGTAGCATTAATGGCATGTAAATCCCTTTGTTAAACATTTTCAGTTGAAGGGTTCTATTCGGCTTCGGTGCTTTAATTCCAACTTATTAATGCTCCAGATTGTTGTTAGTGGGATTCCGGGAACATGAGGGACAGATTCATGTAACAGCTGGAATAAGCAATTTAACAAAAGCACATTTGATGCTGACATTTTTTACACAATTGGTAAAGCAAGGAGTAACAATGGTGGCGCTACAGAATTCCAGGAGAATTCCGTGCTTAATGCTTAGTGAATGATGCTACAAAATTCCAGGAGAATTCCATGGTTAATGCTTAGTGAATGATGCTACAAAATTCCAGGAGAATTCCATGGTTAATGCTCAGTGAATGATGATACAGAATTCCAGGAAAATTCTGTGTATAATGCATAGGGAATGACACTACACAATTCCGAGAGAATTCCATGCTTAATGCTTAGGGAATGATGTTAAAAATGCCATGGCAGTTCCATGTTAAATGCTTAGTCAATGGTGCAACAGAATTGCAGTATAAATGTTGAGTGATTGCAGTCATATTGGGTGGGGGGGAGTTGGGGGCTGCGATGTGATTAATGTATGACACACGTGTGTTATTACATAACAAGCTGGAAGAGCGCTGTGTTTGAAGTGCGGACCCCACCCCCCACCTCCATACGGCAGCCCAGGCGTCCCCAGGGCTCTGCCTCAGCAGCAGGGTCCATGACGTTGGCAGAGTGCCCTAGTTATTACACAAGGCACTATCAAAGGTGGCCTTTCATCTTGGCAAAGGTGGAGGGGGGTGCAGACTCTGTTCAGAAGCGAGCTGGAGCTGCGGGGGCCTTTCAATTATGCAAGGAGCAGCTTCCCCTGCGCCAGACTCGGCCTGCTCTCCACTCCCGGGTCCCCGGCAACGTGACGAGACGCCGTGTGCCGCCCTGCCCGATGTGGCAGGGCTTTCTCACTGTCATCCTCCCAGACAGGCGACAGCACACGACAGTACAGGGCATGCAGACACGCTACCTACGCAAGACTCTAGCACCCAGATGAAGTGCTTAGAAATTTAGGCCATTAGGTTAGACGGCGGGTAGAATTTCAATTACTCAAGTCCTGGATTCAAAATTAATCTACCAGCATTTCTCTCCTGTCCTATTCACCATTTAGGAGGCAGTATAGTATCAATTAATTTAAACAGGTTTAATAATATATTCTGTCCTTCAGTAGTTTCCAATAAAAGTCCACCAGAACTACGTGGAAAATGACTGACTCTGAAACTCCAAACTTTTTGGACCTCAGATCGCTTCAGCGTCCTGCAGCAGAGCCGCGAAGTGATGAAATGCCACCTTTGGCAACCCGAGGGACTGAGTGGTGGAGGAAGCCGTATTTCGCGGTGGACAGCTGAGATATCCTGGCCAATTTACACCCTCCTGGGCAGTTTATATTTGGCAGCAAGAGTCACAACCCATGACATGACCCAAAATCAAAACGCGGAACTGAAGGGGGGCTTTAAAAAGGACATGTGGCATTGCCAGATATACGATAGATAGATAGATAGATAGACAGACAAGAAAAGACATCTTCTATGAAAATGCATGGGTGATAATATATAATTGATATAAATAGTTAAATATATATATATATATATATATATATATATGTGTGTGTGTGTGTGTGTGTGTGTGAATATATATTCAGTGGTTGGCCCCCTACCTGATTTCTAATTTTTTTCCATGTTTGTCACACCTACATGTGTCAGATCATCAAACAAATTTAAATATTAGTCAAAGACAACACAAGTAAACACAAAATGCGGTTTTTAAGTGAAGGAGTTTATTATTAAGGGAGAAAGAAAATCCAAACCTATATGGCCCTGTGTGACAAAGTGATTGTCCCCCCCTGCTAAAACATGACTTAACAGTGGTTCATCACACCTGAGTTCAATATCTCTAGCCACACCCTGGCCTGATTACTGCCACACCTGTTCTCACTCAAGAAATCACTTCAATAAGACCTGCCTGATAAAGTGAAGTAGAACAAGAGATCCTCAAGAGCTGGACAGTATTCC
Source organism: Petrocephalus zakoni (assembly GCA_026774425.1). Lineage (NCBI taxonomy): Eukaryota > Metazoa > Chordata > Actinopteri > Osteoglossiformes > Mormyridae > Petrocephalus > Petrocephalus zakoni. Next base: position 3,081,886 of record JAODKN010000048.1, on the reverse strand, counting down.
GAGATCCAAAGAAATTCAGGAAGATTTTAAGTCTATAACTGTATATCACTTTTATTTTTACAAATATTATTTGTAAATGAGCACAAAAAAGGTAACAGTATAAAATTATAAACAAGCACCGATATTCATTTTAAGAATGCCGTTCGATTGAGACAGAGGTGGTGCTAATATGCAGAGAACCAAAGCTGTTATATGTATCGACAGATGCAGCAGGGAGACCATGATACAGAGGATATTTACTCTATACTTACTCTATACTTTACTCTTACTTTATAACAGCCCTTCATCATTCAGCAGCTTTTAAACACAGAATTAGCACATAACTCTGATTGTTTGTCCAATTTACGCTTAAATATTACCATAACAAGCACTTTCAGCAGCAGATGTGTCATTTTAGTTGACATTTAAATACTGCTGAACCACATTTCTTGATTTTTATTCAGTAACCATAATCGTTTTGAAACTGTCGTCATTATGAGCCCTGAAAGACCTACACATATCTGCTGCACATCAACTCAGCTGTTTTTTTGTCTTAACAGACAGGAGAGCACTGGTTTACGTGACAGAGAAACCTCAGTGACACAGTTACCAGTTATGCTCCAGGCTAGAGAAGCTGGTATGTAATCTCTTCGTATAAAAGGATTGACACAAATATCTCAGAAACATCTGTCCAGTCTCACTCTGTTTTACTGAAGACTTTAGAGTTTGACTGAAAAACAAGACTCACAGCAAATTCACGCTTGATACATGATCAGTTTTTGCCAGCGAAAGGTTTATTTTGTGATAGTCATTCATCACATGATGCTATCATCAATATGTTAAGTGCCACCTCTGCTTTTCAGGAAACATATAACAGTTTGCCTTTGAGTTTTTGTAAAAATGCTTTAGACAGTTATCCTTATACAGGGCAGGGAGTGAGGTGGCCGGGGGCGTGTACCTGTACCCGGGAGCAAATGTATATAATACATTATATATTTAAATTAACAGAGTCTCTGTTTGACAGGTAGTGACACCCGGCCACTTCACTCCCCGCACCCTGGCACAGCGAAAAATGCGAACACTGTGTTGCATGCAGTCGAATACAGATATAAAAGGTAGGATACATTAAATACAAAATGCACCCTCATTTTAGCGATAGTTAGCTAGCCGCAGGCACATGGTAATCTTGCTAACTAGCGTTAGCACTAGCTATAGGATTTGAAATGTATTTTTCATAACGGGAGAATTCTCTTCTTATGTGTAGCACATAGAAAGGAATTTTCATTTTCATTTTTTTTTTGATGGAGGGGGTAAAATTTTTAAAAACTTTGTGGATTCAATAGCATTAGTAAGGGCATTTTTAGTTGGAATAGCATTTTGGCTACTGATACCTGAATGCAAGTAGCATCTGCCTTAAACTAATTCTTCGGCTTCAGATACTGAGCTGATTTTTTATTTCTGAAAAAATAGCACACACCAAAGAATCTTAGTTTGTTTTTGCTTAGAACTTTAAACTTTGTGTAAGAACACAGTTTCACAGTTGTCTGCACTTTGGGATTCCAGATGAATATCTGGACACTAATCTGTGGTAATTAATCCTTGTTTACAGGTATTTCCTAGGCTTAAGGCAGGACAGTGCAGAGAGATCTGTGCAGCTTCAGTCAAATTGCTACTGAACCCAAGCAGCTTAGACACGCTGTTACCAGGGGAAATCTGTTCGACCATAAATTTGCCCCACAACTGGAACAAACCCAAGTCTCAGGTTCTGGCCAGAATTTATAATACCGCATGCATGGTTCTGCTGTATGAACTGAAAAATCGAGATTCTACAGAAATACCACCCACAATCCCTAAAGAGAAATGCAACATCGTCACACTTTTCAAAGTCTTTCAAAAACACTGGTAACACTTTCAGTGACTGCCATGTCTATAAGAACCTATAAAAATATTCATAACACATTATAATGAATTCACAAATCATTATTAACATGGCTAGAAATATTTATAATTCAGTTATAATCAACACTATAATGCCTTATGACTGTCAATAGAAGATGCTGTTATGCTTTATTAATTCTTATATCCACCTTTAAAATACAAAGGTATTTTAGCAAAACTGTTGGTGTTACCAAAATGCCAATACTTATACACACATACAGTGTATATGCCCAGCAATATTAAACATTAAAGGAACCAACATACACATAAATTACATAAACTTGTTTCATTTTAAAATTGGTTTATAGTCAAACTTTTTCAGCAAAAAAAAGTTTTTTTTTTACCCAACCCGGTCTCACGACTTTTCGTGCAGCCATCACGACATAAAAATCTATTCAAACGTGCAGCTTTAGCCCTTTTTTACGTGCTAGGACAACGTGTCACTACCCTATGTATTTTAATACGCAGTGCGTAACACCGCCACTATGAGCGCTAACTGGTGACTGAGGGAGGTGATATGAAAATGCTGTCGACAATGTGCGATGCGACCGTGCAAAACAGCGCCTGTTTTTTACTTCTGTTGCATGAATGACTGAATATATGCAATCTTGTGAAAATATACTACACATTTCCCACAAAAAAATGAAACAATAATATGTTGATTCCTTATCATTTTTTTTGCAAAGCGGTTGAAAGTGTCTGAAACATAGTGAGACGGGGAAAAGCATAAAACCCCCAGAATGCTATGGTGTTTTTCGTGATCTGAAAACAGTCGACAATGTGCAATGCGACCTTGCAAAACAGTGCCTGGTTTTTACTTCTGTTGCATGAATGACTGAATCTATGCAATTGTGTGAAGATATACTACACATTTCCCACTAAAGGTGAAATGATAATGTCCTGATTCCTTATCGTTTTTGTTTGCAAAGCAGTTGAAAACGGCCGAAAGGCAGTGAGACAGGGAAAAGCATACAGTACAACCCCCAGAATGCTATGTTGTTTCTCGTGATCTGATAACGCTGTTGACAATGTGCAATGCCAGACATGAGGGGGAGTCACTGCTGAGCCGTACGAGCTAGAGATCTTACATTTGGCACGGATAAACTAGATATATGCCTGAGTGAGTGTGCCGAGTTTCTTACCTAGAGCCTGCAGTGACCTTCTGAACTTGCCCAGGTTGGTAATGTTGGGTGAATGGAGGCACCCACCTGTCATTTGACAGTCCTCAACTCCAAGTAGGAGTGACAGAAGAAGACAGTCCAAAGTTTCCTGAAACTAGATGGTCTGCTCTTTAATCCCATCCATACTGTACATGTCTATTAAAATTATGCTTCCTTCATATCGGACCAGCACGTTATTCAAGATGAAAGAATCCAAAATTTGGTGAATTTCATATTATTAAATTATGCCTCCTTCATATGAAATTTGCATAATTTCATAAAATGTCCTCACTCTGCCAAAAAATGCAGGTAAGGTACTAAAGCCTCAACCCCATACTGAATGCTCGAAAAAGGTCAAGGGGTCTCTCTCAGAAAAACTTCTGGTTAGGTTGGGGCTAGAGGTCTTAAACCACTTAAAGGTACCTGCGCCCGTGTGACCGAGAGGTCTGGATTTTCTGTGGCATACAGTTGAGACATTGACAAACACACCTGTAAACTTACATGGACGTCTGACTTGCAGAAATGTTTTTCTTGGCCCTCAAAGTGACCTTGGCAATGTTAAGTCAATGGAGGCAACCCCCACTGTTTGTCAGGCCATAACTTTGCTTATGAACGACGTAGGGAGATGGTTCAAAGTGTTCCTGAAACTAGACAGTTTCCCATCCTTACATGCCCATTAAAATGATGCCACCTTCATATTGAACAAACACATTCTATTTGAGAGTGGCGGCGCAGCTCATATGGATTTTAAACAGTACACTATTGTGTCCATCAATGACCATTGAGAAGCATTGGGAGGCATTCCAGAGAAAAAATATTATTCTCTATTTTAGCAATCTGCCGAGAATCTTGAATGAGATGATTAACTCTAGGCCTGAATTGAACATGAGGGGGCGTGCACCGCTTTGCAAACAAAAACGATAAGGAATCAACAAATTATTATTTCACTTTTAGTGGGAAATGTGTAGTATATTTTCACAAGATTGCATAGATTCAGTCATTCATGCAACAGAAGTAAAAACCAAGCGTTGTTTTGCACGGTCGCATCACACATGGTCGACAGCGTTATCAGATCGCGTCCCTCAGTCACCAGTTAGCGCTCATAGTTGCGGTGTTACACACTACGCATTAAAATACATAGGGTAGTGAAGCGTTGCCCTAGCACGTAAAAAATGGTTAAAGTGTGATTACAGCACGTTTGAATAGATTTTTATGTCGTGATGGCTGCACGAAAAATCGTGGAGGGGTATTTTACTTTGATTCAATGTTACATAAGCAACAAACTTTAAATCTGCTAAACAGGGTAATTAAATAAATTTTTACCCAATTTGAACCCCAGGTGAGAGGGTAATTTATAACAGTTACTGTACACAGGGCTACATTTATAGTAAAACCTACAGTAATAGTCATATTGGATTTATTATTTGTTTTGCTTTGAAGCCATTTTGATAGCTAAAATACCACAGGTGCTCACTCATTTGCCAGCAACCAATTCGTGAAGCAACTAATTGAAAGAAAATTTTAAATTTAAGTCTTATTTAAATATTTTTTTTTCAGAAATGTTTGAATATTCATAGCTTAACTATTGTCCCTCTGCATGGTGGAGATTTTAATAATGCTAAACCTCGCTACTTTGCTAAGTGCTAGACGTTACTAACCCTTACGTCAGAATTAGTTTTACGAAACGCTGTATTTCCATCGGTTCTTAAACTCCTTTAGAATTTGCATATGAGGAAACAAGCAAGCACATTTGGGTACTCCCCCAGCCGTTTGAAGTTCAAAGTGAAGCCCTCTTCCTGTTATTAATTGGACCTCTGGCGATTCCAGGGCAATTTTCCTAAATAAAAACCTCCAGAAGCTCAGTAGCAGCGCCACCCAGCAAGCTCCGCCCCTTCCCTTACCCCAACGACCCCCCACAACTGTCACAATCGCCGCCAGCAAGCATCTGCGCCGTCGCCATCCGCGGACCATCCGCATGGTGACATTATGTGGGACACACCGCACCCCGGGTGACAACGAGGACGCAGAGTGGCACAGAACATCTGCAGCTCGGTGCAGCGGGATATATTTGGCACCTTGACCCAAATTCACACGTTTGGCTTGGCCACCATTCCGCATGACAGGGCCGGCTACTGTCCGCCACTCCTCTCCTCCCACTCCTCTCTACATCTCGTGCCTGTGGAATCTGGCCTGCATCTACAGCCATTTCCTTTTATGTGGCTACTGCTTCTGATATAGTCATATATATATATATATATATATATATAACACACACATTAACCCCATTCTTCATGAAAAGGCCCACTGCATATTTAGCTTTGGCCATTAAAGACACCACATCCTCTGATACATTTAATTTTTTGCAATAACATCTATGTATTTTCGCACGCAGAACTTTTTTATTCAGCCAATTTCAGCCACATTGATGAACATTTTCTTTTTTATTGAGAAAGTCGGGCCAGGCAGTCCCCAGAGTTATTTGACTTTCATGGCCCTGCTTAAGGACCCAGCTGTACAGTAAATCCACTCAACCAGCCACGAGATTTGAACCCACAACCTTCTGAACATGGCATCATAACTGACTGGGCTACACGCTGCTCCACTTGACCTTGGTCAGAGATGAGCATCTCCACAGCTATGCCACTGCGCCGCCTGTGATAAACATGAGATGTGGTAGAATGGTTTCGGTGTATCTCATTTCATGAGTACAATTGTTTGGACAAATTCCATTAACTAGCTCTGAAAGAATGTTCATTTATGAGGTCGGAGTTCACCGGCTATTTGTGCAGTCCCACCTGGATCACTCAGATGTGCATTTTACACTGATTAAAACACATCTGTGCCATTACACAGTCTGGTGGAAAAATTCTAGAAGTTCTTATTGAAATAATCCTTATTGAAATTCTGTCACGTGCAACATGCATCTGTTTAACTCCAGGTTTTTTCGAGTTCATTTTTCGATCACCCTAGTAATAAAAGTTTTGATGAACAAGATGCAGGTGTGAGAAGGATAGGCTTTAAAATAAAAAATAAAAAACACCAAAATTTCCATTGAAAACAACCATTTTTGGGGCTCAGCTGTCGCTGATTAAACGGTCACAGAGGAAAGAGGCTGACTTTGCAGATGATTTAAGGCTGGCTTCTACAGAGATACAATTTATTGAAGCATAATCACACATTCTGAGGTCAAACGGGTTAAGCTCTCAAGCTACTTTAAAGAACTTTCTACAATTACGCCGACAATTACGATACAATCAAGTATTATTAATGCAGCAGACTAAAGCCTACAGAGAAACAAGGTAATAATTAATAACTAATGCTTTATGAAATTAGTATTTCTGCAGTCTATTATACATAATATGCCTGTTAAATTTATTTATTTAGTAGATGGTTGGATGCAAAATATAAATGTTGCCGCTATTTTTAGTAGAAAAAGAAAAACGTTAAAGGTCTGCAAATGTGAATTTCTCTAATAAAAAGTTGAGATGATAATCCACATAGGCTAGTTTGAGTCAAAGGGTTAACAGCTAATTTACTTGCTTTCTGCAGTTGTTAGTGGCGTTGACCATAGTCACGTTCTGTCGAGCCGACATCTGAATCACGGTGAGACTCCGCAGAGAGAACACCACTTCCTGTTTCTTATTGTTATTTATCACGGGAGGAATAAGACTTTCAAAACCAAACCTGGGCATCTTTTCATGCCTGAAGTACAGTGACTATTAAAAATAATCAAACTCTGATAAGGTGGGCCAACACCATTACCAATGGTTTCACAGCTTGGCTGCCAGATGAACTCTGGCGGTAGGCTTGGGCAGGATTGATGGGCCATGATGTTGGGAGTGACGGACTGCTTTACGCTTTCATAGCTGGATACACTCGGCGGCGGCAGCAAGGGGGAAATCAAATCTGCGGCGTGACGAAGCACCACTTCTCTTTCGACTCAACGCACCGTCAGCCAAGGGCTGCCTGCTTCCTAACAACAGCTAGTGAAGGTTTCGTTTGCTGTGGACTGAAATATGTGCTGTGCTTTTACTGGGAAGATGCCCAACAACCCAAAGGCTACTCTATACACCTTATAGGAGATCTTTAGTAGTTCAGCAGTGTAGTTGAACACAGCAGCTTAAAAGCCACTGTAATGTGAAGTCTGTTTCGGCTTTCTTTAGGTACTTCTTCATGGCCTCCAGGATAGACCTGAAATGACTCATAAAAAGCAAGGAGCTTTTAACACAGGTCTTAATTCTTCCTGCTACAGTTGTGCATTCACCTAAGAGCCAATTACTCTAACATTAATTAGACAGATATTTTTTTAAACACTCAGCATAGCCTTAGTGACTCAGTGGCTTGCGGTTGACTTTCCCAGAAAATCAAGTACGACAATTTGAAAAATTACAGAAACCCCTGAATAGGCAGCTCTCTCCGAACAACACGTTTTAAGGACACGTTAATGTGCAGATTTCCCACTACCTTGAGATTTAGGTAACTCGTTACTCAGTAAAAGCTTTCCGACAGAAGTGCCCGAGGAACTCTCCGAGCTCTCTTTCTCCGCGGCTTGGCCGAAGCCATCTTAACTCTATCAAACCTTGGCAGTCAGACCAGCAATCAGACAAGCAGCTGACAGGTGAGATAATCGTGTCCCGAGCGGCCACGGTGCCGGCACATCTGAGGGTGACACGCGGACCTCGTTGCTCACTTATCACATCGGCCAGCCCTGCAGGATTCTTGGGGGGGGGGGGGATCATCCTTCTACTTGTGCCTCATCAACTCCCCGTTCAGTTTCGACCTCGAATTTTCTGCGTCCGATGAGTAGCTTCCTTCGATTCCAGCCAGTCTGCTCAACTGGGTCACCCGAGGATCAGCCTGAAGCTCATTTGGGCCAGCCTGGGGGGGGGAATTTTCGGTCTCCAAGGAGCCCCACAATACGTCAGCAAAAATCCCAGAAGGTGGAAGGCCAATCTCCTCTCAGCTTGCCTCCCCCAGGGCTGATTCGCATGGGCCTTACCTGGGTTTCCGTGGAGCAGGATTTTATTTGTGGATTTTGCCTATCCTGGCATCATAAAAGCACCTTGTTTTTCCATTTAATTTTGACTTTCGTTGCACTCACCTGCACTTTAAGCATATAATTCAGGGAGGCTCGGCCATCGTGTTTTTACACTTAACATTTTGCCTCCTTAAAACCACCTGGGGGTATATTAGATGATTTTTCTTGGGTCGACTCTTACAAGTACGAAAGTAGTATTTGGAAAGAACAGACTCTGCATGATTTTACATAACTTGTATTCAACATCGGGGCATTTGCATGGAATATATACATACCTAAGTATGAACAGTGAGGTGTTCTGGTGACTGGATGTTTCTGAAACAGTTGGGAAAGGCTCAGAGTACAACAATCCATTATGCCTGCTAGATTCTTCCAAGGACAGATAAGATACTTACATTCAACCCTGATACAATATGGAGGTAGAACTTATCAGATCAGTAGTATCTGGTCTAGGTTTAATACTCGTCCAACATTTATCATGGTACAAGCTGTTTTGGGGGTTAGTGTGTACATTACATAAATCTGTTATTGTTAATAGGTGCCGTTGATGTGACCGTGTAGACTTCGGTTCTCCAGAATGTTTGGCCTTTTTGGTTTCCTAATGGTTGCGTTGATCAACCTTGTCTTTGCTCATCCTCTATTCTATCTCCCTTAAACCTTTCCAAGCACTATGGTCTTTTCCAAAGTACTTCTCATATTATGCCTAAAATAGCATCAGTCGTTTTTTTGTGTGTTTCTGGTGCCCAGGCTTGATTTGATGGAGGCACAAACCTGCTCAATCACATTTCTTTTACTCCCCATGCCCTGATCCACGCTCCTGTTCACCTTCGAAGGCCTGAATAGCAGATCAGATGCAAATAGGACAAGTCCAGAATGCTTACAGCCATATAGCAGGTCTTAGGTCTGCTAGATAAGAAAAAGAGACTCCACCTACATTGTGTCGTCATGGACACCGGTGTCACGGTGACCAGAGCCAACTTACCAATAGGGACAGTCAATATGTGGCACTTTTCATGATACTGTACACTTCACTGTACATGAGTGAGTGATCTGTCTGAGCCACACAGCATTGTTCTCTACCTCTCAATAAGCCACTGGTCACTGTGTCCTAATGACTGGTCGGAGACTCTGGCAGGGATGTGAGAGTGCCCTTGCATTTTTTAAAAAGTACTTACTGTCCAGCATCATGTGAGCCTCATAGACCACACTTTTAATCTTTTCTACATCCATCTTCCAGTCCAGTACAGGGTCCCATGAACCCGTCTCTCCCGGGAAACAGCAGGCATGAGGCAGGGGACACCCTGGATGGGATGCCAGTCCATCACAGGACACAATGCAGGGAAGGCCTGGACAGAATGCCAGTCCATCACAAGACACAATGCAGGGAAGGCCTGGACAGAATGCCAGGTCATCACAGGACACAATGCAGGGGACAGCCTGGACGGGATGCCAGTCCATCACAGGACACAAGGTCGGGGACACCCTGGACAGAATGCCAGTCCATCACAGGACACAATGCAGGGGACAGCCTGGACGGGATGCCAGTCCATCACAGGACACAATGCAGGGGACAGCCTGGACGGGATGCCAGTCCATCACAGGGCACAATGCAGGGGACAGCCTGGACGGGATGCCAGTCCATCACAGGGCACACATTCAGTATGTAGGGATGCCAATTCACCTGTAATGACATGAACTCTAGAAGTAAATCAGAATATCCAGAAGAAATCTGCACAACACAAACAATAACAAATTTCATCAAGTGTGGGCAGGATTTGAACCCACAACCCTGGACCTGTGAGAGGAGCACATTCCTGTCAAATTCACCCGGGAACTAAAAC
>JAODKN010000048.1:3056739-3071830 GCA_026774425.1 Petrocephalus zakoni | reverse complement strand
CAGGTTTCACAGAGCTTGACCGTTTGGTAGCCTTGGATACCGCTTACACCATCAGAGTAAAGGCCTCTGTCTAATCAAGGCCGCGGCCGTAAACAAACTGGTCAGAAACTGAGCCATGGAGAGCGAGCAGCTCCGCATGCGTACTGGGGGGGCGGCTGATTGTAATTCGAAGGCGTATGCGGCCGTTTGTCACACGTAAATGGTGCACTGCAGATGGACGGTGCGATCCCACAGAAGAAAGGCCTGAAATGCTACAGTCCTTAATTGCTAATATAAATTTACCATTGCTGAGAACCATCTGGGACAGGAGCATTTCTTTTGGGACATTTCTGCATGCTACACAAAGTTGTTTTTTATAGGGCACAGTAGTTAAACCTAGTTAGCGGTTTTAGAGGCAAGTGCAAGTTCAGCCATTACTATTTATATTCTAGAGTTTATCAGGAATTCTCTGTCTATAATTAATCAATTACTTGCAATTCTGAATGCAAATTGAAAGCAGATCTGTAGAAATTCTTCTGGAATCATTTACTTATACACTTTATATGTATGAATATTTTACAATATGTCTAAATTTGGATATACGTGTTGTGCTACAGACTAAAATATGTTTTCTTGTTGTTCACAGTATTCCTACAGAATACCATAAATAATAGCTAGACTGGTTATTTTTTTAGCCTTTTAAGAAAGTTACATACCTGTATTGTTTTTTTCTCCCGTCACCTCCAACAGTAATGCTTTGGGTAAATCGGGGAATGTGAACATTGTATTCCCAAAGACAGAACTGAAAACCAGATTTATTTTTGCAATTGGCTGTTCTAGCTAACGGCTAATTTACATCCCTAATTTACGGCTAATGACACCCCCCTCCCACACACTATGGACCTGTGTACCCTAAGGAGGACATACATCACAGGAGAGACACAGCCTGGCACACAGGGTCCGCCTGACCTCACAGCGTCACAGCAACTGCAGCCTGGTCCTCCTCAGCACCTTTCAGTGGGGGCTGGCTCCCAGCCAATCACATTTGACCTCCCCCCTCCCACTATGGACCTGTGTATCCTTAGGAGGACCTACATCACGGGAGAGATACAGACTGGCACACGGGGTCCGCCTGACTTCACAGTGTCAGAGCAACTGCAGCCTGGTCCTCCTCAGCACCTTTCAGTGGGGGCTGGCTCCCAGCCAATCACATTTGAGGCCCCGCCCCCCTCACCTCCCTAATTAATGAAGCACATCTGCAGATCGACCTCGTGATCCAGGCTTGCGAAGCTCCTAATTCCACGACTGACATGTGACGATGGAAAACGAACAGAGAGTCCTGTATGCGAGCAAGAGTGTGTGTGGCCATCCCCCACCGGGCCACGCCCCCATGCCGCACCCCCAGGCCCCTGCCCTGCTGCTGCTTCCCCCGGCTTCCCCCATTTGTCTCTCATGCTGCCCCCGGTCTGCCAAGCGTCAGATTTATGTGCTCTGTGCCGGTGCTCCTTGGGGTGCACATATCACCCCCATGAAACTCAAGCCATTCCACTTTGTTTCTCTATGAAATAAATATATATCTAAAAATTGCAGCAGCTGGGTCATTCTCACATTTCTTTCTGCTACCAATTTAATGTGTAAATGTCTTTATATTGTGCTACTGTAAACAATGACGTATATTGTATATTCTAACACACCCATGTAAAGTGCCCTGGGACAACTCTGTTGTGAAGGGCGCTATATAAAAATAAACTGAATTGAACTGAATATTGTACTATTATAAATCTGCAAATTCCTTTAGGATTAAAAAAGTCTATCTATCCATCTATCCATCTATCTATCTATTCAACTATCTATCTATCGAACGACACATACAACATACGACATCGCTACACAAAAACAACTATTCCTACAAATACCAAAATGCCAGGAGCCACCCTCGTAATTCATTTGGTTGCAACTGGTGGACACAGGTGGCATACTGGGTATGCGGCTAATGCTAAGGCTAAGGCCTCACTGTTTTAAGCAGTGCTTGCTGCAGACAGTGGCATTTAAGTAAGCCAGTCTATTCAGTGCTTGCTGCAGACAGTGGTATATAAGTAAGCCAGTTTATCCAGTGCTTGCTGCAGCCAGTGATATATAAGTAAGCCAGTCCATCCAGTGCTTGCTGCAGCCAGTGATATATAAGTTAGCCAGTCCATCCAGTGCTTGCTGTAGCCAGTGGTATATATAAGTAAGCTAGTCCATCCAGTGCTTGCTGCAGCCAGTGGTATATAAGCCAGTCTATCAGTGCTTGCTGCAGCCAGTGGTATATAAGTAAGCCAGCCTATCCAGTGCTTGCTGCAGCCAGTGATATATAAGTAAGCCAGTCCATCCAGTGTTTGCTGCAGACAATGATTTATAAGTAAGCCAGCCTATCCAGTGCTTGCTGCAGCCAGTGATATATAAATAAGCTAGTCCATCCAGTGCTTGCTGCAGCCAATGATGTATAAGAAAGGCAGTCTATCCAGTACTTGCTGCAGCCAATGATTTATAAGAAAGGCAGTCCATCCAGTGCTTGCTGCAGCCAGTGGTATATAAGCCAGTCCATCCAGTGTTTGCTGCAGCCAATGATGTATAAGTAAGCCAGCCCATCCAGTGCTTGCTGCAGCCAATGATTTATAAGAAAGGCAGTCTATCTAGTGCTAGTGCTTACTGCAGCCAGTGGAATATAAGAAATACACTCTATCCAGATGTGAACTACTATCTCACTGGTTTCTGGCTCAAATCCCACGGGGGGGGTCCCTGTCATCGTACCCGGCAGCGACGTACTTAACCTGAATCATTCTGGTAAGAAAGACATCTGTCCGTATATATGTGGGTAAAATCTGTGAGTTACTTACACAATGCATCAGTCAAGCAACTAAATTAATCAGGCACAATTAAGTGAAGCTTTACCTGTCTGAAAGCAGGACAGCTCTAAAAAAGAGCAGATTACCTCTCATCAATCCTTTTCCCCTCCCCTTCTTACTTGCTAAGACAGTGAATAATGAATCCATTACGGCTCCATCACGTATAAAGCCCAGGGGCTTCTAGCATTGCAAAGCCAGCTTTTTAGTGAGGCCTGTACCACACTGAGGTCCCTGGCTAATCCCCGAGCCACTCTAGTACGGATCCAGATTCCAGGTCACCAGAAATGTGGTTTGCATCCAAGCAGGAGTGCAGTTAATCACAGGCGGGTAGCTTAACAACCTATACTTTCTTTTACTAGTCTTCTTCCACTCGCCGCCAAACAGCAGAAGTGTCAACGCGGCCCATCTGGATGCTAAAAGCAACATAACTGCGTAATGACGAGAATGACTCCACTAAAACCAGTCATTACGATGGTTAATGACCAGCCGGGCTTAATGGGCCCAGTTCGCAGGCCCGAGAGCTGAAACTTCGAAAATAGCCAAATGCCATTACTAATGGGTTGATTTATAGATTTAATTAGATCGGGTCAAACTGTGTTTCTTTGGCTGTCAGATCGTTTATTTGGTAATCACAAATGAGCAAATAAAATGAAAACAAAGGAGTAAATTGCAGAGAATGTTCTCATTTCCAAGTCATTGATTTGGGACCCCAGACCTGGACTTGTTAGTTGTCTTCCATCCATAATTTCAGTGGTATATTTACATCCACAGTTAGTCTATATTCCTCAAAACAACCCATATGTTTGGTTGCTCATGGGAGTTTTACTTACACAACAATGTTCTGAGGGCAAAATGAAAAATGATTGGTTCAAATAGATAACCAATCAAAATGTAGAGGAGGCGGGCCCACGCAACTAGAAGAGGCTGAGAAACCTGATTGGTTGGCCTGACATCTGACACAAGATCTGATTGGTTATCTCTCTAAACCGATGTTTTTTTCTCTGCCCTTAGAACATGATTGTGTAAGTAGGACTCCCATGAGCTGCTTGGTTATCCATCCGGTTATTCTGGAAATGATGACTGGAAGTGCCTGATATATGTGCACGGTGCAGCCTGAACAGGCTCACTGACACAATTGTCTCGGAAAAGTGATGCCAAATCCCACTCTGTGCTGAAGGCTCCCGCCCCCCCTAGCCCCCCGAGCACGTCACATGATCCCAGGAGGGCAACTCACGGAAGGCGGTGTAGAACTCCTGCAGGGTGAGGTGCCCGTCGTTATTGTAGTCATCATAACGGAGCAGGTCTTGCGTGGTGCAGTCCAACGAGCTGTCCTCCAGGTGAACCTTCGTAGATATCTACACCAGAGGGAGAGCAGAGCAGCAAAAGATCTGTTAGCCATGGATCTGCTGAATCGCCATGTTCCCAAAACACTGAAGTATTATTTCAAAAAGCAAGTAGTGCTTTTCGAAGCATACCTCGACTATCTCCTGATGTGGCACATCATTCTTTAATGTACATCCTTCGAGATATAGCCGTGTTTACGCACGTCTACATAAGCTGTGGACAGACTCTGAAGTCCAAAAAACAATTAATTTGTCGTGGCCTCATCTGTGGGGAAGTCATATAATTCCTACAAAAAAAAGACCTTTGCCATAACTTTTCAAGAGTACAGCTGTCAGTTATCTTTGCAGATCTAGATTATTTATGTGTGGTCAAACAGCATAGATCTACCGTGGAACACTGTATGACACTTAAGTATTATTAGCGCTGATAGGGTATCAAGAACTCAATTCTACAACTAATATCTGTGGTGACTTCTGCTACTGCAGAGAACATAATTATACTGGATGTACAGACTCATCCTGTTCCTGATCCACAGTGGTAGGCATGACCTCGCTGTTGCATCACGGGAACCTCCCACCTGTGCCAGCTCCTCCTTGCCCAGGTGACCGTCCCCGTCCGTGTCCAAGTACTTAAACATGCCATCCACCAGCTCTCTCTTCTGCTCCATTCTCTTCTCCTGCCCCCCGCCGCTCAGGTTTTTCGGATGCAAGTCCAGCAGCATACCCTTCAGCTTGTTGTAGTCCGCCATTGTGCACGTGTCACCTGTGGGGGGACAAGGGATAAAATGTCCTCCTCAGGATGCTGGCATATGACTGTAGATGGGAGTAGGCAGGCCCAGCTCTACAGGGGACCAGGGTGGTCCTGGCCCAGCCGATCATAAGCTTGGTCCACCCATCATAAGCCTACCCAATCATAAGAATAGCCCACCCAATCATAAGTGTGGCCCACCTTGTCATTGGTACGGCCTACCCAATTATAAACCCTGCCCACCCAATCATAAATTTGGCTTAACCTGTCATAAGTTTGGCCCAAACAATCATAAACTTGGCCCTTGGACAATCCTGTGGCCCACCCAACATTTCAGAACTGTAGCTAGGCCTGTAGCCTGGTCAAGGACAGCGGCTGGTCGACGGCATTGCTGCCATGGGCTCCAAGTTAGATGTTTTGTATGTGGGGTGTAAATACTTATGCAAGTCTATAATGCATATAACAAATGCTGAGTGTTGTGTTTGCTTAACCGCACATTTCCATTTTATTTCCCGGAATCATTGCACATATTCAAACCTTACATGCCTCTAATTTATCTAATTCTGCACTGCTGTCGCGCGCTAGCTCTGGTAAGTAAATGAAAGGAGAAAGCAACCGTGATTAATGAAGTACAGGAAGTGTTTATTTCTTACTTGAAACGACATTATGCAAACATAACACACACGCTGTGCTGCTCTTTCAGGCCCAGTTTAAATTAAGAAAATCACTCTTTTGTTTTTGAGCGCGTCGACTAAACGAGGTGTATGTTTTGGAGAAGTGGCGAGTGCGCGGTAATGAGCAGCTTATTGAGACAAATAAGCCTCTGGTCCAGTCTGCGGGGAAGGCCCACCTCCAGCAAAGACCTAGCTAAGATTTAATAGCTAATTCCGAGACGTAGCATCAGTCATTACTAATTAATATAACAGGCAGGTCTTTATTGAGAAGATATACTCAGTAACATTCATAAAACGGCGGTTCGCTCTGCGATTTTTCTCGAAGCATTTCCCGCCCTGCTATCTCCACTGAAGTTGGAGACTCTATTACAGCATCTCATGGCTGGGCTCGTAGATGCTATCCCTCTTTTGAAGCTCGCTGTTTTAATCTCCAGGTACACAATAAGGCTGGGCTTAGCTACCGAATACCGTTGACCTCCTAAAGTGTATGTTTCTGTGCCTTGTGGTGTTCAGTTATTGGTTTTGGGTCCAGAGAATGTCGTTTTTTTAACCACTACTTTTAGATGTCTTGTTCCTCCCTGGAAATGGCCGCATTCACTTTCAATCCCGTTTCTAAAACATCATGATCAGTATCTTGCTCATAAGTATAATATTAGGCCATTTCATACACCTGTTCCCCCTCCTCCCTCTTCCTCATACTCTACATGATCAATCATTGATGAGCCTGTCACAGTGGTGGGGAGAGATTCTATTTCCCAGTCAAAACTCTCTAATGAAGTACATCTATCAAGCATGAGTTGTACAGGAAAGGTCAGTGGTGATTCGGAACAAGTTGTTATGACACGCCATTAATCTGAGTCCCTCAATTACCTCTTATATTTGAAAGGTCTCATATTCTCATGCTAGGATAACCAACCCAGGTAAATAAAGCCAGTAATCATGACAACACCTCAGCTAAATTCTCTGACGAATTTCCTGGCCAGGTTCAGAATGGTGCTCTAGACAGTGCAGGCTATAAAAGTCCAGGATCTATCATTTTCTATGAACTACCTGAAGTTCACCTGTACGTTATTATAGCCCTCGATTGATGATGTTTTTTCAGTAAACCTCTAACTCATTTTTCATGTTTAACAGAGAAAGACGAAAGAGTGAACCACCTTAAGTATTAAGTATACGCTTTAGCAACTACGGATGGCACCACAAGGTTACTGGGCATTTTGATTCCCAGCTGAGGTAAAGTACCAGTCAAAAGTCTGAACTACTAAGTCTTCTACTATGGAGCCATCCAACTTCCTTGGAAGCGAGGTTGTATATTTTTGAAAAACAAATGATTTTCAATGGATCTACCCAGACTTTTGACTGGTACTGCATTTGAATCTCTTTGTGTCCATGAACCACAGAGCAGCCAAGAGTATAGATGCAAACTCTTAACCTAAAACCTAACATTGGGAAGAAATGAATTAAAAGGCAATGAATGTGCATACCAAATCAGGCAAAAGATAAGTTAGGACTCCAAAAAGCACACGCAATGGCCTCCTTAAATTAATGCAACACATTAGTGGGGTTTTACTATTGCATGAAGGACACCAAATGATAAAAGTTATATTCATTTTAGGGCTTTTAAGTTTTCTAAACATTTTTCCTGTTTTTGTGCCTCAACTAAATTTAGCGGGGTGCTCTACATTGATTATAAAATAAGTGCTTTGCTTTTGGCTTGTAGCCTGGACTTGTGTGTGTGTGTGTATTTTATTTTTTTTTGTAGACTGAATAAGTCTATCCTGGGAGAATTACAGAGGTGAAAAACACTTGGAGCATCTGGCCAGGGCAAGGTCCTTGTGAAAAGTTTTCCGTTGACTTTCAAGTCGCACTGCACTTGTGGGCCCAGTTCTCGCAATGTCTCTCAGTCCGTCTTTCAAGATTTCACGGAATGCCCCCTTGCGGAATTTGCTGGTGGCTGCTCAAATATGGTTTTGCTACTCTGGGAGTAAACTTGGCAGGAGACAAAGCCCACATCTCCCATGGAGGTCAAAGTAAGTATCTGGTAAGCTGACACTTACACACACTCTTCTAGGCTGACAGAAAAGGCTGATACTTTTATTTTGTAAAGAAGTGTTCTTGTACAGCATGTGACCGCAAAATGGCAGCTAAAAGCCAGATATCACCCAATCAGTCATTCCTCGATACAAACGCCCTCAAATGTCTCATGCATGGCATCGCTCTTACCTAAACATTGGTGGCACATTTCGGCAAGCCCCCCTGTGTTCCCCCCTTCTTTCCCTGTGCCATTTCTCCAGTGCTTGTTTTTTGCTCCCCCACCTTCTAACCTTCCCCTATTAGCGTGCAGCAAATTGCTTTGATTCCTAGGAGATGCTTTTGATTTGGTGAGTGGCCCAGCTATCAAAAATACTACCACTATTTTTCCCGGAAAATCAAAATGGAGCCCTCAGGTAGTGTGTGTGTGTGTGTGTGTGTATGAGAGAGAGAGAGATTGCGAGATATCATTTTTCTGGTCCAGTCCTAATACTGATATTAACAAATTGCAGATAGGTTGAGATGTATGGTTAACAACCCTAAGCACATTACAAGGTTATGTAAAAACTGTATTATCTTGTGAACAAGCAAAGTGATGGAGTACTGTGACAGGTGACCTGTCCCCCACACTCCCCCGACCTGAACCCTAGCAAAGCGATGGAGTGCTGTGACAGGTGACCTGTCCCCCACACTCCCGCGACCTGAACCCCGTAGAGCTGGTCTGGGATGAGTTGGACCAAAGAGTTAGAGCAAGGTAGCCAATTTGGTGCCGAGAACATGTGGAACTCCTTCAGGCCTGTTGGAGAAACATCCCAGAAGGCTACATCCGGAAGCTGGCTGAAAGAGTGCCAAGGGTCTGCAATGCTGTCACTGATCCAGGTGAGAAATCACCATAGAGATACTTTTTACTGATTTCCACCCATCCATTAGCAGTAACTAACAGGAATAAACGTACAGGGATGCCTCACTGGGCATGCAGCCGCATCTAACATTCTGACCTGGAGGTTTCACTTCACATCCACCTCTGTGATGTTTTATGGACCGAAAAGTACCAGCGGCTGCATCGATATGGTGCCATTTAGCAGCTGGTTAGTGCTCTGTAGCTTACAGCCAGGTAAATGAGAGGCTGTAGTTAAAGGGGGGTCTGCGTAACCAAAGAGGAGCAGTGCCCCTAGGATGCCTTTTCTCTCACCAAAACCTAAAGGGCCGCAAATGTCAATACTGCACTCTGTTAGTCTGGGTCAATGCCAATAATCACTGGAACAGAATACGATTCAGTTCACATTAAAGACAGTCTATAATTCGGAATGGTCATGGAGAATTTTTATTACATAGTAATCCTCGACGACGATGATGCAAATGCATGAAACTCGTCCGAATTAAGCTCGTTGTGTGTTGCTTGAATGTAAGAAGTAGGGTTCTGAGCTCCGTCGAGGACGGAGGCTAGAGAACACCTGTCAGATACTACTGACGAGGCTGGATGGGAACACGGGGTTATACAGCCCATACGTTTGCAGTCAGGCAGAGCACAGGCGAATAGTTCTGGTCCAGACCAAGATTTTGTTTAAATTTAAAGAGTCACAGTCACACAGCACTCAACTGGTCGGTTGGAACAAAATCTTGGTTTTGTGGACTGGGTAGCAGGGAGCAAAGTCTGGTTTTTTACTTTCTGGACCTGGACTATTTCCCTCTGAGGCAGAGTACAGAGTGTAAATGATAGCCTCTGATTAATTGGACCGGTTTTGGAAGAGAAAACAAAAAGAGCTTGATATATTAAAGCAGTGCCGTGTGGCCCAGTGGGTTAGGATGCTATACCTATGATCACAATGTTATAATCCCCCCCCCACCACTGGTCAAGGAATTGTCTGACTCTATTTTAAAAAATATGTACATCTGCTGAATTAATGAAATGTACTCCTGGGCCAAAGTCTGTGTTCTTGTCATCTAATAGTTAAACATTGACACCAGTGGCACCAATGGTGACAGAAGTAATTGCCCAGCCACCGAGCATGCTGGAGTGATGACATTTGCAGCATCAATAAACCCCCCCCCCCCGAGGCTGTTCTCTGAACTCCAAATACAGGATGGGGGCTGGGGCTTTGGGGTGGCTCTATAATGCCTATATGGCAGCTGTTCTGCTGGCTGGCTCCATTGCCTCTAGGGGGAGCTGGTGCACTCCTCTCAAACGCCGACGGTTAGGTGTTTGTGTGGAAGCATGACCTTGCAAGCATGTTCACCCCTGATTCACCCCACATTCACCCCAGAGGAGATTCGCAGAGCAGAACCGTCTAGTAAGCAAACAGCTATTAGTAAACTTACGTCCGGCTTCAGCCTATATACTTGTACTGATACAAGATTAATAAGCAGTGAGTGAGCAATTAAGTCCATATGGGCAACGTGATGATAAAGGAGCTTTTGAATCCCGTTTCTTTAAATGCCTCGAACAGAACCCATAGTGATTCGATACAAAGCAAATTTTTTTCTTGGCCTCTAATGCACAGTGCAGAGTACATACCCCCAAGCAATAAACGCCATCCCATAATGAAAAATGAAAAGTGTGAGGTCTCCCATGACAACACCTTGGCCCGCGTGCTGTCCCCATGTTCTGGAAGGATGTGGTGGACACAAGGCATCGTCCCCAGTGCTAGAACCAGAATTTCCAGTAACAACCAGAGATCAAAGCTGATATTTGATATTTCCGGTGTTGGGAAGGATTCTTTTGAAATGTAATAAATTACAAATTAGTAGACATTCTGTTAAAAATGATATAAGTAGTGTATAAATTTTGATTACTTCATCAAAACAATGTAACATTACATTTGATTACAAATATTTAAAACTGGGCAATAAAGCTGAAAAGCCCCAGTGGCTTTGCTGACCTGAATTGTCTGAAAATGAGAAAATAAGGTATTTCTGCACGGTGAAAAGATGCAAAATAACAAAATGTACATTATATTCTACATATAAGCTTTTTTATTTTACCAAAAAGAGTAGATTCGGATGCAACCCCTTTGTAATCACCCACATTTTGATTAGTAACTATAATTTAATAAAAAAAATTTAAAATGTAACGGATTAAAATTACATTTATTTTGTAATTTCATTGCACCGTTTAATTTCAACACTGTTACGTGTAACTATTTACTCGCAAGTACGGAATAGTTTCTGAATTAGTGATGAGATCGGCAAAGTGTACGTCCGTACTTAAACGGACACGTTAAACAGCTCGTTATCCCTCTTTTGTCCGAGGGAACTTCTTGAATGTAAAGACAGAGAGAGGTTAGACACCTGATAGACACCTCATCCTGGTAGGATTATAATGATTAGATGATGTGACAGGCAATTATACCAGAGGCAATTCAGCTGTCCAAATAGGGCCGCTTGCCCGTCCAGTGAAGAGCTACCAGCAGAGATAATCATCTTGGATGCAATCGGCACCCGATTGTTTCTGTAAAATCAGGAAGGCTTGGCATCCACCGTCACCTGGCGATCACTCATTAAAACCGCGTCGTTCCACTTCAGATGATTACGATCGGTGATCGAGATTGCGGCCTTCACGCGCCATTACGCACGCAGCATCGGAACGCAGGGGTACATGCCGGCGGTTTGTGTAAAATGTCACGGTATGTTATACGTACAGCAGTTCACAATTAAGTTGAAGGTGTGAGAACAAGCTCATTTTAGCAAATGGTTAGAATGGTTCTTCCTTGGAATCACACTGTTGTGTTCAGGCCAGGCTTTCCTAGAAATCATCCGCAGAACTAATCCTATGCAACACAACACTGTTCGTCATCGACAACTGAATTCCATTCAAATAATAAGCGACGAAATCTGGCTCCCAAGTAAAAACTTGAGATGTCTGAACTACTTGTTCTGGGAGCCAGAGGTGTGAAGCTCTTGTGCTTTGGGGCTCTCAGCAGACGCATTAGGACGAATCACAGACACCCGCAACTTGTGATTACGCCCACCGCACAGCGTGATTGACAGGCCCATGTCTGCTCTCTGAAAGGTGAGGAAAGAGTGAAAATAACTGCAAAAAAATAAGCTAATTAGCAAATAAAAAGAATGAAATGAAATGCAAATGTATTCGTTTTAAATTATTCACCCACCATTGAATTAAAAATATCCTGGCGGTTTTTGTTGATTTACCATTTATATTCGTCACATTTCTCCCTCCCCATTTGTTTGTGTTCTCTGGGCTGCTGCAAGTCACATGACTCAGGTTGAAAGCGGGACGTACCACAGCCGTGTACCTTCAGGCGCGTCCTGTCCACGTGGCGCCGCATACCGACGGGCCCAAAGACCCCCCCCCCCCCACAAAATACCTTCTAGAACCAATTATGGAAGTTTATTGATTCTTGGGCCTCCTGCCCCCCACCTAGTGTAGTGACTGGCTTTGGTCTCAGGGCCCCATGCAAATGCATGGCCTATGTGATGCTCTGTCAGGCGACTGCTGCATTGCAATCAGACACGAGCCCCCCACTTTGCTCCGGGTCACTGTGGTGACTGTGTCAGGCCCCCGTGCCTTCCTGCCACCCCCCCCCCTTCCCTGCCAGAATTGCCCACTCAGCGGTCACGTCACTGTAGTTAAACTCGGCCCCACCGCTGGGTCTGATTTCTTTTTTAAACATTACAATTTCACCAGGCTATTCTCTGATATTTTTCTTTCACCTTCAGAAGTGATTGGATATTTACCCCCCCCCCCACCCGTAATATGCTTGCTGCCATCACCGGACCCATTATTAGCCGCTACGGCTGCCAATGATGGCTCGTCTCCTGCTGTTACCACGGTGCTTGATATTGACCCGTGAAACCAATACCTCGAAGCTCAGCCTTCAAGGGCGATTTTAAAATGAGCTGTTCTCATACCAAATAACGCCGGTGCACGCTGACAGCAGGCCGGCATCTCGGCGGCTCACCCGCACTGCCACATAAACAAGGCTGTTGCAGGAAATGCGTTATTGAATTAGGCCTGATGTTTGCTGATTTTGGTTTCTTTTCCCCTCGTAACATATGATGGCCATTTATGCATCGGACCTGACCTTAATGATGCTGTAATGTATCACAACATACCCATATAAAGTGCCTTGGGACGACTCTGTTGTGAAAGGCGCTATACAACCATAGATTGAATTGAATTCTGAACTCCATCCATTACTGTGATATTTGGTTTAGAAGTTTCCATTATCTTTAAACATGGGAAGTATGGTACTTTGTTGATAATAATGAGGAAAATGTGTCCCTACAAACCAGGGAACAGCCAGGACCCCAAACACATGGCTGCATTTCCGCTCAGAGTTGACAGCCTGTGATTCTGCAGCTGTCCGGCTCCTTCGGGTGACTGATCCGAGGATGGCGGATGAGCAGAGCGCATTGGCAAAACCTTAATTAAATATCCTGACAAATGCCTTTAATTTCCCCTCACAGTAGTGCATAAAGATTGAAGATGGTGATATACACAAACCAAAATAAGTTGCTTTCTCAAGCATAGAGGGGTTTTCTTTCCTTGTTATATTCAGCAAGGAAATGCATTATTTCCACTTCCATAAGTAACCTAATTTCCTAAATTCAGACGGAACCAAACACACAAAAGACTCAGTTTTCCTTAACTGTTAAATTTGTTTTACACGGTATACAGCAATGGCACAGACGGTTCACATATTCGCTCCCTCCCAGCTCCCTAGTCCACTTTTTGCTCCCTCCCAGCTCCCTGCTACACAGTCTAGAAGGGGCAAAACTGTGGACTGGGTAGCAGGGAGCAAAAATGTGGACCATCTGTGAGTCCCAGAGGACTGGGTTGGGAAACACTGGTATAAGAAAATCCTATACTGGTGATCGGAAGATGGATGGATGGATGGATGGATTGATTGATTTATGGTTAATAAGGTAAATTTTCAAAAAACATGGTCTATCTATGGGTCCACGCTACTGAATTGGCAAAGACTGATGGATGGATTGATTTGTGGTTAACCAGGCCAATTGGCAAAATCCCAAAATTAAAATCCTCACCCAAAGAATGAAAGTATTTCACACGCTGCACGGAAACTATGATTACCCTAGCGCACAATGTGAACACTGACTCAAGTGCTAGAATCCCTCTCTTGGGTCCTCTGAACATCCCATAATTAGTCTTTAGGGAACTAGATATGTAAAACACATAGTAATTACCACATGAAACACGATTCTGCTGCTCCTCCCGATCTCACTAAGCAGGTAAAACAGGTACAAATGAATAATTATACAATACATAATTCATGAGCACATGTGCGATGTATGTATTACGGAACATTAGCGAAACTGCAAGCAGGAAGTATCATGATATTTAATTATCAGCTGTAATTGGTCTGTATTGCAGGAAGATAGTCACAAGGTCATGAAATTTCAGTTATATTGAGTTATAAACCATCCTGTCAAATGGCCAGCCAATTGATAATGGCTCCAAATCCACAGAGATGGCTGAACTCTCCCTGAAAGTGAGTAAGCTCCTCCCTCCTCCTTCTCCCCCCCCATACCGAGGCTCAAAGTCATTTTATTTTCATATCAGAATCGTCCCCAAAGCCCAGTGGTTATTTCATTTAGCTTCAACGCTTTATTTATTTTGACCGGCGTGATTTTCATTGGCCTGCCCAGTGACGGGATAGCAGCGGCAGGTCCATCCGCGGCGTACAAAGTGTCCCATCACGTGAGAGAGCTTTACATTGCTCTCGGGCAGCAAGCAGGACTCGGCGCCTTTGATTTCTGGCATAGATGTGGTTCGGCTTTAAAACTCTTCTGTCTGTTTAGCTACACAGTTTAACAGACACCTAGCTTTGTCCTCTTGTGACAAGATATTAAGCAAATATACATACTCTAATCTCCTGTGATAACGTCACAAACAAAGTACAATCGACTTAATTAGAAATCCTGTGCAATTGATGCGAAGTTTAATAGCTTTTCAATTAATGAATGCCTCCTGGATGACATTGCAATTTGAGTCAAACAAATTAATCCTCTTTTTTTCTCATCTCCGCTACGCGTCCCAAGCTGCGTCTCGAGGCCTCAATTAATTCAGCTGCAAGCTGTGGAAACTGTGTTTCAAAAGCACAGAGGTGTCCGCACTCATTAGCCTGCTTATCAGGTACGCCTTTCTCTGCAATCATCTCCTCTGATCACGCTGTCATTTTACGCAAGACTACAAAGCACTCTGCCGCTAACAGTCGGCTCCATGCGCAGAGAGGCCTAATTCAATGGGATTCCGTCTCCTTCTATCCTTTTTTCGCTCATTCCCAATGTTGCACCTGACAGACTGTTGTCAGATGTTATGCACTGCTTAGCCACAACTGTCAGCGGCATAGAAGACAGCTTGAAAACGGGGGAGGGGGATTTCAAAAATGTGAGGTCTATTTCATCGGGAAAAGGGAGTGAATGAATCCAAATTAATACTGAGGA
>JAODKN010000048.1:3026483-3039526 GCA_026774425.1 Petrocephalus zakoni | reverse complement strand
CCGCTGAGTCATGGGCCTCACTGCTCACAAACGCATGCAGGCCAGAAAATAGAACATGACGTCATAAATATAAGTGAATGGCTAATATTTTACATTTTCTCTAAGTAGATACATGTGCAGTCATACGACAAAAGTCAAATTCCCACTGCACGAATCAGTATTTTTACATGGCAATGTAATAAGTAGTATTAACCTTTCTTACAGCAAGTATATTTTATTAAATCATCGACAACATATAATCAAACAAATGGTAAAACTTAATTGCTATTAAAGTTTATAACACAGCTTTGATACGGTACATTAATGTGTCAAAGCCTTGGTTTGTACTCTGACAAGTGTGATTTGTAGCTTTCCATTAAAAGATGACATTAATTGCAGGGCTTGACCTGCTGCCGCTCAAGCTCGTCTCGCCTGGAGCATTTCATGAGCTGTCACCCCAAGGGTGTAGATTTGGCATGGAAGGTAGGGATACATTCTACGCCCTTGTGTTACCTGTTGGAGAATCCCAACACGAAGCTCCAAAGTTCACAAACTATGTTTACACAACTATATTCTGATAAAGACATTTAACAAGAAATGAAACTAACAAAATATAAGAACAGCAAGTAAAGGATTATTTCTGAAGCAAGGACAGTTTGAGGGATAATAGTAATATTTGTGTTCACAGTACATTTGGCAACTGTTTTCAGCACAATTTTTTGTTTGAGAAACCAAGCACTTTGTATTCTGTTGTAAGGGTGTTTGCCATGTGGAGTTTTACAGACATTTGGAAAAAAT
Source organism: Petrocephalus zakoni (assembly GCA_026774425.1). Lineage (NCBI taxonomy): Eukaryota > Metazoa > Chordata > Actinopteri > Osteoglossiformes > Mormyridae > Petrocephalus > Petrocephalus zakoni. The sequence continues at coordinate 3,038,749 of JAODKN010000048.1, read as the reverse complement.
TTCATCATGTTCGAGGTCTATAGTGTTTCTTTTCCCCCAGCCGTCCATATAAACATTAATTATGAGCAATTTCTCGATGCACAAATCAATTTGGTGTCACTGGTGACAATTTTACAAAGTCAAGTGAAGTTTCAATACTTCAGGAGTGACCGTCATTCTGTCCTTTATGGTGAGAGTAACAGTGGCAGTGTTTCTTGGACTGATTTGATCTGTCTCCAGCTATCTGTTCAGTAGTGTGAGTATAAACAGGTTCCGCCAGTAACCTAAGCTCAGAATCACGCTCCACTCCCCGTGCGTCTCATCCCTTTGCCTAACGGATCTGACGTCACTCCCCCCTGTACGCAGGGTGACAGTGTTCTAATTTCTCCGCCGATTCCCCGCGGATGAAGAACACAAGGAAAAAAAAAAGTGTGTCAGCACGTCTCCGCTAAGCAGCCAACCTCAGAATCCCTGTCCCTGCAGCTGCAAACACGCGAGTGAATATTACTCAGTCAGTGTCGGAAAAAAAGAAATAAAAAATTCTGCACCAGCCTGAAATTTCAAACGGAGTTAACCTCCCTTTCCTGTGCAATACGTAGCCTGAAATAAACGAACGTGGGTGGCAATTAGCTACGCGCATTGTATACAGTCTGCATACACATTTTATTGTTGATAGATAATAATTATACAGACATCGCTTCAATCATTTATGTTTCCACTGCCATATTACAGTCTGCATGCTGTGCTCATTTGATCATAAATAAATAGCATGTGTTATTGTCGTATATGTTGTTTATATAACGTACACAGTCGCTATATCACTCTCGTTGTGATGACATGCACAACGACAACAACAAAGAACTGAATTAGGGAAACAAACGGGAAAAATCGGGAAGCAGAAAGTAGTGCTGGAGGAGAGAAGCGTTCTGTGTGCCAGGAATAAAAAAGGCATAATGCTCAGCAGTTTGTCAGTCTTTATTATAATGAATAATTCCCTGAATTCATATTCCTTCATCTCCATGGTAATATTGAGTCCTTCGGTACCTACAATTAACAGGGCTCTCTGAAAAGAATATCCCCATATAGTGTTAAGAAAACAAAAGAAACAAATGATCCTGGCCTCCCACAATGTCAGGGAGGAGAATACAATCGCTAACCCATGCCTGTACTGTAAGTGAGCATGCTGCCATCAGACCAAACATAGTGTAATGACTGGCAAAACAGCTGGCCTTTTGGGAATAACTCAAGGCAGTCGATGCAAATCTATATCAATCTATATGTTGACTGGAACTGTATTTATTTAGACTTACCTAACAACCTAGATATGGAAACACACAGTGCACCAGTCAATGCACCTGGGTGCTATTTTGGTCCACATTATTAGACCCATTGTTTGTTAACAATGATAATACAAATTGCAATATAAATAAACCAGTTTTTGCAAAATGTAGAGTAACCAGACAATCCATGTCAGGGAGGACACTTTGAGCTAGGACAGGATTTGTAAACTACCATTTCAAATAAAAGGACCTGGATTTCACTTAAGCACCACGTTTTTGCTGTGTGCTGATTGGCCAGTCTCCTATAATCATACATGTGCTACTAATGTTAAATGCGAAAAGTCTTTCAATCATGGAAACAAACCAGTCAAAGCACAAGATAAACTAAACTATTTAGCTAAGCCGAAGAGCCTTTCAGTTTTAAAGTGGTTTGTAAAACCTGAAGTAGCTGAAAGTGTCCAGGATGACATGGGTTATCTGGTCACCTTAGACTAATGCTAATGCTAATTCCTAATGAAATGGTCAAGGAATTTGGCACGCATTACGGCTCTTCTGCTGTTCTTGTAAGGAACGGCATTCTTATTTGATGTTGCCTGCTTAACATACGGAACCTTAAGCAATCTTAGCTTAACAGTTTCTTCTTTTATTCCTTGTTATCACCTATTAATCTGTTAAAATCATTTTAGCAGTTGTTCTCACCCTTAAAAACGTGTTGTTTCTTTCACACCACAATTTAAACATGAAACTCAATTAGCTTCCCGCTTTCATGTTTTAATCTGTTACTTCGTGTTCCTCCGTCATTGTATTTTGCCCTTTAATCTGCCTTACATTTATTTTCTACAGACTGTCCCTGTTCCGGAATCCTTCTCCCCCGCTGAGGTCTGAAAAGACTGCTTATCCATTCAGTTACCGACAAATGTTATAATAAATAAAATTCGACTTTATTGAAGCGATTCTAAGCATGAAAAGGAATTAATGTCCTAATGTGCTTATTGAACAAATATCTAGTAACCAAGTAAAAAAAAAAAAACAAACAACAGATAATTCAGAAAAGATATTCATCACTCATAAACATAATGTATAACTGAAATGCAAAACTATGAACTGGTGAAATTATCACGCTACATCTAGCTAATTCTTAATATATATCTCTTAATTATGTAAATGCATAGCTTCTTGAGACAGAAATGTTTTTTTTTGTGGGATTATATTATTCTCTCAGTGAAAGATGCATAAATAAACCACAACTGACGTTTGGAAATTGCTCCTCATTTGAAAGAATTTATGCCCTACAGTGCAACCGCTGTAATGTGCAAAAAGGCAATTGAACACCTGCCTAATTTGGATTAAACATGCATGACAGAAAGTGTTGAAGTTCTCCTCCTGTCTAATGCGAATTGACTCAGGGCCCCCCAGGATATTCGCTGCTCTTGCCTTGCATAAGCAGCCGCAGCAGGGACGCCTTGGCGCCTGAGCGATGCAAATCTACGAACAAGGCAAAGTGAAACTTTCTCAGGCCACGGCAGACGAGCCACTTAGCTTCCTGCTACTCAGCACTGGAATTAATACTAAACAAAAATAAATAAAGCGAAAAATTCTGGTACGTCGTTCACAGACAGATTAATTTACAGGGACTAAAGAGATTTCCGCAGAACTTCAGTACATCACACTACACAACGCGCTAGCTTATATTTTTATATGCACCAGCATAAATATGACGTATCTTGTCTGGTCTTCGTATAAAATCCGTCACACTATTGTCATTGTGTCTAGAACATTGGTCAGTGTCCGATATAGACTTCAGACCAAATCTTCTGGGAAGGTTCAAAGTGAAACACTAGGTCTCACAGGGTTACTTTAGGCTCCAATATATTTACGTTCTTTTAAAATATTAGTACTATTTCTGAATTCCGTGGGGCAGTTCTCTGCAAAAGGTAAACGAAGGGTTTAGAATCAAATCATGGTTAAAAAAAAATTGCTGGGCTCCACAAAACTGAATGCCTATAAATACCCGTTTATAGAACAGCTTTCAAACCTCCCTAAGTCTTCCTGCTCCAGGATCCTCGCTTTTATTTATCAGAATATATTATACATTGAGTACAAAATGTATATGTAAACACAGAACATATATTTAAATACCCGAAGGAGCACAATCACCTGCAAAAGGTCTATTACCATAGAGAACATAGGCATATATTGCAAAAACGTGTCTTTTGTGATTTTGCCACTTTTCCCCAATAGATGCAATAAAAAAAACCCCACCGGTACAACATTTCAGTTTCAAATGCTGAAGTATTTTGTTGATTTATTTTACAGCCAATCTATCAGTGGCTTTGGCTTTGGCTTTCAAACTATTTAGTGGTCAGCTTTGGTTTTTGTGATACTTTGTTTTAACGGCTTTGCTGTATTTCTTGCTACTGCCAATTGGTACATATGTACAGTATATAGCATCTATGTGTGTTTGTAGACACCTGACATACAAAAAAGATTGTACGCTTCCGGAAATAGCTATGTGAATTTGAAAAGTTTGATATTAGAAGCCTGGACACTAGACATACGGACTGAAGACCGATTGCTCAGCAATCACATTAGAAGAGACAAAAGCATTTTCCTGGTCTGTCATTAAATCGAAACGAACAAATTCTTTGGCTCGAGTCTCCAGAACCTAAATGAACCTGTTGTGCAGGTTTTGATCCATGAGTGCTGGTCTGGGCTGACACCATGCTTTATGTGAGTTACTTGTGCAAATCCCTCATAAAGAATCAGCAGGGAAAGCATCTGACTTGGCCATCTTCCCAGTGTCTGGCTTACCTTTGAAGAAACAGTCCCTGCTGTGTGTCACATAGATCCTCTTCTTCTTCAGACAGGCGGCGCGGTAGACTTCACAGTGGTTTTCGTAGAACTTGCCGTCGGAGCCACAGGCGGGCATGTAGCTGGGCCGGCACCTCTCCTGGCAGGCGCACCGCGTCTGTCCCGTCCCCTCCGCCAATACACACTGCTGGCCCCTGCGGCAGACCCTGCCCCTGCAGGCAGTGTGTCGCTCAGACGCAGCGCGGTGCCCTGACAGGGATGAAAACATTGATAAAAAAAAGAAATTGTGTATCAACGATCAGCCCTTTGGTCACATCTCTTGCAGTGTGTGCCTCAGAGGATTAGAATGCTGTGCCTAGGATCATAAGGTTGTTAGTTCAAATCCCATCGTTAATAAAGTGGTTTTACCATTGGATCCTCAAGCAAGGTTCTTAACCCGAATTTCTCCTGAGGATTAGGATGCTGTGCCTAGGATCAGGTTGTTGGTTCAAATCTCATCATTAGTAAAGTGATTTTGCCAGTGGGCCTTTAAGCAAGGCTCTTAACCTGAATTGCTCCAGGGACTTTGCTTTGGATAAATGCTAACAGAATACATAAAATGTAAGTCTGATGTCTTATTTTTGCTGGGCAACTTTTTTTGTGTTAATTTACACTGGAGAGGTGTTTTTTTCCAGAATCCCAGCCAACCACAGTAACGATGAAAAGACAGGGAAAGGACTGAACTTAAACAAAAAAGACTGATAGTAAAATGCAAATGACTGATCTTCATTTGCACGGTTAGATGAAAACCAAATGAGGAAATTGCAGAAGGCCTCCCTGGCGTCACCTGCTCGCACATATGTACCTGTCAATCCACATCCATCACAATGGTCCTGCTCCACAGTGATTTAATACATTTTCTCCTAAAATAGCGCTGAGGTCAGCAACAGCACTACCTTGGGTCGACCTTGCTGGACCTAGGGGTGTTGAATGGACCGTGGGTGCAGAACGTGGGCCGGGCTCATGACAGTGGGCCAATGCAAGAATTATATTTATTGGAAAAACAAATATACGTCAAGCATTAATATATTCAAACATTTTTATTTAAAAATCAGCACACCGAAAAAAAATTCCTTTAAACTTTAGTTAATAAATGCATATTGCTTCATTGCATTGTTTATCTAGGTCAGTTTCAAGGAAATAGTTTAATTAGACAGATGAGCTTCCCTAACAACACAATCGTTCCAGAGACCTCGAAAGCTGACCTGGCTCAGTGATACCGATTGTGTTTCTGCCACAGTGACGCAGTGGGTGCCAGACGGAAAGAAAACAGGTACGTTCCCGTTGAGAGCACATGCAATGCCTCAATCCCGTTTGCTAATTGTTCTGCGTGTCCCAGGAACCCATCAATGGGAATTCAAAAATTCTCATCTCCCAAGCGACCTTGTTGTGGGTGTCAAGGTCAGAGAAGATTACTCGAGCGTCTGTATTCTCCAAGCGCCGAAGATTAAATACTTAGTATCCGACGTCTGTTGATGAAGCTGTTCCCCCCCCCCCCCCCACTCCCATTACGTTTTCTTCAGGCAGGAAAAAAATGAACAAAAATATCACAGTAGTTTTTTCGCTTTAGCTTGTTCGTGCTACTCCCATCCAATTTCATTTTGAGATTTGTCCTCACACCCTCATAAATCATCTTTATTCACTTAATTCACAAGCTCTATAGACCCGATTCTTATTTACGTAAGCAGCCGAAAAGTAGCTAATCCAATCCAAATAAGCTAATGCACAATAGCCGCGCATGTTTCTTACAAATTCACCAATACGTCTTTCTCAGTGCCAGGCTAACTGTGGGGCTTGTTTCCACTGATATGCTAAACTAAGCTAATCTAAACTAGTGATATTACATTCGTTTTTCCATTGCCAGGCTTTAACTTGCCCTAGTACCCAGTAGCTATACAAGGCCAAGAAAGCATTAACCTTTAGCTAATCACATATGTTACATTTAGACCCATGCTTATTGTTGTAAAGCCTGTTTTGACTTATCCTCTTATAATATTACCAAGGATGGCTTTCTGAATGATTTTATAGAAGGGAGAGATATCATAATCTGGCCACATTTAAATTGTTTTTCTTTTCATCCATGCTAACATACTTATTGAACAGAAATAATAAAGTCCCAGTTTGGCCCTGAATAATACCAACAATATAACCACAATTTCTATTGAAGTGTTTCAGAATGTTTGCTGGATTAGCTGCAGTTAATCACTGGCTCCCTGTTAATCGTTTCAATGTAGTGTTTGCACATTTTCAACACCCATTAAGCTATTTTTTTTCAATTATTTTGTGTATATATATATAGATATATATATATAAATAATATGTCAGTAGGCCCTTGGGAGAAGCTGCTTCAGGACACAGTCAGCCTATTTGCACCTGAGGCGACATTCTTGGAATTATTAAAATAAACACAGGCAATCAAAATACACTTGTCGTCTTAAAACCACCGAGGGATGAAGCGATGCTTGTTTTTCCCTAATGTGGCTGAAGGGTCTTGGCAAACTCTGCTAATTAGAGGGGCGCTGCGCGAGGAGCGGTGCGGTGGGCTCTCTGCACCCCCGACAACAAGCCTCAGTCGTCTCTTTGTTTCCGTCAGACTTCTTCGGCTTCTGACATTTTCCAACATGGCACAGGGCACGGAGGTCGCCCCCTGCTGGATCCATCAATCGCGGCGCGAGCAGCAGAAATACCTGCCTCCACGTCACCCGAGCTCCCCAGTTATTTGATTCGGTTTAAAGCAGCCGAACCGAATTATCTCCAGGTAAAGTGCGTCAAGCGGCTCGCGTTTCGGTCTGCCAAATCACTTCTGACAAGCTTCCCCACGCCTGACTATCAATAGATCTCACCAAGCGGTGGTCTCAGATCCTGTCCACTACCAAAACCACAGGGTTCGAGTCGGAGTGGTTACCCGCCCGTGGTTCACAAATGACCAGCTCAGCGGGTGGTGATTGCAAGGTGTGAGTTAGAACTGCCTCTAACCTGCAGTCTACATGGTCAAAGATTTCTCTCTTTCTTTCTTTATTTCTTTTTTCTTTCTTTCTTTATCTGTCTATACGGGGCAGTGGTGGCTAATGGTTAGACCCCCTCCCCCCCAAAGGACCACCACCAAGCACTGCCGGGTGCGGAATTAGCTGCCCACTGTCACGTCACATGTGGGTTACATGCAGAGGACACATTTCATTGCCATGCACTGTGTCACAATGACATTGTGTGTTTTACTTAAGGTGACTAAGCAGGGTTCTGCACCCTCCAGTCCCAACCCCGGGCCTTGTGGCTCCTTCATAATCCACCTCCTAGTACATTAGTCTCTCAGATACTTTTTAACATCAGAAATGATCAGTCCCCCTTTATGCTTTGCTGAAATTACAGGATTACGGACAAATGGCTCCAGACGCTTGTTGACAGGCTACAGACCATTTAAAAAGGATAAAAAATGCACCACTAATGATAGCAAACTGTACTGTATGGAGGAGATAAGAAGCTCTTACCTCGCTTAAACGGCGGTAGGAGACATTATATTGGATGAATGGTTATGTATTGTTTATGAGGGCCAGGTACGTAGTGTTTGTAGGAGTTATGGTTGCCTGTAGAAGAGTTTATCTACATAAAATGTCACAAAACTAATTTATATCCTATCATTGCATGTAATCAGTGAAAAGATGGTTATCTTAGAATCGATAGCTGGACTGAGCCGCACTTAGGTGGAAATTGCAGTACTTATGGCGATATCCCCTTTCATTTGGACTGTTTACCCTATAATTTATGCCTCTTACAGATATATCAGCATTCGGGTTTGCTCCAGATCTTATCCGAATCTGCCGCGGGCTTCCACAAAGCACGATTAGGACAGGAATGCGCTTTGTCGAAACAATCAGTGGCGATGTGATGTTTTTTGGGGGGGTTCTATGGACACTTGGAGGTGACAAAAGATCCCGGCCACAGCTGAGTAATTATACACGCCTCATCGGAGCACTTCCTGCACGGCATTAAAAGCGAATGAATTCTCGCTCCCACAAGGATTATAAAGAATCGTAATGGAAAAGGTAATCAAGTGAGACTTGGAGCTAGCTGTTTATGAGGCCCTGCCGCGCTGTCGGAAGCTGATATAACGCATTTAATTTATTAGCCGTAAAGAAAGGCCATTTACCATGCTTGGAGGTTGATCATCGGGTAAAAAAATGTTCCTTTTTCTAACACTAATTAATTTTAAGGAGGTGCAAAAATCTTAGATTAGCTAGTCTTTATATTGTTTTTATATATATATATATATATATATTTGGTTGTGTGTGTATACATATGATATTACACACACACACATACATATCATTCATATCACCATCCCCCAAAAACATAAACAAAACCAAACTAATGAGAAAACCTGACACTAGCAATGTACTAGAAATTATTTACTTGCCAGTAACTGCTATTTCATCACACAGATGGAGGCAAGGTTGCCAAAACGCCAAGCGTTCCTCCATCGTGATTAATTAATGTCGTTAATTACCGAAAAAACGTGAAATGCAGTTCATGGTTTAGGTACTGCGGTGGGCAGGAAGTAACGCTTGGTGTGTACTCAAAGTAAATACGTAGTAGTGAGTAAAAAGTAATAAACACTGAGAGCACTTAAAAATGAATGTCATTTATAAATAATATGATCTGTATAGCATGAATAAAGTGTGGAATAAACACAATAATTTGGCACATTTATGTCCATTCATGCCCTGTGAACATTCACTGAGGTGGGTAATTTGGGTCCAGAGAGTAATAGTCCAGACCATGGTTTTGTTTCAACCAACCAATTGAGTATAAAGAGTCTCAGTCACAGAGTGCTCAACTGGTTGAAATAAAATCTTGGTCTGGACTTTTACTCCTGGACCTGAACTACCCACCTCTGCAGGGTAGAGTGTCTCCTGTCATGTGTTTTCTGGGATGGTCTTTAGGCTCATAATGACCCCGGGCAGGCCCGCTGTCTCAGGGGGGGACAGCTAGGGAAGATGTCCCGGGCCTACGGGGGAGGGCGGCAGGAGAGGGTCCAGGTGGGCGGGCTTGCACATCATGGGGACCTAGTTATAAGTCAGGTCAGGGAAATGGAAATGCATGGCAGGATGGCAGATCTGGTCCTGAGTAAGAGGTTATGAAAGGAGGATGGATGGATAGAAGGATAGATTCAAGGAAGGATAGATGGACAGATGGATGGATGTATGGATGGACAGATTGATGGAAGGATACATGGACAGATGGATGGATGTATGGATGGACAAATTGATGGATGGATGGACAGATGGACATATGGACAGATCAATGGATGGATGAACAGATGAAGGGACGGTTGATGCACAGATGGATGATGTATCAATGGACAGATGGATGGATGGACATATTGATAGAAGGTTGGATGGACGGGTTAATGAATGATGGATGGATGGATGGACAGATTGATAGAAGGCTGGATGGACAGATGGATGAATGATGGATGGACAGATGGATGGATGGGTGGATATGCAGTACATTTTACAGCAAGTTGCAATCCATTCGAGTCTCAAAAGTAAGTCAATATATCCACACTGTAATTGTCAGACTCTGAATGTGTTGACCTGGATCGACAGAGCTGCTTTGACCTTTGGATCGCATTACGCTGACGGGGTCAAATCTGACCTTCAGCTTATTGGCGCAACTTAATACACTCATTCATTCACATTACCGGAGTCTAAAGATCAGCTCATAGTAACATTGGAGGTCCGTCTCTCACTATGCATCTTATTAACATGCATTTGCGTTCATGCTCTATTTGGAAATAGAGTATATATCAGACATGTCTTCAGCAAAATATAAAATTTGTTATTAAAGTATTGCAGAATTAAATTCATTTAGTTCCATGTTCATTTAGCTGAGAAAGCAGGTATACATCAATGTATGTGTGCGTTTCTGAGAGCAGGAAGGTGTTGGTTCCAAACCCTTTAAAGTCTATTATGTCTGGTATATGTAAAGCGGATCGTTCATATGAGGACACATCCCAGACAGGCAGGCCATGCTCCTCGATGGCGCTGATGGTGAACAGTGACACCATAATTCAATCCAGGAATGACATTTGATTTCGAGTCAGAACAATAACGTATTGCCCTTTTAGATTCAATTTCTCTTTCGTCACTCACAATAACATCTGTTCCAAGAAATAAACGAGAATTAAACCCAACAACAGAACACAGGTGCAACCAGGAAGGAACAAACTGTATCAATTGCGTTAGTGATATGTTTCGCATGGTTTGCCGCTGAACGATTAACACGAGAAACACAGCAAGTTCTTTACAAAGAGTCGCTCGGATTAATAGCCTGTCTTGTTCATAGCTTGGTCAGAATCAGGGTGACAGGAACGGATCAGGGGGACATCCCAGAAATCATTGGTAACCAGGAGGAGATGGAGCTGGGCCTTCAAAGGGTAGGTCTTCAGGTAGGCCTGACTCAGCCACAGGAAAACATGGGTTATTCTTGGTCAGGATTGTGTTGCGTTTCCAGAGGGACACCGATTTGAAGAACCTTTCCTAAATTGGTTTTTACCTGCCTATTTAGTAAGTCAAAGAGTTCAGGAAGTAAAGTAAAAATTAGGGGTAAAAATCAGAAAAACTTCCATATTTTACAACTGAATTTTGTGGGGGTGGGGGTTACGAGAGAGAACAGACATTGCACACTGTGGCTCTGGGCTTTTGAGAGGCCCTCCAACCTGGAAGGAGAGTTCATGAGGAGGACACAACGGAACACACTCGCTTTCAATCGGATCACGATACATAATAGATACCCGCATGAATAAGTGATAAGGGCTCGCCATGAGAAAATGACGGCCTGTAAGAGACACAAAGCGGACGGCGCGGCCTCCTGAGCCCCTGAGCACAGGCACTGCTTGTCAGCTAAGTCTAGGCAAGGATGCGGGGACCTGATAACTGCCAAGCACAGCTCTCATTGTTTATGCATCATTCAGTCATGCGGGCTTTTGGGGTGCTGGAAAGGATGCTGTTTCTTCGTTGATAAGTTGACATTGTGTAGCATTACACGAAAAAAAAAAAACACAGGTTGCTTTTGTAGGCGTCCAATGGCAGATCACAGGATCAAAGAAGGGCGCCCCGACCCAGGTATTTTATACATCTATGGTTACATTGCTGCAGAAGGTAATCAATTGTCTAATTTTACTTGCTGTAAATGGATTGTGCAGAACAGCAGGAGTGCTTCGACCCGCCGTGACCTGTGTAATTACAGCATGATGTTTAAAAAAGTGTTTAAGGGCCACGTGCTCATTAACGAGCGCCGTTTAATCAATGGTGCTGCTGCGAATGTATCTTTCTTTGGCCCTCCTGTGATTGGATCTCAGTCATGGATTTTTTATGAGCTAAAACACTGGGGCATAATTGTCGTCAGGATGCCTTGGCTTTCAAAAACCTTCGCTAACTCCACTTAAATAGAGTTAATTAGTTGAAGCTCGCATAGGGTCGCCAACCTTGACCCTTGATTTGCGCAAGCAGGGTTCCGCGTTGACCGTGCTTTTCTTTTCTCCTGTAGACTTACACGCATTGATAGAATTCTATACTAGAGCCGTCTGTAAGTTTACGGATGGGCAGCGATACTGGCATCCAGGTGAGTTACCCGTAGTCTACGCAGAAGGCCATTTTCCACACGCAAAACACCATACCTGAGTAGTTTACAAAATTGAACTAACCATCCTTGGCTTTTTCCTCAGTCACTTGCTGTTAAATGCAGAAAATTTGAACACTATCCACAGCCTGACATACTCATGCGCACACACACACACATGCATTTATACAGAAATGCATTACTTGGATGTAGATTGTTTATGGACGAGTGACTCTGTTCCTGAGAATCAGTGATATTATGGGAGCAGATGTGATGCTGCACTCCAGGGACTGGCACAGGCAAACGCTAAAAGCCAAATTTGACCCTGTCTATCCTGAATAATTCAACAGAAATCAGGGTTAAAATAAGTACACAGTGACGCGACTCATTATTCATGGGCAGTGGGGGAGACGGAGGGTCCCTACCATGGTAAAGTTTGAATGAAAGCAGCTTTACCCCACGTGTCTGTGTGGCTGTCTGCATGTACAACATCAGCTCCAGTACTGGGGGTGGAGCCAAGGATCACGGAATGATATCTGA
>JAODKN010000048.1:2999984-3016310 GCA_026774425.1 Petrocephalus zakoni | reverse complement strand
TAGGCCATGCACTCACATACTCGGAGAGGCACAAAGTCACTAACCCCGTACGTTTGGGTTTGGGAGGAAAGTGAAGGACTTGGAGGAAACCACACAGAGGCCCAAAGGGTGTTGGGGGCTCTGTGGCGCATGGATAGTGCATTGGACTGCTAGGCTTTGACTGAGTGAGGTCATTCAAAGGTTGGGGCTTCAAATCTTACCAGAGTCATGGAGTTTTTGGGGCTGTGTGCAGATCTCACCTGTTTGTGTGACTTGGGGAGAACAAGATGATTTAAACACAAACAGAATTTTCCCGCCAGGGTTGAATAAAGTGTCACTCTTCTGTTATATCTACAATTATTTATATCAGCTTTGGTTGTAAACTTCATTATTGTGCAAATTTGTCAGTCCTGACTCGCAACAAGTTACAAAAGTATGTTTAAATCCATTACATGGGTATTTTCTTGTAATATGTAAATGGTCTGAAAAGTCTTACGGTCCAAAGTACACTCCAAAGGGAGTAACTCTCACCACAGAAACCACTCTACTCTGATCTGCTTGAAATGCCTCACTGGAATTCCAGCCTTTGCTTCCGTGACATTGTGAAGTCACCTCGCAACACAATCCTTATTGGCCGCCTACCTGCAAGGATCTGTCTGCAGACTGCAACACAGGAGTGGAACGTGTAGGGCAAGCTCACCAACCAGGCAAGCTGACCAATCGGGCAAGCTAGCCAATCAGAGCAGACTGGACACATTGGGGGCGGGGCTTAAAGCTGTAACAGTTTCAGAGAGAGTGACTACAGATGGTTTCCTCTGGGTACTCCGGCTAATTGTAGTTATCAAACTGCACCTCAGGTCTGTGAGTGTGCCCTCGTGCCTGTAGCTTCCAGGATAGACTCCAGATCCACCCCCCCCCCAAGGATAAGCGGTTTCAGAAAATAGATGGACAAATAAAGATGTACTATATGAAAAAAATAATGTGTTTTTGGAATGCTGAAACATGTAAATCTATTCTACTACACCCCCAAAATAAAATTCTAAACCATAAAAATGTGCATAATACGATTCCAGTGATGTTGTACTAAGTTGATGCAGTTGGTCCATCTATTAAGTACTCAGTGACACCTCCCACATAGAATTTCCTCTCAGGTCTCCTAACATCATCAGTGGGCAACTTTATCTTTGGGCTGGTGAACACAATTAGGTTTCAGGGCTAGAGTTTACAGCGGTCACCGTGAAGAACGTCTGACTCCATAGCTCCCACTGGTACTGCCACCAGCCACAACAGTGCAGGTGCGTTTCAAGGTTAGAGGAGTCGGGATCCATATCTGATACCATCTGCGATAACAACACTACCAGAGAGCAGGAGGACATGAAAAAAGAAGGGTGTGCTGAAAAACGAGTGAAGGTGTCAGTCACAGCTTAACGGCAGGCCTGTACACAGAGCCCGTGGCTGCAGCTCGCGGGCTTCAAAGGTCCATCCCATCATCTACAGGGAAAGTGGGTACGCCGAATGAATTTGAAGTAGGGAAGCAGTCCGAGGGATGTTATTTCCCCCCAGCGAGGTGCTTATGGCCATAACAAAGTCCCATCAAAACAGACACTGCAGGATATTTTTGTCATTCTTTAGGTGCTGATGAGGCTGCTGTCATGACTGGTGTAGAATCTTCACACCCACGTGAAACTGCGGGTGTAGGCGCCGCTGACCATAATGGATTCTCTTAACCCGGTTAGTCCTCCAAATGCACACCGTACCTGCTGCAGGGCTTTATTCTCAGCAAGCCTGGAGCCATCCGAGTCTAAGTACACCTTTTCCCACCAAGCCGGGTACCGAACCTTCGGCACTTCAAAAAAAAAAAAATGCATGTGGCTGAAAGTGTTCCCAAAGATGGGCATCAGACTGTCCCGGCACAAGCACCTCTTTAATTAATCCCTAACTGCATAACTAGCCACGTGCATCTAATGTTCCAAGAAAAACGCTTCGTGCAAAACTGCGTAAATGCAGCTTGACAGCCACGGTGGTCACATGGTCAGGAAAATAAAGTTCCGGACGCCTAGTTATCAACAGCTAAGCAATGAGAGAGACGTAGGGCTGTATCCCTGCCCTGCCGCGGCCTGCTAAGGCAGCACCGCCTGTTTTAATGCGGCTGCTTTTATACATGGAGATGCGCCGTCTCAATAAAGCACGGCAGCCTCTGCCAAATGGTCAATTGCTCGGGAATAATCACTGCAATGTCCTCTGCAGACAGCGCAGGACCCCGCGTTTCACACTGTATGGTGGCACCTTCTCCCTCCCAACACCACCCGAGTACCTTGGTGTGTTCCCTCACTGATAGAATGGGAAGAATGATGATTTTGTGTAGTGGAAAAGGTGCAGATTTATAGGCACTGTTCTAAAGCTATTGATTATTTCTGAGTTAGTCTTAGGGTGAGGGATTCGGCCAATGGCTGTAAGTTTTTTTCCCTCTCTTTCTTTTTGTCTTTCTTGGCCCCGGGGGATTCATTTGGTGTTATCCGTGGCATCACGCGCCGTCGATTCCCAAAAAAACAAACCGCGATTGGAGTTTGCGGCCTGCCGTTGGATTACCGCTGCAACTCTGGAAATAAAACATTCTGGAGAGCACTATGCTGTCATGAGTAATGGTGGCAGTGACACGGGCTGCGTAGAAACACAGGTGACAGCGCCGCAGATGACCACCGACGCGGGGAACACAGAACGGAACATTGTGCCCGTTCCCAAAAGCCGGCAACCTGAAACACATCAGACTGTTGCCAAAAGCTGTCTCCGTTCCCCCATAATTTACACGGTACATTCCAATGTGGCCATAATATGCATTACACTGACATCTGAAAATATGCAAGCATGTGAGCTACCCACGAAATGCACGGTTTAATCACTGGTACTCATTACTCATATTAATTAATATTCTGCTGACATTTTGTCAGAGGAACAGTGCAACGCAGTGATATTTGCGAGCAGGAGCCCTTATAGTGTGAAAAAACCTGCCGTCCCCAGTTTAAACTGGACTGCAAGCATTTTTTGATGATGTACATGGGCTGCCGTGGGCTGGTCACCTGACTCCTTTAAGCCAATCAACATGCATTAGTCTGAGACTGTTCACTGTCCTCGGGGTACTATACGAACCATTGCAAGGGCCAGTTTCACATTTGTTCCTATATAGGTGATGTGTGTGCAGCCTGTATGCAATATTTCCTTGGTGGACTTAATAAGAGTCACAATGACTCCCAACGACCCCATAGCAGATTTCGAACAACTGAAAAAACTAAATTAAAATTTAAATCCTTACAGCACCGCAATCTGAAATGTTTTGGGTACGGTTTTAGGGAACATTGGAGCATTTGGTGAAATTAAATTGGGAAAATTCAATTCACCATAGTGAAGATGGGGCTTTGCAAAAGTAAAGAATAGCAATTATAGTCACAAAGCTTAAAATCTCAGGATAGTCACTTACTCTACAAGAAGTATTTTCAAGTGGGGGAGGGGGGAACCTCTCTTTCTTGTAGAAACGCAGGACCGATCTTGTGTATGTGGAAGATGAAGAGAACAAGATACACAGGGAGCCGAAAACGGTTCCTTTTGTCCAGCACATCTGCTTTGATGTGAATCAGGCGTCACATGAAACATCCGCTACCCAGTCACACTTTGAAGGTGGACACGTGCTGGCTGATGCTGAAAAACACTCTGGGATTTTGGGACACATCCCAACATTGTGGCACAAGAATTTCACACCTGATAGTTGCCTGATTGTATTCCGATAACGCGGAATATTTCATCCTACTCTTGTCGAGCTTCTGATTATCAAAATCTGGTTCTAGGTCTTGACCTGCTAAGCCTGAACAGTCTCATGATTCCTCCCGTGTCTTGTTTCACCGCTGTTGTATTAATGCTGTCCTGCTGGATAGCTAAACCCCTTTGGAGTGAGTGCATTGTGGCAGGGTGGTGTCCTGTTCAGGGCAGACCCTGAATTATTCAGCAAAGGCAGACTCAGGCCACCTCCGGCCCCGTGATGGTTTGCAGACAGAGCCGGTCTAGTGGCATTGCATAGTTTGTTACGAACTGTGTGTACACGGTCCAACTCGAGGCTGGTGAAGACCGACAGAAGGGTGATGCCGGCGCACTACAATACCACACACGCCCGGGGCCTCCTGCTGTATGCTTTCAGACAATCGGGGTCACTGGGCGTTTCTGTTTTGACTCGATCGCATGTCGTTTCCGTTGTTCGGCGGCCATTATTTTTTTTTTATTCGAAGGGACTTTCTTACCCGAAATCTGCCCAGGCTTCCGGGTTGATAAATGACTCCGGTGCACATTAATTTCTGAGACCGAGGGTGGCTTGTGTTTGCAAATAGCAGCTGTCAGCTATTTGATCGATTCGAGGCTGTTTGAGAAAGGAGACCACGTGCTGTGTAACCTAACCACCTGAAATAATACATGCAGAAGCCGTCGCCACATTTAAATAAAGAAAAACAGCAACAGTGAAGGTAATTATATACATTCTTTAATAATAAGGAAATAAGGAAACTGGGAATGAAAAGGAATTAAGGTCTGGAAAGCTGGTCTGTGCTTTATATTTAGTCTTTTATGATATTAATATTACATTTACAATTACATTGCTGTTCGGGTTAATAAATTATGCTCAGTTACCCCCACGTTTTCAGACGGAGTATGTATTTGCCCATAAAGCCAATTGTCTTCAGTGTAAAAATAATGCCTGCCTCTCCACCTATCTGAATAATTAAACCATTTTTACTTATAAATACTTTTCTTTGAAAGAACTGAATAGTAGAGCAAGATAAGCCTCAGGCAAGACCTACCTAGAACTATGCAGTTAAAGATCTGAGACACCCATGACTTTACTACATGAAAAAAACATTTGTACGGTGAGGGGATTAATCTTAATTATTGAAATTAATCTGTTAAATGTTCACAGTAACACAGCATACAGTGTAACCATTTTTTTTTTTTTTTTAAATTCTTCCAATGTAACGCTGGACTGATTCTGTTTATGAGTAACTGTTCATGCTGACTGAAAGGTTCTTTGCAGTAAATCAGGTCACGTCATTAAACTGTCTGCAGACATAATACCAATATTTGACTTAGGTCTGAGTCTACAGTATAACAACAACTAAGCGGTACGTAAATCTGCAGGGGCAGCTCCTGTTGTAGGAAAGCTCATGCCTGGTGTGATCAGACACCGTTTAAATATGACCACAGTGCATGTAAACCACTGTATCTATCCTCGGGAACCCCCAGGCAGTCCACATTTTTTGCTCCCTCCCGGCTACCTGCCAGATAGACCCCATTCTTTCCTCAGAGTCTTTTTTTTTGTCATGCACAAGCTCGTACTTAAACACCGCATAAATGTCCATATGAGTATTGTGGTGACTCCCAATCACATGCTCGGGGACCCCCCAGAAAGTCCATATTATATTTTTGCTTCCTTCCAGCCAATCGAGAGCACTGAATGCCTGGTTCGAGTGTGCTGGGAGCTGGGAGGAAGCAAAAACGTGGACGTTCTGGGGGTCCCAGAGGACCCGGGTTGGGATACACTGCTGTCACATTCCTCCTACCTGAGCACACCACTATAGACTGTTTATTGTCATACAATAGCATAAGGGATAAACATGCATTAAGGCCACATCCATGATCGGCAGTTATCGGTATCCATTACCGATGTTCCTGTTCATTATGCACCAGTTATAAGTGACACTTAAATAGTCTCCCAGGATCAAGTGTTGGAACTGAGCTGATAAAATGAATTGGTATTTGAAACAGCTACAGCTGTGAGTGATGTTATTTCATTTCCAAATTTCTCCAGAAGGGTGGGTCTCTCTTCCCCCACTCCCACGCATTCAGCTGGAAACACCTAGTTGGTTGATCCAAAAGCCCCCTTCCTGCTAGCTACCACAGAATAGACTTATCTTGGGAAAACTACAGGCTACCGAAACTTGAAGGTAAATGACAAATATGTACCCATAGCAAACACATTTATGCTGAATATTTCAGGTCACATTCAATATTCAAAAGAGTTTTAAAATGTTGCTGATGGATCCTAAACAGACTCCAAGCTGTTACCCAAATTGTTACACAATCGGCCACTTGAATAGTGTTTTTTACCAAAACCGCAGGAGATGGACCTCTCTTGAAATTTAAACCAACCACAGAGGTGCAGAACCAATTCATGCCCTGCTTTTAAATGAGATGTTAACTGGGCATTAACACCTTCACATATTAAAAAACACAATGGTCCATAATGAAAATAGACAATTTCATTAAGGACAGGAGAATTCGCCTGTCAAGTGCAATAAAGTGCAATCGATTCATAACACTCTGATTATGAGGTGATGAGTCAGCTGTACCCTGCCTCGTGCCCGTGGCCTCCGGGAAAGGCTCCAGCCCGCCATGACCCCAAATAGGACAAGCGGTTTCAGTAAATGGATGGATGGATGTAGTCAGCTATATCCTGATAGATTAGATAAGTCGTCCTGGAAAAAAGTGATTTTAAAAATAACATGTAATGTTTAAATAAGGGGAATCAAGTTCTACCTCGACGCCATATCAGGTTTTACATCGAAACTGCCTGCTCCAGTTTACGTTAATGAGAAGGTGACAGTCTTATTAAAAGTGAGTTTTTCATCTGCTAACCCGTACGCGTTTTTTTTCTGTGACAGATCTTATTTTGAAACGTTGCTTCGGGGAATTTCGTCACCTTTGGAATTGCTACTTTCTTATTATGCACTTAAAAGCAAACATTCGCCTGAGTACTTGCAATTACAAGACAAATAGTCCCTGAGTGCTCGGCTGGTTAGTCAAAATCGTCTTCTAGGTTAGGCGTCTCCGTGAGCCTAAATAAAACATCACCCCTCTAATAAATTAGGACCTGCTACAGCTTCGGGGCTGCGACTGCGGTTTAAACAAGCAATATTCTGCCGTGGGATGAAATACCGTTAAAGTTAAAGTGGAAACAAAACAGGGAGATAACCATTTTATGACGGAGCGACAAACTAGAGAAACAAATGGTTCAGTGCGACTCTGCACCTCTACAGCTATAGCTACAGTTGCGGTGCTAAATTGCCGATCGCGGTGCTCGATAGTATACTTACATGCGACAAGCTAGCTACCCATCTTCCGAGCGCTAATCCATGACGGGGTCATGTAGAGGCCTGGAGCATAGGGCAGGAAGCTGATGCTAGTCCATCACAAAGTACACACAATGGGAGACGTAAAAATGCTAAACCACCTATTAGCATGTCTTTAAGCAGTGTTTCTCAAGCCAGTCCTCGGGGACTCTCAGACGGGCCACGTTTTTGCTCCATCCCAATTAGCAAACTCCGCATTCACAGAGAAGGGGCAGAATTCAAAAACCTCAACCCTCTAGTGGCCTGAACAAGACCTCAAAAGGTTATCCCGATTTACTCATAATCACAATAATCGCCCATTACAGTCCTGTCATCACGTTACATTACATATCCAATATATGAGGGTATACAGGGGCGGGGCCACAAGGGCACTGGCCCTAGCTGAAAGCTGATTGGCCCCTGGAGTGCCCCTCCCCTATCACTAACTGATTCAAAACATATCATTGGGTAATAATAAAATTGGGCCTTCTGCATAAGTTATGCCCTCCATGCCTCCCCAAAAAATCTTAGAATCACCCCTGCCAGCATCCAAAAAAAAAAAAAAACCATGCTTGTGGGACACCATATTCCAACTGGTTAACCTGGTTAAGGTCGAGTGACAGAGGAGATGAGCTGAAGATCCAGCACGAGTCGCGCCTCCGAATTTATTACCGATCTTAGCGCGAGTCTCCAGAATAAGTCAAACTCGGCAGTGATCCCAAAGCACTACTTCAAAATTACAAGCAATCATTTTCTAAAGCCGTCTGCAGCGTAATTACAGTCCGCTTCGCGCGGTATATGATTTTCCTACCCGGCGGGGAACATAAGGAGATTCAGAGGTTAGCGTAGGATGCAACTTGTTTCAGCAAATAAATTAGCATCACGCTAAAGCCCCATGGCGTGCGGGTCTTAGTGTCCCATCCGTGCAGGAATGCGGGATCAGAGATGCCAATCATAGCTACACTACAAACCCCCTATTTTTTGTCTCAAAACATTTTGTCAGCTATTTGTCCCATATTTCATATCCCCCGCGAGGCAAATTATATTGTGGTGACCCCCCCCAGCAAATTAAATTTTAGGGGGAGGAGGGGTGTCCTGTAAGGGGTGAGATCCTAGCATTGCCACTGATGTCAGTCCCTCCGAACCGAGAAGAACGTTGGGGCTTTGAAGGTGCTCAGAACATCTGGGGTGTCACATCGCTGGCATCTGGCTCCCACCGGAGAAGGTAACTGCTAAGTCGGCTAATGCAGAGGTCAGCCAGGGTGAATGAGTGAGAGAACGGGGCGGGTTGGCATAATTACTCTGATTTATTTACCCTTTCACTCTGCAGCGCGTCCCCACCGAACAGGCGAAGACCCTCGCTACCGCTTTCACAATCTCGCCACCTGTGTGTAGTGACATCATAGTGACATCATAGTGACATCATCTAGATGCCATTTCCTTATTTCATACTACTTGACATTTACTTTTCTTCCTCTGTTGTGTTTAGCAGACTACTCCAAAATAATAGTGAGCCGTGCCGTTCACGAGTGGAGACGGGGTTATATAAATGGCTTTCACGTTAGCTGTACGTTTTCACACAACATACACATTCAGTGTTCATCAGCATTTTTGTCACATTCTTTTTTTTTTTTTTAAATGGTGACATTTAGGGGTGATCAAAGGTTCTACCTGATTATTAACGGCCTTTTACCTGCTGGTGCTATTTGTCTGGGTGAAGTTAAATCACCCAAAGGTGTAATTCCCATAAAAAGTACAGGTCCCGTTAAATGGAACTTCTAAGTAAGACAAAAAGACAAGCCGTTAATTTGGGGTCGATCTCGCCCTTACTGCCAGGGGAAACACTAACGGCGACTAGCGTCGCCCGCCGCCATGCTACTGTGAGTCGTAAATATAAAAGCATAAGACTTCCATAAAAGTGCCTCGGAGAGAGATCCAAATTGCATATTGAATTCGGGAAAGTACACCTTCAGAGCCGGAGTCTTGGCAAGGCCGAGCACCATCTCGACTGCCAAAACGAGCATGCGAGTAATTGCTTGTCAGAAAGCGAAAGAAAAAAAATAATGAATTAACGGATACAGAAAGTAGAAATATTAAAAGCTCTGTAATTTCGCTCTTAGTGCATTTAACTCTTTTTCGCCTGACAAAGCTTATTTTCCAAAGCCTGAAGCCATCGACGGCCTACACCGTTTGCGGGGGCCTTCATGCAAAGGCGAATATATAATTAATGAACAGCTTTTAATTTGAGGCATTCTGGCTTGAACAACAGGCAATTATTTTCAGTCTGTTCCTCTTCACGGTGCTTAATGTTAAAATAAATTGATGCAGTTTAGAACTAGACGGATCCTTCCATACAACTTGACAATGGAGTGATCTGCAGGATAGGCACCTACCCGTTGACCTGAGGACTCCTTTGTATACATACCTATAAAAAATTCATTTGAATTGGTTTCAACCAATTAGGCAAAAGCAAAGAAATAATACAGCTATATAGATGCCGAAATAAAGAAATTACTATCTGTTTCCTACACTGATAAAACTTTCTCACCTTGTGTCAACTATTCTATGAAGCTAAGAATGGATGGAGGAAAAGTCCAGGTGTGCCTCCATATGGGGAGCCCCGAATTTCACGCGAGCATAGCAACAGGACACGGATCCATGCAGCGTTTCAGGCACCGGGGAAGCATGCGCTCGGCGGCCTGGCCTGGCGGTTATCGGCATGCGAACACACAATGGCGTCTGGGTAATCTACGAGGGGGAGGGAACAGCATTAATAACAAATGGGAGGGGGAGATCGTCAGCACAACCCACGAATCGACCGCCGGGCCAGCTGCCAGCTCTGCCACGCTCCACCACGCCAAACAGATGCCTGTCTATTATCTTCCGCCAGCCGTTTCCATCCAGATGTGCTCCCAGCAGCCAAAAAACAAGCCAGCAGGGCTCCCGAAAGAGCATCTGGGTATATTACTCTGTTTACCCTGCTGGGCCTGCGTGTGATTGTATTTTGATTTATTGGTGAGGGCGTGAACGGACACCGACGTCAACCCCACACAAAAGGTCACAAAAGCATTTAAGAAATTGGCCAATGATGGCACTGGAAGCTTCAAAAATGTAATAAATCTACAGCTTATTGCCATACGCACGACATACAGTGTCAATACCACTATGCAGTGACAAATGTTTGCCACAGGCCGCAAATTAAACGCAAAACACAAGTCAGAGACACAAATTAAGGTGATTACAATGAGACGATAAATGCATCTACAGTTATAACAACGCGTAGAGAGTGAAACACGATATATTACTAACTTATGTATACATAATGCAAATATTGCAAAGGAGAGTATAAGAGAGCAATAACTAGGAATGTCTACACTTCATTTAAAGAAACCTTGATGAAATGGTGTATGTTTACATGAGTTGAGCCAGTCTGGACTCTTCAAAGTGATTGTATCCCTGACACAGAGAGCATATGTGACTATTCTTCAGAGGACGTGTTTACTGAGTCATATAACCTGCCTTGACAGCAGCTGATTAATATTTCTGCTCTTCCCCAGAGGTATGCAAATACACTTTTGTCCTTTGCGGAGTGACAAAGTGTTGCTGAGGAGTCAGAAGAGATTCCTGTTCCAGCAAGTCCGGCGTGGAAGGAGAGTGCCTTGCATGAACTGCACCACTTGTTTTTAAAAGCCTTCAATATGACACGATCAGAGCAAAGACTCCATTTTACGCACTAATATAAAAGACACCGCTTTCTCCGTCGAGAAAAGTAATTCAATGCCCTACCTTGACTCCTTCTGAGAAATGCAAAGTGCTGTGTAACGAAAATCAATTCCAGTCCACTGATAAATGGAGCTTGTATGAAGTTTTAATGAATATTGCGAAATTGTTTTGTCTTGTTGGTGTTTCTACAGCACCAATCTTATTTCCAGGGGAAAAAAATCGAATGGCACATTTTAGTGCTAGAAATTTAAAGGCTTCATAACATACAATTAAAAATGGTTGAACAAAAACCTGTATAAAGTGAACGGACTTCCTACAGCTGTACTATAATGCAACCTCAGTTTTACTCTATATTTAAAAAAAGCACACACTTCATTCTGGCCTAATCTATAAATAGGTTCCTTAATATTGCACAGTCAGGATAAATCGCTGCAATGATTTACATTACAGATTTGTGTCTCTGATATCAACATTGATCATGCTTTTATTTTCAAAAAAATCTATCTAAATTTCATGTGTAACACGACTATAAAGTGTTGAAATGGAAACTCGACGAGGCAATTTAGTTACCTCTATATGTTCATATACATCTATATGAACAATCAATGAAAATTGCACCACTGTATATTCATATATATCTATATAAACAATCAACGAAACTAACTCGCAAGTATTTTTTATTTAAACTCCCTTGAATACATGGGTCATGTATATGGCAAAGTGAAAATACGTCAGCCATCATAAAGTTAGCCTCAAACACGGGCCACTCAAGACAAGACACGATGAACTATATTAATCCCTCAAAGGTAATTTTTCGGTGGTACAGCAGCAGCTATAGACAGGACCAGACACATAACACAACATAAGCACAATGGCAGCCGCAGTTCATACAGTACAGTACAAACCCAGGTCTAAAAGTGATAAGTCACAGGTGTAAACAGACCATGGGGTAAGGTGGTTCAGCAGTGCTGGAAAGTTCAGGTTCAGAAAGTTTAAGTCCAGACCAAAATTTTGTTCCAACCAACCAGTTGAGTATCAAGAGTCACAGTAACGGAGTCCTCAGCTGGTTGGTTGAAACCAAATCTTGGTCTGGTTATTTTACTGTCTGGACCTGAATTGCCCATCTCTGTGGTTCAGTGAGGAGACGTGGCACATAACAATAGTAATAACAGTAATAACAATAACAAAAATTAGTAGTAGTGTTATTAGTATTAATTTAACCTTGTCATCATTAACAACCATCGAAAATGTTTCACAGTAAGGATTTTATATAACAAAACATGGGATATTGTTAGTGCTGGAGGATGCTGGGACCACCAAGGGAGAGTGAATCAGGTGACAGGGACCTGAGCCGATGTACAGCTCCAACAGACATAATCGCTCTATAACCAGTCATCCCATTACCAATCTAGCTTCCATCTGAGAGCGCAGGGCCCAAGAGGAACACGCAGTCCAAGGTTGCCACCATGCAGTGAACATCTTAACCACTGAGAGGCTCCAGAAAATGACCCTGCTGATTACTTCATGACTCTCTGCCTCTTCCCTGACGCTATTAGACCAGAGGTGGGATTTGAACCCACTTTTGCTACCTACTGAGTCCCCATGGCATCTGACAATATAATAACATTTATCTAATGCTGATAACAGCTATTTAATTGAAAGCCATTGCGTTGAATTTCCTTATGGTTCTGTTCAGTTATTATATTAAGAGTACTCTTGGTGACCTTCAGCGTTCTTCAGCCGAATGAAATTATACGTCTCGGTAAACTTATTATCAGACGGAGAGCGGCTCGCGCGCCTCCCTCGTTGAAATGGAACGTTGCGGTCGATCCGATTATTTAAATTCACTTATTTTTTTTTGCAGATTCCCGCACTCTGACTGTAACCCTCTTGGGCAGAGTTGGGCTTATAGGCCGGATAGGTAGCTCACAGCCAATGAAATGTCATTAGGTGGATGTTGGGGCACATGGCATTTTCCCCAGTACTCTCCGGGAAAAACTGCGCTGACTGGACGCTCTGGAAAAAATGGCCACAAATTGGATGAAAAATCCTTTAGTTGCTTTAGCCAATGAAAAAAAAAATCTTTTTTATTAGTTTTACATTTCACTAGAGGGTTTTGAGAATAAATCATCCACTGATACCTTTCTTTCAGGAAGAGGACATACGATTTTTATGGCAAAACAATCATTTAATGTAGCATATAACTCAACCTTACTAAGTATGGCACTGGGACCAGCCTAAGGGTTATATAATCATCCTTACTGCAGTGTAATTTAAATAAATCTCCTTTCTGGCTGATAGCCGTAAAGCTTGTTTTTGTTCTTAGCTGAACATTCCTCCATGTGCATTTTCCTCCCCAAACCCCCAAACACCTCCTTCCCCTCACTTCCAGCTCACTGCCAACTTGGCTATATGTAAATGCCACCCAATTATTACCTAAATAAGTGTGTCCCAACCCAGTCCTTAGCCCCCCCCCCCAACCACCAGACAATACACATTTTCGCTCCTCCCAGCTCCCAGTGCACCTGTACCAGGGATTCTGTTTTCCTGATTGCGTGACTGGTTGGTTCAGGCGTGCTGGGAGCGAAAATATGGCTCCTCTAAGAGGAGTCCCCGAGGACTGGGAAACACTGATCTAGCATGAACTGGGAACATTCAACTGCAGATTAAGCCAACCAATAAAAAAAACAATAAAAATAGAAAAAAATAATCCAGTTATTTCTGACAAAACTGACCTTTCCAAAGGCTTATAGAGAGCTTGCAGATATATATAAAAAAAAGAACATTCACGTCACTGCGATTTCACAGGTAACTTATCTCTGTGAGAAAAGTGGGGCGCTTTGATTAATGTCACAGTTGGTAAGTGAGGTGTATAGACAGGACAATAAAGCCTGCTCAGCACGGGACGCGGAGGAAGCCGCGCACAGAGCCGGCGGGAAACGCCACAAACCACAGCGTTTTTTTTTTTTTTTATCTGGCCTTCGCATATAAACGCAGCTTGTCTCACTCGCCAGCGAAGACGCTCAGCGTGTGAGCGGACAGTAAACAGGCAGTCTCGGGAGGGATCAGCCTTTCATTCTAATTTCCGTTAATCCCTGTTGTGTGTTTCGGGCACAGCTGAATAAACCCTAAAAATACAAAATAGTGCACAAAGTGAGACCAAGGGCCTCAGGCTGTACCTCTTAAAGCATCTTTATCTACTGTGTCTAAATGTTCAATCCCAGCATTAGAACAGTAATTGTAATCAATCAATCTATCTATCTACCAACCTGCCTGTCTGCCTGCCTGTCTGTTTGTCGGCCTGTTTGCCCATCTGCTTGTCTGTCTGCCTGCCTGCCTGTCTGTCTGTCTGTCTGTCTGCCTGCCTGTCTGTCTGTCTGCCTGCCTATTTGTCTGCCTGCCTGCCTGTCTGCCTGCCTGCCTGTCTGCCTGTTTGTCTGCCTGTCTGTCTGCCTGCCTGCCTGCCTGTCTGTCTGCCTGCCTGCCTGCCTGTTTGACCGTCTGCCTGCCTGTTTGTCTGTCTGGCTCTCTGCCTGCCTGTTTGTCTCTCTGCCTATATCTCTGTCTGTATGCCTGTCTGTCTGTCTGCCTGCCTGTTTGTCTGCCTGTCTGTCTGTCTGCCTGCCTGTCTGTCTGTCTGTCTGTCTGTCTGCCTGAATGCTTGTTTGTCTGCCTGTCTGTCTGCCTGCCTGCCTGCCTGTTTGTCTGTCTGCCTATATCTCTGTCTGTATGCCTGTCTGTCTGTCTGCCTGCCTGTTTGTCTGCCTGTCTGTCTGCATGCCTGCCTGTCTGTCTATCTGTCTGTCTGTCTGCCTGAATGCTTGTTTGTCTGCCTGTCTGTCTGCCTGCCTGCCTGCCTGTCTGTCTGCCTGCCTGCCTGTTTGACCGTCTGCCTGTTTGCCTGTCTGTCTGTCTGCCTGCCTGCCTGCCTGTTTGTCTGTCTGCCTGCCTGTCTGTCTATCTGCCTGCCTGCCTGCTTGTCTCTCTGCCTGCCTGCTTGTCTCTCTGCCTGTCTCTCTGTCTGTATGCCTGACTGCCAGCCTGTCAATCAAAGCAGTCTTTCTGCTGCAAATATAAGTAATTATAATATTCCATCTTACTTAGAGCTCATCAAAGCTATAAATCTCCTGCAGCAATTCAATAATTTGTAATGCCCCCCCCACCCAGCATTAATAAATGGGTCATATTAAATTTATCAAAGCAAGCTGTTATGCGAATTGGGATATTCCTCAGACGTTTCAATTTACCCGACATCATATTTTGAAATTTTCAACTAATGAAGTGATTCGCAAACTTAAAGGATGTTTAGAAATTAAATTAAGTTATGAACAGTTCAATATATGCATAAATCTTGCAATATGTAGGAAAAAAACTTTTTCCATTTAATAAAGGAGTCAACCTTTTTCAGATTATATGCTTCATTATTGCATGACGTTCATTCAAGGGACATCCAGGCAAAACTGTTCAAGAAGTCTAAATGCACACCATGTTAAACTGAATACAGCCTGTCCCGTGGAAAGTTCCGGTGCAGAAAGAATAAATCCAGGCCAAGGTTTTGTTTCAACCAACCAGTTGAGTACTTTGCGACTCTGACTCTTTATCCTCAACTGGTTGGCTGAAACAAAACCTTTTTACATTCTGGACTTGAACTATCCACATCTGGTTAAATGTGATGGCTTCTGGGTCTTTATGTGTTTACTATTCTGCTCTTTTCACAGAATATTATCTATTAGTATCAATTCAAGATGGAGGGCGATATTCATCAGGAATGTAGGAAAATATGTCGGTACTCACAGCTTTTGGCTGCACTGTCTGTTTTTCCGTTTGTAGGTCCTGTTCCTTCAGGCTACAAAATGAGAAAAAAAGAGACATCAACATTCACAATAGCAATTAATCACAGGGAATACACTGACCCATGTTCTGGGTCAAAACATCCACCCTCCCAATAATGAACTCTCTAGCACACCCACTGCATCTGTTTACGCCCGGCGTATGCCAGCAGGTCGTGGGAAGGTGGCACCGACATGCCTGGCAGGTTGTGGGAAGGTGGCACCGACATGCCCGGCTGGTCGTGGGAAGGTGGCACCGACATGCCCGGCATGTGCCAGCAGGTCATGGGAAGGTGGCACCGACATGCCCGGCATGTGCCAGCAGGTCATGGGAAGGTGGCATCGACATGCCCGGCTGGTCGTGGGAAGGTGGCACTGACATGCCCGGCAGGTCGTGGGAAGGGGGCACCGACATGCCCGGCAGGTCGTGGGAAGGGGGCACCGACATGCCCGGCGTGTGCCAGCAGGTCGTGGGAAGGGGGCACCGACATGCCCGGCAGGTCGTGGGAAGGTGGCATCGACATGCCCGGCAGGTGGTGGGAAGGGGGCACCGACATGCCCGGCTGGTCGTGGGAAGGTGGCACCGACATGCCCGGCAGGTCGTGGGAAGGTGGCATCGACATGCCCGGCTGGTCGAGGCAAGGTGGCATCGA
>JAODKN010000048.1:2961702-2999884 GCA_026774425.1 Petrocephalus zakoni | reverse complement strand
CCGACATGCCCGGCAGGTTGTGGGAAGGTGGCACCGACATGCCTGGCAGGTCGTGGGAAGGGGACACTGACATGCCCGGCAGGTCGTGGGAAGGGGGCACCGACATGCCTGGCAGGTCGTGGGAAGGGGGCACCGACATGCCTGGCAGGTTGTGGGAAGGTGGCACCGGCATGCCTGGCAGGTTGTGGGAAGGTGGCACCGACATGCCCGGCATGTGCCAGCAGGTCATGGGAAGGTGGCATCGACATGCCCGGCAGGTCGTGAGAAGGGGGCACCGACATGCCTGGCAGGTCGTGGGAAGGTGGCACTGACATGCCCGGCAGGTCGTGGGAAGGTGGCACCGACATGCCCGGCAGGTCGTGGGAAGGGGACACCGACATGCCCGGCAGGTCGTGGGAAGGGGACACCGACATGCCCGGCAATCCAGAAGATGTTTCCGAGCCCTTCACCCAACACCAGGCTGGCCTCCGGATAACTCGGAACATCCATGGTGAGTCAGCGCTGCTGTGTAAATGTCTCTCCACCAGCGTTTGTAAGATCAAGCGGAGCTCCTGCAGTTTACAGCGCTACATTAACGTCAAAGTGTCATTTTAAAATTCTGTTACAATGAATGCCACCGCTGGGTGGTACAGGGACTCTTTGGGTACCACAGTGCTGTCTCTCCTCCAAGGGTTTCATGTGCCGCTTGCATGTTCTTTCCATGATGTGAGTTTCATCCTTCAGTCTAAAGACTAGGGCCTGCACCTTTGACCTGGATTTTTGGGTTAGCAAGATAACCGGTCTTTCTCAATATGCATCCTACGCCATCCCTGACTCACCCATTTCATGTCATCTTCCATTGCCAAAGACCAGTTCCAATACTCAAGAATAGAAATCCAGAGGACGGTAAGAATCCCCGGCTGTCATTCTTGCCCAGCTCCAAATATCAAGGATACATCAGCTGCATTGTCTCCAAATGAGGCCAATCCCATGATTCATTGCACCTCAAGTTTGTTCTTGGGAGGCAGGTTAGCAAAATCACTCTTGCCAAGATCACAAGTACAATCTTCGTGTTCTTGGTATTGAGACGCCCGACGTGTCGGATTTAAGTTACCTTCCGGAAAAAAAACAGCTTATGCTGGTAGCTGGTTTTAGTTGGTCTTAGACAGTCATGTTCCAGTTCTTGCTGTTCTTTGGTGGTTTACATTATATGAGTGGGTTACCAATTGGTTATGTTGGTGTGGCCAGCTTCTCACCTGGGCATGCTTGTATGACCAGCTAAACTAGCTAGAATGACTATCATAAGCTGGTTTGACCAGCAAAACCATCAAACCATCATGCAAAAAACACATCTTTAGCTGATCAACTATCATAAATTGGTCAACCAGTTTAACCTGGTCAAACTGTTTTTTTTTTTTTTTTAGCAGTGTGGTCTGGGCTGAAAAAATTGGAAGCATATGGTCCAAGTTCATTTAGGACGTAGCCAGATCTACTTAATAAATGGCGTTAAAATGTTCAAAAAAGGTCATAATTAGTCGTGGGTGTGTTTTGAGTGTAACTTCATCTCCCATTTTCTTTAAAGCAGTCAGGTACATTTTAATTGTTTATGTGAAATTAATATTTACAATAAAATACCCCCAACCTGGCGTGTTTAAATACCCATGTGTCGATTGGTCAGACAGCCTTCAAACAGCCATCATCAATACATAATTCTAATAAT
The DNA here is from genome assembly GCA_026774425.1 of Petrocephalus zakoni. Taxonomy (NCBI): domain Eukaryota; kingdom Metazoa; phylum Chordata; class Actinopteri; order Osteoglossiformes; family Mormyridae; genus Petrocephalus; species Petrocephalus zakoni. The sequence goes on along the minus strand of JAODKN010000048.1, from coordinate 2,998,185 downwards.
GACCTATATATACAGTATATATAGAGAGAGAAAACAGTGCCTGAGAAAGCGCAATGCCATTTAAAATAAGAATGTGCATGTATACTATAAAAATGCACTGCAAGGAAACAAAGCTAGCATAATATTCAAGTTTACAAGGCTCATGGAAACACACTGCAAATTTTGTACACAAAATCAGAAACACTTTTGTCAAAAGGACAAACACTGCAACTTCGGAAACAAGCTGCAAAAACCCACAACGCAACGAAGGACACCTTTTTTGTGCAGTAAAAACTTGTTGCTTGACAATTTGTTCAAATAGAAGAGAACTTACTTCTCACCTGTAAATTGTCACCATTGACAAGTACACACGTAAAGAGGGTCCTCCAGAAACACCACCATTGTGTTGTGGCTTTTTGCAGCATGTTTCCGAAGTTGCGGGTGTTTTCTGTCTTTGCATCCCCTGCGGTGTCATTTTGATGGGAGTGATTCATTATCATTGCTGACACACCACACCAAAGAAATGTGTCCTTCTGTATCTACCCCATATGTGACATAGGAGTGGGAATCTCATTTAGCATGAAGGGAGCAGGTTCTCACTCAGGGTGCCTCAGTGGTGCTGGTCGGGGAATCAAACCAGTAACCTTTCAATTACAAGTGCACTTTACAAACCATTAGGCCACTACTGCTTTGGCCTTATAATGAAAGGTTTTCTGAATTTGTGCAGCGTCTACATTTTTGCGGTGTGACTGCATGTGTGTCATGAACTTCAGTATTATGCTTTGTTGCTTTACAGCATTTTTTTCTATCTATTTTTTTATTTTGAATTGCACTGGGTTTTCTTGGCCACCGTAGGCAACACGCCGACAATGCGCCCAGCCGCAGCTCTCCTACAAGCAGGAAGCATGTGCAAATTCATTTGTTATTTTGAAAATGTGCGCTCTTGGCTTGAAAATTAACAATGCGCTGGTATGAAACTAGCAAAACCACATTGGGTTGCGTTTTCCGTCGGCACTAAGCTTATAATGGTATCAATTTCATCAGGATATTAGCAATAATTAAACAAATAGAAACTTAGCTTTTCTCTTTTAATTCTGGGCAAACTTGCTGACAGATTTGCACAGGAAGAACGGTCATTGTTGTCACGCGCAGTGTTAACGGCTTCAGCCATTTGATGAGTAGTTGAAAAACATTTCCTAGTTAGTTTGTGTTTAACAGGAGATCAAATATTCCCTTTAGGGTTGAAATCTGGGTGTGGCCCAGGACCATATGTGTCTTGCAATAGCCTAGCATCCTAGCTTGCAATAGCCTAGCATCCTAGCTTGCAATAGCCTAGCATCCTATGCCCTGTACTGCCTGAGATAGGCTGCACCTGCCACACATAAGTATTTCATATTGGTCAGAGATGGATGGACGGTTTTTTAACACCTGTCCTTACATGACAGTACACTGCCCCTAATACGCCTCCCGTGATGCCCATGACGGCTCTGTAGCTGTTTTCTTCACCGTGATGTTCTTCAGCCAGCATCTAATTTGAGCTCATCGCCCGCACACTTAATGCTATAATGGCTTTCGTGGTCCATCACCTTGAACAGCATGGAAGCAAAACATCGTCCAGATTTAGATATCAGCACGAGACGTCCGGCGGACAAACATCAAGGAATTTAGAAAATAATAATGTTTTTAAAGACATTTCATGTTCTCTGTCTCTTCACATTACTGCATGTTTATGGACTGTGGCTGGGCTCCTCAGTTTTTACAACAAACCAGCAGAAACATGGGAAGAACGTGTAAACATCACGATAATCACTTTAAAGCACTGCCAAAGCTTTAGGCTAATATAGCTATGCTAGGTGAATTTTCTCCTGCATACATGCCAGAAATAATTTAAGGTACAATTCACCGGTGTAGGGAACAATTAAGCATCGAAACCTCTGATAAGTAGACTCTCTTGATTCGTCAGTAACAAATGTCAATCACTAGTTTTGGCTAGTTCTCATTGGTTACCAGTTTACTGGTTATTTTATGGTGACCCAGGCTGTGGTTGACATCCATCCATCCATTTTCAGAAAGCTCTTGCCCGATTCAGGGTTGCAGAGGGTCCGGAGCCTATCCCGGAGGCTACGGGTGCAAGGCAGAGAATGGCCAAGGGTGGGGCACCAACCCATCACAGGGCACACTCACACACCCGTCCAGTGGTTGGCAGCACACTATAAACCTACCCACCATAGGTTCTGAAGCTTTGATTTTGTACACCTTTAATTATGCCTGGCCCTGCACTACGGCACAGAGCATCCCTTGTACTGAATCCAAGAACTTAATGAGGCCTGCTGGTAAGGCTGGTGTGTGAGACACTGGGTTTAGCTGGTAATTCATTGCTTTTCTGAGACAGAATGCAGCCTTTCACCAACCACTAAAACCAGTAAAGGAAACTGTGCCCACGGTCTGTCTCCCTTAATTATATGAGGTTAAGGAAAACAGAAGGATGTTGGGTCTAGTCTCACTGAGGGGTCCAGTTCTGGTACAGATATACTTAACCTGAATTTCTGCATTAGAATATCCATCCATAGTAAATGATTATATCAAAAGCATCAGTGGGACAGTTTAATAATAGTGGAACACTTGGTGAATTTGCATGATTTCAACAATTATATGCTGCTATCCGTCGCTGTTCGGAGCAAATTGAAATCTCCAATTTTTTTGAACATCTTTATCCATTACAGTCTATATATGCACCCCCCCCATCCATCTACTGGTCACTTACCCAGAGTATGGGGGGCATTAAGCATATCCCAGACAATATAGGCTACAAGTGGGGTGTGGGTGTGTGTGTGTGGTCATTTATATATTATTTTGTGGGGACCTAATATCCCCACAATATGATAAAAACCTGTTATTCTGATGCACCATCTTTTTTTATCCCCACAAAGAGAAAAGATCTGTGGCTGCAATCAAAAAAATAAAAATGCCTAAAGTATTTTGTTGGGTTACTTATGGTTAAGGTTAGGGCTGAGTTGGGGTTAAGGTTATCATTGCTAGGATTAGGTTTTTTTCCCATAACAATGAATGGATGTGATATGAATACAAATATGGATGTGTGTGTGTCTGTGTGTCTGTATTAATATCTGTGCTTGTCTTTTTTCTTATTTAAGAGCAGCAGGGAATCACATAAAGGGAGCATTTGTGATCAAACTGGATTATCTTGATTTTAAAGATTGGATTATAATGATTTAACAGTTTTGAGTGTTCAGCATTATTGGTTTAACACGAATGAAATGACCCGATTCATTCGTCTCCTCTGTCGCTCCAAAAAGATGGGGCAGTTAGAGAGCTGCACTGGGATGAAAAACAGGATCTGGGTTTGACACCCATGCTCTAAAGACAGAAAATTGCAATTGCTCAATCAGATTCAATTTATTAATTATAATGACTGATTAGCCACTCACTCAAGCCCACCAAGAAGGGATTGAAATACTATAGGAGGCTGCTCTCGTGTCGAGTCTCTTTGAGTTGCCGTAGCGACAGGCCGATGACGCAGCCCCATTCACCGTGAAGAGGTTGTTTCTCGCATTGTAATGGTTTTATTAAAATGTAATGAAACTCCGAGGAACTTGCTGCCAAAATGAATTCAGAGCCGACACCTGAACGGGCCAGAACCTGAGTGCCATTTAAGCCATACCTGACAGCACGCACAATGAAGGCCTTTGATTAATTGCTAAATGATATCAGTGCCCGCCCCCCCTCTTCAGGTATATTCAATCTCCCTCGTAATTAAACTGGAAACCCTGGAATGGGGTCTTTTGCCAGGCTGAACGGAGAACAGAAACAGGAGACCTGACCAGAACCATATCTCCCACAAACTTCAGAGATGCATACATCTGAATGCTGATTGGACGACGGAACGCGATCACCCTGTCACTCACCTACATAAAACATATCATTGGGTAATGATAAGGTTGGTTCTACTGTATGACTCATGCCCCCATCTTAAAAAAAAACCTAGAATTACCCAACAATCTCCCAGCGGTGGGACAGAGGAGGCATTAAGAGCAGGGCGGTCAGCGGCGGTGTGGCTGACTGTGGCTCCAAGGCGAGCCGGTGATGATAGGGGTTTGGCACGGACACGGGGGCCGGGACGAGTCACTGACCTACTGGCAGGGAAGCAGCAGGAACCCTTTTTAACAAGAGCCAGGGGCCCCGCTTCTCTGTTAATAAAAACCAGGAGGGCTGACGCCGACCTGTAATTTTCACCTCGTCAGGTTTTGGAAGCAGAAATACCCTCTGAAGCTGTGGGGTCATAAACGGGCTGGAGAATGTAGTTGCCCAAGGTCACCCCCACCCCCCCTGCCCAAATCCCCATGCTATCTTTCAATTTTCCAAACACATTTAGAATTTTTGAGAGTGCAGCGATACTGTCAGTGGGTTTAATAGAAAATGTGTTCACACTAAATGCCAGCTTATCTGGAGCAACCGTTAAGTACATAGTCCAATTTTGATGTATATATTAAAAATTATTACATCACAGCTACTTAAAATACACCTCCCAGCACTAACAAAAAATAACGACTTAATAAGTTGACTTAATTCTGATTGAAGGGTGAAAAAATATCAGCTATATTGTAGTTTAGCAATTTTTCATTTGTTTTTCTTTATGATATTTTTCATTATTTTTTTCGTAATCATACACAGAAAAACTGACAAAACAAATTGAGTGACCTGTCGACTACCTCCTTCTGTTTGTGTTCGCACTGCGATTCAAGAACCTGCTGTTGCTGAAATTCCCCGCCCCCCTTGGGAAGAGTGGCGCTTCAGTCGTCCTGTGATGTGTCTGCAATCGCAGACATACGTGAAGGGAAAGATTCGTCTGTCGTCTTTTCTGTAACAGGTACGCACCTGCCTTTTGGACATCACGAGCCGGTCTAATCCGCTAGCACACATGTCCGCTCTCTCCGTTCCGCCTCCCGTTGCCTTACAAACCTCCTTGACATCATTGCGACTGATGGTCCAGTTTCACTTCACATTTATTTTATTTCCTGGAGCTATCATACTTTCATCGCCTCCCGTTTAAATTAGCACCTCATCATGAACAGACTCCTGGTCTCGCTCCTCAGTGGTGAAAATCCGAGAATCTCGTTACTTACTCCTTTGTTGATTATCCAATTACTTTCCCCAATATAAAAAAACACACATTGCAATTTGGATGACGTGTTTTTTTTTAGCCTGGCATGAGACGGTCCTGCAGAAATGTGTCACAGTGGCTAAAATCCTGTCACACTGCATCGGGGTAAGCAGCCCTACAACCCAGATTTTGGGATTTCGGGATGGCGGACAGAAATTAAACCTAGCGAGGGCTGTGGTTTGCAAAACATAATAAACGGAATGAATTACAGCAGAATTAATATATAAAAAAATTCAAAAGTCAAAATATTAGAATGAGAAGGTAATTATACAGAGTTTTGCCTATATGCATTCAGGTTGGAGTAGAAACTTTTTATATACTTTTTATATTTTATATTTTTTAGATTTTTATATTGTAACACCACTAAAGAACCCATGGCTAGTAATTAAATATATCTATGCCATTCTTAGCCAAAAACTTTTCATCAGCCCTAATCCCAACATAACTATACCCTTGTATTACTTGTACTATATTATTGGGGTTAACAGTGCACCAATTCATGACCCCCGCTTACATGTTCAGGACCTGATTTGCTCCAATCCTCCTGCAAAAAATTCATTACTTATAAAGTTTTTTTTACTTATAAATGTTTTTTGGGGTAAAGTCTTATACTGTCAGAAAAAAACCTTGGAGGGTACAGTTACTTGTCAGTGGGGCTGTACCCTCAAGGGTCTGCCAATTGTACCCTAGCTGTAGGTAAATACACCTTATAATTATAGAAATGGACTCTGATTAATATTTTTTGTACCATTGGTGGTTCATGTTGTTTGTACCTTGGGGATCAATCTTGTACCAGGGCGGGACCCTTTTTTCTGACAGTGTACTACAAATGCACTTCTGCTGTTTTGTCATTGTGTTTCCAATTGTGTGTCAAATAACATGAATATCAATGATGTTCTCAAGTGAAAAGCATTCAGCTGCACATTAGCAGTCCTCCATATCGCTGTATTGTCGGAAACGGTGACTCTGTGTTATCAACAACATCTGCAATGGACATTAGATCTGCTACAGACCTAGGGGATTAAGCCCATAAGTTAAATTAGGAAACAAAAATCAAACCACAGGCATCACAGAATGCCCATAAACTCATATTGATTAGGAAACCTAATTAACCTCTCTGATTTAAAAGGACAGACAAAAAAAAAACAAGGATATAATGGATTTAACTAGAACTGAGCAAGGTGAGATCGCACACAATATATATATAATTTACTTTTACCAATCATTCTTGATTATTTTGTTAACCAGCATCCTACCCAGAGTGTCTCCTGACTTGTCCCTCGTTTCCAGGGATGGTTTACTGGGTTAACATGACCCAGCACTGGATACCGCTATGTGAGTTAGATGGACTTTACTGGTAGATTTTAATGGTCAAATTCTCAAAAAACATATAGCATTAATTATGCCTCTATTTTAAAATTATCAACAGGAACTGTAGACAGACTTGTCATACGCATTCTGCATTCTACGTTTGAGTACCGCGATGTACACACATATCATTCAGCTCTCAAAGCAAATATCCAATCAGAAGAGACCTAAACATCAACGTTGACTTAAAATCTCTGTCAATAGTGCCGTCACATGCTTTAGAGTTGGTAAGTGCACACGACGGAAGGTGCGAAGACCTCGAAATGAGCATCGAAAGGTGCCAAAAGAGAGGCCTGCCAGGAAAGGCGCATTAGATGACAAATCACTTGGCTGTTCTTGAAGCTTGTCAACCCCTAAATCATCTGTAGGATTTTGCTGGCTATCCCAAACGCATGGGCGGGCATGCAACACCGTGGTTCCGCAAGCTTTCGGACTTTTGTGGAATTTGTTTGAGAAATCCTGTTATCATTGAAACAGATTTCGAAATACACCATGACCCTGGACTCCGTAAGCAATATGGAGGGATGGGTGGGTTCCATTTCAAAAGGCAAATCTTAAACATGTTCAGAATTTTTTATAAAAATGACAAACAAGTCCTGATTTTGTTTTGTTTTATGTCCAAAGTAAATTGCTTAAAGAGTTCTTAAGCTGCTCAGATCCTGAGATTAGTCTCAGAAATGCACAGAAAAATCCCACTAGGCTTTCGCCTCTCTAGGCATAACAACGTGCCTTTGTAAAAACGTGCTCCTAAGTGCCCGATAACGCCAACAGGCTTTCTAAACCAGAAACATTAACATTCTGTCCATCTCCAAAGAACATCTTGATCTTTTCAACAGATCTGAGCTCATTCTGACAAACCCGGCGATGTCTCTAAGGCCCTCGTCAGCCCGCAAACCCTTATCGTACCCACCACACACAAACAAACACACTCACACAGCCTCAGATTTAAGCAGTATCATACTGCATAAAGTTCACTGAGAATAAAACCGGCTGCTGACTTTCTGCTGATCCTAGTGTAGAAATGTATTAGTAAATTAGCCACACTTAGAGAAGCTGAACGAGACGCTGCAGTAATGTTTGGAGTTCCTTGGATCTCTGAGGACTAATATAAGAGGCACTGTGAGGTATTAAATTATGCAATTCAGATGAGTTTTTTAGCATTATGTGGATGATGATCTGCTGCCTGTGTACCAAACGGCTGTAGGAATACACTGTAACCGTTTTATAATTAGGTCTGTCTTGGAGTTTTTTAGTTTTTTTTATCTTTCTTTCATCATATTGCAACGTTACAAAACAGCCGTAGTGAGACAAGTACGACTAATTAAGATGTTTGAAACAGTGTATTTTACGGATATTTTTTGTAGTCTGGTAAATATTGGCGAAGGAGACGGACTTATCAGCGTGGTTTCCATGGCGATTGATCAGCAGCTCCTTGTGGAGAAACACCAGAGGTGATAAAGAAAGCCCCTGTCCGTGTTTAGATGCTGCCCTCGTCCTCTGACCTGCCTTGTTGCTTAACGCATCCAACAACAAGCTACTACTTATTATTAGCTTTTATAACCTTCAGAACTCTCAGAAGTGCATACCAATAAAAAAATATACCGCATTGCCCCATGACCCCGAATCGAGTAATTGGTTGCAAGATGAATAGATGGAATTAAATTATATAATGTATTTTATTTATTGTTGAATAGGCAAAAAAATGCTAATAATGAGTACTCAGCAAACCAAAACAAAACAGGCTTTGAAAAATGTACCATAGTCCAAGTGTGAAATTAACTAGCTACATAAATTATAATTCATTAAAAAAACTGCTGATTTAAGTTATCTTTAGTGGCATGATTAACTAATAGAAACACATACTGCATCTATTATAAACATACTTCATGGATATAGGGATTATATTTGACCTGCGTGGCCATAATATTATGAACATTGTGGTAATTAGAGTGCTAATTGCTGCTCAGTATGAGGGCAGGGCAAGTCATTCACACGAGCCACATGTCCAGGGGCTAACACTCTGGTTTCTTGTCTCTCCTGATGGTTTGTTAGTGGTCTCATGCTCGACACCATAGAGCACAGAAGCAGTTTTGGCAGAGTGCACCCTACAAACCAGGACAGGGAACAGCTGCTTTGGAACGGCTCAGAACCACTCTCTTTCATCAACAAACCAGCTTTATCAAACAATCCAAAAATCTGCTCTCCACACTAACCATATGGTCACCATGCATAAAACGCCAAAAAGAGCACCACCACGAGCTGGTCCATATACGTCTCAGGATATGAGACGCTGTGGATAAAAGATTCAAAATATTTCTCGCCTAACTGGACACATAAATGCGTATATTTTGTGTTATGAATGATTAAATGAGCCTCAAGGATTTTTACAACAGCTAGTACTTATGGAGTTGAGGACTGGGCAATTAAAAAGTTCTTAAATTTATAGGACAGAACACATTTTCGGAGGATGGCGAGTGCTGGGACGTGCTGAAATCTGCTTCTGCCTACCCAAATGACGCACAGTGACGAATGATTTTTATGCTGTTTACATACTGTCATGGATGTTCTTGGACAGTGATCAGTTACACCGCAAACTTTACAGTGACTGTCAGTTTATGTAAACAGCGACCAAGAAGCACTCATGTGCGCCAATGATTCATCTGAATGTATTAAGTGTAATTTATTAGAAGTAAATGATCATATCAATCATTTTTGTTTTGGGAGGGGTAGGATTGTCCCTTCACTCATTTTCATCTATCCATTCTGCTCTTTTTTTTCCTTATTCCCTCCTTTCTTTCCCCTCCCCCTTTCTTCTCTCCATCCAAACAAGTAATGGGCTTATCTTCTAAATTAAAAAGAGGAGCAGTTGCGCAGTAATGTAATGTAAATGGGAGTAGCTATCTCGGCTGTGGAGAGTGTTTTGTGAACAACGACTCAATGATGAAACCGTAATGAAATTTTGTTTGCCGAAAGACATAAGACTCAACAAACTCTTTTCTTATCTAGAGTATATTTTAGGATGAAACTCATCTTTGAAAACCCTAAAAAGCTTGAGCCTGTCTAGAAATTGGCATTAGAGATGTTTACGAATGCCTAACTCATACCACGTGATCACGAAAACCACATTTCATCAAATACAATGGACCCTTATCTGCTAAAACTCCAACCCTACATTTATCTCTGCTCTAAATGGCATGCATTACAGAGCCACCATATCTGCTGGATCTCGAGCTGCTGCTGAGGCCATTTTCTAATAAATAAGCTTTGGGGTTTCAGACTGATAAATCAGATGGAGGTGCATGAATTTAAGTGCAGAGAATAACCAGCAGACTAACCACCAAATGACACATGAAATGATGGATTAACCGCCAGATGACACAAGATGCAGAAGAATATGGAAGTTATGGGAAGTAAATCCAAAATACTAAATAAATCCATATTAATGGAGCCCCCGGTAACCCCTGGATATGTGGATGGATGGATGGATAGATGGATGAATGGATGTGATGAATTTCTGCCTATTGGCTTTCTTTCATTTCTTTGTAATTCCTTTTCTATGTTCTACTCTGTTTTGTTTTCATATAGTAATGTTTCCCAATACACCCATGTAAAGCGCCCTGGGACAACTCCGTTGTGAACTGAATTTTATAAGGCTTACTACAGTATAATCCATACTACTAGTTAGACAATATTCAATGACAGGCCTTTCTGTTGTCATCTGTATTTAACGCAGTGTTTCTCAATCCTGCTCCTGGAGCCCCACCTGCCAGACAGTTCTCACTCCAGCCTGACCTTAATTAGCATCAGGTGTTTCCTAATGGCCTAATAAGGAAGGTGGTAGGTTGTAAGCAGTGCGGGTCTGACCGAAAGCTGTCTGGCAGGTGGGGCTCCAGGGGCAGGATTGAGGAACACTGATTTAACAGTTCATCCGTACTGAAGGCAGCTGTACGTTTTAATCCATTTCTTGGAGTCAGCACTTGAGCTTTGCTCAATTTATCTTGCAGAGGAACTGTGGTCTTTGCAAGCTCTGTCTCACCGTAGCAGAACCATAATCTGAAAAGACGAATTAGCATACAAAAAATTTGACAGAAAATTATTAAACATGTCCTCATATTCCGAAACAGCCTGTCACAAACTAGTCCTACTTGATTTACCACGTCTCACGTGAAGACTAACCACCAGCAACTCTTCCCAATTTTACCACTTACCAGAGGTGGGTAAAACTCCAAACTCTAAATTTTACCTATGGCACAATCATGGGGCGATGGGCACTAAAAGCACCTTGTCCCACCGTGTGTCGGAAAGGGGTTATGAATCAACTCAGTTGTCTTGCGTTTGCTTATAACACTGTGTCTCCCAAATGAGTTGAAATATAAACCCAATAAACATTTTTAATTACCAGACTTTCTTCTGGGCAGTCGCAAATCCATATACAGATAGAAATATTTTTCATAAACAAATGCTATAAACAGAGCATTAAGCTCGTTTGACGGGCTTTAACAAATAAAGCCAGACTCTATATATAAATTATAGCCTACCAATCTTCCCCACCTCGCTGTTAAGATTCATGTACTGTAGTAGGGGTTCATCTTAAAAGCCAAGCTCTGTTGGTTGATTTATAATTTTCCTATAACTCTCTGCAGCTAATATACAGAGTCCGTGCATAAACAGGCCGGTATCGTACAGCTGCCAATTTTATGAGTTCTTAAGTAATTGGAATAATCACAATGAGTGATGGTATTTCGTAAAACCCGGTCAGCACAATTTTAATGGAATAAACAGACAGCAGGGAGGTGAAATCGTGTTAAAAATTATTAATTTCAGCAATGCAAAAAAAAATGCACATGGAAGTTCTCTGCCATGCCTCCCTCCCAAGTTTAACGGGGTCAAACATAAACGCAAGCACGCACGCGCCGCGTGGACGCGCACATTCTGAGGCTGTGTCAGAAATTAGACTGCTCTCATCTAACAAGTGTCCGACGTTACTGCGGCATTCGAGTTTTTAAATACCGGCGGAGGATTGCAGCGATTTGCCTCTGAATCGCACGGTGGGTGTTGTATAAACTCCGGGGAGGGGGGTGTCTTTCTGGGAAAGATTAGCTCGGAATTGTCGCGATTGATTGCAAGGCTGTGCCTAATGTCATGCCCGTTACTCAATGTGAGCTGCCCTCACGTTACATTGGCAGAGACAGACAGTAAACATAGCTCCTAGTCAGGGCTGCATTGTGATAGATGGGATGCCGACAAATGGGCTCCCGGAAGCCGGCATCGGGGATGCGATCGGTCGGCAAAAGCCGCAAACTGCGGTCACAGCCAAGGACCAGACCAAGTCCGTAACTGTTAATATCTTAAGAAAGTTACTAAAACTTACTTAAAAGAATAATCCTTTTTTATTACACTTAACAGTGCTGATGTGTGTGGGCAGTGTATAATTATTCTGCATACCATGCTAACCTCTCAAAAAAAAAAACAAAAAAAAAAGTTCTGCAGAATGAAACGATGGCTTTAACTAAAGGTGTTATTATTTTTTTTTCCCTTGCCAGCTCTACACGATTATGACAGCCGGCAATCTGGCCATGACAGATGAGAGAAAGTGCGTCCACCGAAATAGCATCATAACCAGGAGCACGGAATAATCCGCGAGGACAGGTGTGAGCGAGGTTGCGATGCACGGATAAGAACCTCAGGCATCACATTTACAAATAACTATAATAATATAATTAATAAAGGGATAACAATGGTACCGTAATTATTGTAATAAGTGCGACATATAGAAAACATGTAAAACTATATATATATATAGCGAGAAAGAGAGATAGATAGATACAGATAGATAGGTCTATATTTGCGCCTGTGGTTACGGCGCATGCCAGACACGCTCTCTGTCCCCCCCCCGTGACTGCTGAACAACTTATATTAACGCTGATATAAGTTGCTGAGTCTGCAGGATGTGCTCTGTGCAGTGGCTTCTGAACCCCGTCCTCCTGTTCTAACTTTGAGAGGAAATGAATAACATGGAAATTGGGTTGATATCATCAGCTGGTTGGGCGCACATATGTAGCCACATATATATGTCTATCTATAGATACACATATATATGCCAAACACACAGGGTTAGCGGCGGGGTCATGATTAAATGTGACCGATTATTGAGTCATTAACGTGGGGGAAGTGCAGTACTTCGACAGAAGTGTGTGGGAAGGATGGGGAAACATGGCCCCGTTAGCCGGCATGTGCTCTGCTTTTAAACAGAAAGATTAAGGCAACCAGATGAACGCCAGCAGACGGATACCCAGAGCCACGATAGCATGCTAAGACAGTCATTTTATCTGATTCATAAATAATTCCTCCCAATCCCTGGAGGAAAACGCACTCAGAAGGGAACCCGCCCCACTTGCTTGCTGGTGCCGTAAGTTCGACATAGGCTAGCTGGACGCGTTCTGAAGCTTAGCTTTCTTCACTCGTAAAAATTGCAACAACAAAAAAAGCTTTTTAATTTATCTTTTTTTGACCCCCTCCCCCCCTCTGGAAGCCTGGCGGGTGCTCTGTTTGCACTGGAGAATTTCGGAGGACAGAGCTGCCCCAGAAAGGAGAGGTGACCATTCCGCTAGACTGCTGCCTGCACGCCTTCCCCATGGGTGAAAGTGGATGGGCTTAATTGCATTAAGAACTGGGAGATGACTGTCAGGAAGTCTTCTAACCATTACCCACCCCCCCACAACCAGCACCACCACCCAAAAAATATAGTCTTAAGGGGACAGTGTAGGCTTCACTGGCACTGCAGACAATGAAATGATGCTTTATTTCACACAAGTATCCTTGACAATCACATACAAAGAGATGGAAAAGAGAGCATAGCTTGGGTTTGAACACGAGGTCAGCCGCATCGCCAGCGCCCCCCGGATGGTTTTTCGGAAATGTCCCAGGTGGATGCTTGATTACCCCAAAGCTGTATTTATGCATCGGAATCCCTCTCCTGTCACTTCTGTGCCCCGCCCCCAGCCATTCTTCAAACTGCAACCCCCCCCCCCAAAATGCATCAAATGAACGACTGGGGCGGGTTATTGGAGATGAGTTATCGATTCGAGGATCTGCGAATGAGGATGCAGGACTGGGTGCGAGAGGAAAGTATTCAGGGGGGAAATTGGGGAACAGTGTGTGTGTGTGTGGGCGTTTCCCTTTTAATGGATTCCTGCCCTCGGGATCTCTTAATGGCTGCTGAGCACGTTCCAAGTCTCCGGTCAGCCAATGAATAAGAGTTTTCACATGTCGGCCAATCAGAGATTCATTGCAGATGCTCCCACTCTGTCCCCTCAACATCTGCACCGTGGCATCCTCTGCAATTCATTATTCAATCTTGTTAATGGCGTCGGGTTTAGCTGGGGGGGGGGGGGGGGGCAGAAGAGGAATGCTATGCTTACCTTGAGCTGGATAACCGCTGTCATGTCCTCTGCTCCAAGCTTTCCTTCCAAGCTTCCCCATCCCTCTCCCGGCCACAGTAAGGCCCCTAGCAAGACTGTCCATAGACCCATCCAGGCCATCGGTGCCGATCTGTCAGGGAGAACACAGTGGCTGAGACATGGCGGCCCCCCCAGCCACATGGCTAAGAGCTCAGCCCAACAACTGGCAACCACCGGTCAGCACATGGCCATCAATTAAGCAGCCATATCTTCAAGTTCAAAAAGCAGCTCTCAGTCATTGTTTTCAGAATTTTTTTTCGGTCAAACCAAACATACAAACAATAAAGGGGGATTATTATGAGAAAATTGCATGTTTCCTACATCTACTAAAAGCTACAAGGTCCTGCAGCTTTATGGAAACAAATAAATGTGTTTTTTGTCTCCTGACTGGAATGTTTAATCAATAATAACCTATAAATTAGTATTCAGTATAATTTCATTTGATCTGTCATTTTTGATGTTATGTTGGTCATTCTATATAATCTAGTGACTGATAATATATTAATATTTAAAATAAAAACTCACCAAAAATGACAGGATCAGTTGTGCCTAATTCGAAGTTCATCCAAAACTATGGGATTAGGAAAATCAGTTATAATTAGTCCTGTGATTAATATTTTCTTCTGTTTAAATCTTTCTCGGTGAATTGTACAGGGGAAGATTCCAAAGTTAAAATGCTTTGAGCAGTTATATATAGTGTATGGCCAGAAATCCAGCTATGAGCACAGCTGACAAAACATTAAACATTAAACAAAAATAAGATGCACCTGTATTGCCCGATGCAGGTGTCAACACCTCCTGGGCTGAATATAGTACAGAAAATGGGCGCGTTTTTAGGTTAATCACAGATGCCGGATGGAGGGAGGGTGAGGAAGTATAGCATGGATACAGTAAATTAATCAGTGCAGTCAAACATGCAATGATTTCGCTTCCTGTTCCTTTTTTTCACTAATTGATACCTAAGGGGGTATTGACCCTCGCCACGGGCAGAATTTAATTTCAATCTGTCTCTTATTGATTATGGATATTGTCATTCTAGACTTCGTGAAAATCAAGTTTAAGGTCATTCGATGTGTCTCAGAGGATCTATAGTGACAAGTGTGTCACCTGTCCCGTCCGCAGCCTGGCGCACACCATGCCTGACTCGGGTCCTGTTCCTCTCCTTCTGCTGCCCCCATATTGCCCGACGCTGCCCGAATCAACATCGTCCGGCAGTCTCCGAGAAGCACGCAGACGATAACTGAGACATCCTTTGTTAAACGTGAACATACATGGAGGGGCCGGGACCCTGATTTCCCGAGACGTCGCGTTAGCCGCCACGACAAGAGCCAAAAATTAGACCAGTAGAAAAATGAAAATCGTTATCCCAAATTAACCCGCCTAATTTATGGGCAAAAACGTTATGGTGATTTAATCAAAGTCCCCAACCACTTGTGACGAAAGGCCCCATCCTTACGCCCCGGCACAAGTTCCCATACATTTTCGCTAACAGACTTAATAACTTTTAAGATGGTTGCCAGTGGACCGACATCCCATGTCGCGTTAACAAGGCCGGGGGCTGGTGCTGGGTTGCCGTCGGTTACCGCGCCCCCACTGTGGATTGCCCGTCAGCGAGGGAGCGACTCGTATTTCACCCCCTATCGCTCTGACAAGAGGTTAACGGGATGAATTCTTCCCGAAGTTTTATATGACAAAACTACGTGGTAAATCTCCAGCCTCCTGAAGTGTATCTGGAGTTACACGGCTACGCCGCCAGGGAGATAAGCCGGCGAAGGGCTCTTTGACCTGACACCGAGGGAGATACACCCACAGACAATGACAGGGCAGGAAGACAACAGAAACCAGGGTTGCATTTACATTCATTAATTTAGCAGATGCTTTCATGCAGAGATGCTTTCGTGCTTTTCGTGAAGTTCAGTGCATACAATGTCCGGAAGCACAGTACATAGACCAAATACTATGTGTCTAAATTTAAAGCAGAGGAGTTGCTCTATGATTCAACTACATAATGATACAGTACTATATTTTCTCGGATTTTTATAAAATCACATGCAAGTTAGTATGTCGCAGAGCAGGAGCCAGCCAATGTTTCTGGAGAAATATGCATTTTTTTTGTAATTGAAAAGTAAGCAAAAACCTAAAGCCTGAGGTCAGGAGGGGAGCTCCTTCCATCTTCAAGCGAAGCATGTCCTCAAAGGTTATCCGTACACATAACAGCTTAAAGGAACCCCGTTGCAGTTCACCTTCCACTTTTAATGGACAACCGGTTTTCATTTGGATCAGAATTCATTCACATACACGAAACTACTAAAACTACTACAAAGAGAAGCGTAACAAACACCGACCTTTCGTTTTGTTTTTTTTTTTTTTCGTTTGGAGAGTGAGGAGATTATTTGATGATGTTCTGCGGCCGGAGCAAGGTCCCGGTACAGAAAAGTACCACAGATCTAAAAAGCCATCTTAGTTCTAACAGAACTGGTGTTTATATAGCCTGAGAGATGTGGAACCGGACCCGGCACGGGGCAGCCAAAGCCTTAAATTACACAGATAGAGATCCTTGACATTTCCTGGCCTGCCGGAGCGGCCGTCCATATTAATTAGTGTCTGACTTTCTTTCTGCGCTTACTCGGAATCCCTTTAGAAGAGCGGTGCAGGGGCCAGGAGCCATGCTGTGCCTCTGCAGTCCTGCGTAGGAGGAAGGGAAGCCTTCTCCTTATCAGCAGCTCACCTACCTACCAACGAGGCGGAGTCATGCTGCCCGGGGGCTTAGCTCTTGGGGCGAGATGGACAGCATATAAGGCTCGGCCATGGCGAATAATAGAGCATAAAAATAAGGCATATATGGACAAGTGGTAGGAGGATGGAGGGATGATGGATGGATCAATAGATGGATGTATTTATGGCTACTTTGTTAGAAAGCAATATAGTGTACGATATACCATTATATTTATATGTATAATGTAAACAATGAGTCTGTATATATATATATCCATTGAAGACAGTCTTATTCTACAGCACAATGACTGCCAGTATACTTATATTCATTTTATATGGCTGTTTTTTGTCTGTTTAACATGTATATACATATACAGTACTGTGCAAAAGTCTTAGGCAGTCAAAGGAAATGTTTAAAGCAATTTTTATGCAAAGTAAGTGTGTAATTGTTTAAAACAAAAACAATTGATCATTACAGCATATGAAAATTAAGAGTAACACAATAAAAACTAACAGGGGTATCTGCGGTTCTCCCAGAAGTCACTGATATCTTGCCGGGTGGCTAGATGAACAAACCTCTCCTCAGGTGCATACCAGGCATTCCATGTATTCATTAAATTTCACCACCTGCTCACTTAATTAATTAAGTTAATTAGTTAATAACTCAATGTGGTATTGAATACCCTAAATACCAGCATACTAATGGTCGAGTAAAAAAATACATGGTTATACATGGGATGTTTGCTGCACATACTGGGGTTTTGAAATGGCTAAGCTGACACACTTTGACAGAAAAAACCCATAGTTCTACACTAAAATGAAGGTCATTTACACATCATTTTATTTGACTGCCTAAGACTTTTGCACAGTATGGTATGTATACTTATATATGTATTTCAACTACAAAAATACATATACAAATAGTTCTCTCACATGTTGAGAGATCAAATAGTTCTCTCAACATAGTAGTTCTCTCGACATATTTGTAACTAACTGGATTTGTAGACCAAACAATGTGAATGAATCATCCGCATTAGCACTAAAACACTCCCATGAGCTCCTTGTACCAATGTACAACCCCCTTTAGTTCCCATATAAAAGTGAAAGAGAAAACTAAAAAAGAGCATGATCAAACGTGCACATAGGATAGAATAGACCAGCCACTTTCAACTAGGACATTTTTGCACAGCTAAAACGGGTGTCTTTGCTTATACGCCCACTTGACGTGTTTACATCCAATGTAGACTTAGAGATAGAGGTAGATTTAGAATTGCATGTATCTCATACGTAACAGTACTGGCATCTAAATTAACACGTGACACGTTAGAAGCAGATGTACATTCTATCTGTTAATATATCGTGGAAACAAGGCATGATGAGCCAGCAGCAAGAGATATGTATTTGATTTATGTAATTCATTTGATACTTTATTAGAATTCGAATTAAATCATGCTTTCAAATCAGTTTCATAAAGAAAATCTAAATTCACCAATATTACAAGAGGGAAAAAAATCTAAAATTGTCTTTTTTAACTATTTAGTTTTGTGTATTTTCCCCAGGATATGCCATATTGTGAAAATTCAAATTATATTATGATTTATCAAAACATCCTGTAGAACGTTTCAAAACGTTTATTCAAATGTATCTTGTAATGCACTAAGATATGTTGCATACAGTGAGATTTAAAATGTATTTGGTTATATTAGTAGCCCATATGAGGAAGCCCTATCACCTTTCACTTTTTTTAAAGTAAACGTTAAAAGAATACTAAAATAAATAATAACATACAGTACTATACTGATACACGTTTGCTATCGGTGCTGCAATGAGTATTTATTCTGCTAGAGAGCGGAACACCAGTCTAGCAGTCGCGAAGTACAACTGGCCGGTCTGCATCGATGCAGCGGGTCTTCAATCGTCTGACGCGGACTATAAAACTGCACCTATGAAATTCTGCCTGCCGCCGCATCTCTGTCCGCACAATGCCTTCCTATTGCGTTTCATCGCCATTTCCAACATATAACAAATGCCTAAACAGCCGAGGTACTTCTCAATCGCAAGCATAATGCATAATGTTTAAACAGCGTCTACTGATATATCGTGAATATATTTGTACATATTCACACGGACTGCATAGTACATAGACCGTATTTGTAGATTGTCTTTCTCCAGCCTGTTTGCTGACTTGGGTTTCGGACGCACTGGGAATTCACATGTTGCGTATTCAAACTACTGGGATTCAGCACCACGTCTGCGGACAGCTCCGTCTGCAGCCTATTACGGATATGCGTCTTCAGTAAACTTTGTTTAATCCACAAAGAAAGAGATACTTTATGTTTTAGCATCTAAATGAAGCATCGCTCCTTTCAGCAAATGCACAAATACGAAAGTTTTCGCGGATCGGGTGCTCTTTCGTTCCTGGCCGTAAGCAGACGTGCCAGGCATTATTAACAGCGCTGCCGGAGCGCTTTTCCAGCCGGGATGGGACGCACTTGCCATGCGGCCGAATCCCCGATCGCTAACTTCTCCAGCGAATTATTCTTTTAGGCTTTTTCACTGAGGCTGGTTAAGCCTCCAGTTTTAACTGTCCCGTTTGGATGCGAAAAGTCAAACTACAAGAAGGATCAGCATCATCGACCAGCACCGGCCAAGCCGTCATAAACGACTAAGCCGCAGTACAAGCAAACCACAAACTGCCTTTGTCTTGCGATTAATCCACGCGATTCGTTCTTAAAGTTACATCCCAACACGTATAACATTGTTATAAAGTAGGATGTTTTTTGTTTAAATACGTGACACGTTGCCAAGTCACACAGCTCCAGGCAATTGTGCTTGGAATCGGAATTAGCGACAGTCAACAAACTAAAGACATTATTAAAAGCGGAATAAAGGGAGAACCGACCGTGCATGTTTACGAGACGGGCTTAATGATGAATAAAGATTTATTATGTCATTTGTTATATTAGCTGTTTCCACCAAATGAACAATGTCAAAAAGATTCTTCCAGTTAATCATAATAGCAAAAAGCGATAAAGGCACGTTGAGTACGGATATAATAATAATAATAATAATAATAAAACTTGAAAAAGAAACCGTTATACATATTCAGTTTTCTGTCAGTAATATATATAAATCTGCACAAACAATACCATGCACGTTTATCATTTGTAAATCAAGCGCTCCGTACCTGTCGTACTCCCCTGGCGAAGAAACGTGAGACCGCCGGTACCCGAACGAGTCGCAGGGGTATTCAGTCTGGATACGAAAGGGCCGCCTTAGTCCCACCCTGCACACGCTGGTCGATCGCCTCTCGTTATTTAAACCTGGGGCTCTGGAAAGAGGGGGACGTGCTGTAAAGCGTACAGACACTCAGCCGCGGCACTCCATCCTCCGACTGGCGCGGAGCGTCTGTCCCCCGCTCGGCTCCGGCGTGCCCTATTTCAGCGGCTCCGGACTACACTCCTGCTGACGTCACGCTCCGCATTACTAAGATATCTGCATGTTCCTGCCCGAGACTGACACCTGTGCCTGTATCCCCAACGAGAATGAAACTCTGAAATACAGTAAATAACTATGTACAAGGGGCTAATCACGTATTGGAAGGGTTTGGAAAACCCCTGTGTAACGCAGGCTTAATACATTTTGAATATTTATAGGCATATATTTAAAAATAACCTATAATGCAAAAACCTTTAATACGCCTAACTGACGACCAGTTTTTAAACTAAATTACTAAATATCTTAGTAGATACTGAGATCCAGCCTGTGGTATACAGAACTCTTCTTAATATTTTTTAATATTCTATTTTACAGCAGAGTAAAGCCCCTGAAGATCAGTTGAAGGGTGGCCGCTAAAATATAACGGGCGTGTATTTCAAATGGATCTTTTCAATAAATTACTTTTCCAAAGCAATTAACATTATATGTGGACGGGGGGCAGATATACCCGTCAAATCAATTTCACAGCAGCTGCCGTCTCGCGCGCGCCGCTCCGGAGGTTGGAGTGAAAATACTTTAGCGTCTCCATAAGTCAAACACCGTCGCCCTTACACTAACTCACTTTGACACTCACACAACACTCATGCTACCTTAATCAATGATATGATATTTCTTAATTTGACTTGCAAATATTTTTAATATTTTAGTATTATTTTAATAATGCACTTTAAATAGCACAGGAACACGTCACTACAAATTAAGGAATCTGAGTGATCAGAATGAATTTCCCACCCAATTAAAGAGTGGAGATAGAAACATATGAGAATAACGTGTGTTTTTTCCTATTTTAAAAAGTGAGAGTTTCCTGGTACCTCTGGAAAAACAGGAAATGAAACAACTTAATGTGAAATAATTTGTCAGGGAAGGAACAATGACAATATACCAGTGATTAAAAAATGGATGGGTATGGTCAATCAGTTAATCAATACAAGTTTGATTTGTCACAAGCACAGCTATACTCAATATAATGTGTGGTGAAATGCATGGTTGCCTTTACATTTATGGCACTTAGCTGACACTCTTATCCAGAGTGACTTACAGTACATTACAGTGATTACAATCTCCCTGGAGCAACTTGGGGTTGAGGGTTTTGCTCAGGGACCCCCTGGCAGTGGGTGGGAATTGAATGGGTGATCTCTTGGGCCATAACTGGAACCCTCATACCACTAGGCCACCACCATCCACTAGCCTAAATCCAAAACTTTCTATTGGGGAGGACTTTCAAATGGGGGACAGAACCATTAGGCATTAAACAATAAACATTAAACAACTCTGAGAAAATAGAACTTCATCAGCAATGCGGCCCCTATTGGTTCCGCTCAGCCGTACGGCGGGATGGTGCAACATAGTCGCAGGAGAGCCCAAGTAATCACAGCCAACGGCCAAAAGCACGAGGGGCGAGATGAACCTGCTGTAGAGAGTGAGCTTTTGTAACATGGTCTCTCTGGCAGCTCTGCAGGCAGCCTATTTAGTGCTTAGAGTCATAGCCTACAGCCTGATAAAGCCACGTAATGAAAAACACAAAATATCCAAAATACTTCTAACCCCAAAATAAACTGTGTGAATCTGGCCTAGCCAAGCATAAAGTGAAATAATGGCAGTTACTATGCACTAAGCCATTTGCTCTGCCTTCTACCTATTAACCAGTGATGGGTACATAGCAGAGCATGTGAGCAGAGCGGAGCGGTGAGCATTTCCGCTCCTCACTCACGAGGCTGTTCGCTCCGCCCGCTCCTCTGCTCTAATTCGCACTAAGCCGCTCTGCTCAATACCGCTCCTCGCTCCACTAAAATTTCCTCCCGCTCCAGTCAAATCGCTCCACGCATGCTACAATTTAAAAGAGGGAGGAATAATCTGCATGCCTAACAACTGTCACCCGAAACCTTTGTGAAACATTTCGCGAACTCCATCTCGGGCAATTTGGATGCTTTTCCACTGCAAAAAGTATGATACTTTTGGTACTTTGGCTTTTCCATTGACTTCTGGTCGAGTATCAGTACCAAAAGTTCAAATACTCTTTTGGGGTACAAATACTCTTGGGGTATTTCTTTTGTATTTCGGTACTTTGGGGCGTAACTTGACTGGTTACGTAAATAGCCCGATTCTGAAACATAATGTGACTGCCGTCTTGAAAAAAAAGTTACAAACTTACTTTACGAAAACAACAATGAACGAAGTAAAAAAAAAAATTACGATCTGGTCGGAGAAACAGATACAAGATCAGGACGGCATAACAAGACATTTAAAAAGTATTTTATTCAATATACTAGGGCAGCACGGTATTGGAGAATTTCCAAATATAGCGATGTGATTTTATTTTAAGAAATATAGGGGTATTTATAAAGCAAAAATTAGTTGACAAATTTCTCACAAAACTGTCTAGGAGTGATTTAAATAGCAGGGGTGAAAATGATTATGATCGTTTCAGAGAACCCATGCAGCGCTCATGAAAAGGCAGCGGAGGTAAACTTTAAACATATATATATATATATTTATATATATATATATATATATATATTGGATAATCTATAAAAGGAATATTAAAATCATTATCATTATCATTAAAATTGCAAAGTTAACTAAGCTTTTTCCCTACTGTATGTCAAAGTAAAAATGTTTTCGCGAAACATTAACCCCCTCCGTTGTTGATGTTGGAAACTAAGAAGAAGTCTGATCTTAATGTGGCTCACTAGCGATGTAAGAACTGCATGTGCATAACATACATTTTTTAAATTCAGAATTCAGTTCGAAATGCCCCGCCTCAGGCTTTATTCAGAGCCGGTGTTCTGACACAACAACATACCTATCAGAATGGCATACCCCGGGTTAATGTGCAGAAATCGGCTGTGTTTGGCGTCATTCCATACATTTATCATACTGTTGGCTGAAGGTGAGCAATTGCATTTTGTTAGGGTTATGGTTGGGGTTAGGGTTAGGGTTAGGCTTAGGGTTAGGGTACCTTAAAAATGGCAGTTGCACTGTACGGAGGCGTACTTATACGGAGCCGGTATGCTATTCTGATAAGGTATGCCAAAATGTCAGAACGCCAGCACAATTTTTACGCCAGTGAAAAACCAGCACAAAAAAGTACCTAAGGTACCAACAATACCAAAATGTACGGCACTTGCTGTGGTAGAAAAGCACCCTTTGTGTAACAGTCTTGATAATTGTACAGATTAATTCTGGATAGATTTGGGCACGCCTCAGACTCGTAGTATGAACGGTATTAGAGCGAAATTGGAGCGAGACGGAGCGACTGCTCCAGCCTTTATACAGAAAAACCGCTCCGTGCTCTGACCAAATTCCGCCCGCCCCGCTCACATGCTCTGTGTCACGTTCTAAAGCCGGGCGAGGGAAAAGGAGGAGACGGAATGCGGGAAACTCATTTATTTCACGCACGGATAACACAGACTATGAGACATTAATGAAAGGACTGGGGAAACAGACTTGAACTAGGACTGAAATACACAGGACTAATGACAATCAACCCAAGACAGCTGGCGAACGCTGGGATTCCACACGAGGGCGGCGAGGGGGCGTGGCACACAGGAGGGCATGACACTCTGGTACATAGGTTTGTTTACACATGTATCTGATGCATACATAATGTACTATTTTGTCCACCGATAGGGTACCAACAATTTTGCAAAAGTGTAGCATAGAACATGGTTTTACCAAACATTATTTTTTACCAAAAATAATTTTGACTCAGGTAGCTAGGGGGGGCACGCCCACCCCACCACACCCCAAGCTCCAACCATTGAATCATACAGGGAAATTGTACCTTTCTTAATTTTCTGTCTGATTTTCAATAGCTTTCTCTGTGTTTGGACAGGAATCACAGTAAAGGAGCTAAGACTAACTTGGAAGTCTTTTTTTTTTACAATTTGAAAAACTCCTGACTTCAAAAGCGATTATCGTTAAAACCCTAAACTTTTTTTTTGTTGTTTTAACCTGGGATCATTGAAGTAAAATGCTTTGTAGTGAAATGAAATGGCATGTTCCACTTGTCTTGTGTGATACCGGAGATTTTATGCCCTGACACGGCTTTTTAATGCCTTGATTTCCTGCGTTAGGCCTGCATTACAAAAACTTCCCAGTGAAAGTTTCGGACGTGCCCAAACTTTGTTTCGTCTCATCGTATTTAATTTGAGACATCTTCTCCTCCCGTGTATGCCGCGTCTCTTAGAGACAAGGAAACTGAATCTTCTTAAAAACTTTTTGACTTCACAGAGGTGATGATAAGGTAAGAAGTGAAAGATGCACTTTCTTCATAGTACATGGCTGTAACAGCATGGATTGCTTGGGAATAACGAGCACAGGAGCTTAAATGCCGCCTTTCCTGTTCAAGATGGAATATAAGTGACAAATGCTAAGAAGTGGAGATGATATTCACCTTCTACCCTAGCAGCAACGGCGTAGAAACCGGCAAGCTTCTCGTTTATGCGGGCAGGTACAGCACCTTTGATTCACTTGCCTTCGACGCATCAAAAAAATACAAAAAAAAAAAAAAAAAAGAAACAAGGAGCAGCTGCAACAGGAATCCATTTAGCCTTCAACGTCTTAAAAACTGCATGGGACCTTTGACAGACATCAATGACTGTCATGCATCCAAGAGGACAGAGTGGCTCTCAGGCAAAATGAAACCTGGATGACTTGTTCTGTTCATTTTTTTTTTCTGTTTGTTTTTACCACATTCCCCCCTGTGACACACACAGACGGGACCATTCGTCCAGACAGTTGTTGCTCCTGCCTCGGATATTGACAGGGGTGTGCCGGATCTATTCATAAAAGCAACAGCATCCAGCCTGTTTGCTATGCGCTGGACAGAAGCAGTGTGGGCGCCCAGGAGAAGGTGATTCATCACGTCTTAATGGTGCAAATATGAATCGATCACCAGGGACTTTAAAGACCCCAGCTACGCGTAGCTTGTCTCTAGTACATTTCCACATCTCATCGAACGGGCCTCGTTTTCACTAACGTTCATTCCTTCTTCTGCCCCCTTGTGACACGCACAGCACTAATTACAGTAGTCTTTATTTACCGATGAAATAGCGTTTTCATATGGTAAACCGTGATTTATTTGTCGAATTTGTCACTGGGGAGATTAAACAAAAAAGACCCTTTTATCTTACTGTGCATCTCTGGTCCCACCGCTGGCTCCTTTCATCAAAAAGAGGGTCAGTCAGGATGTGCACTGTGTTCAGTTTTGCCCAATAAAAGGGCCCCATCTGCCACACAAAGTGCAAGCAAAATACACACCTTCATAAAACAATTTCTGGACAGACCCACGTTTACGATCTCCACCAGTCATTTCTTTGGTTTTCTGCCCCTCGGCCACAAATTTGACCACGTGCAAAGAGACCACAGGACAGCATATCGAACACTGTAATGCGTCTTGTGCTCTCACTTTTGGGAAATATTTCCCTTTCATCGGGTAGGTGTTACTCCTCTGGGCAGACATCTGCCAACCTAAACGCCCTGCAACTGCAGAAATGCTTTTTTAATGCACAAAGGCAACATTAATATGAGCTCGTATTTATTTATTTTTAAATGCCCTTAAGCAAAATGTGTGCAGTGTGTCCTCTTTAATGCTTATACCTAAAGATAGCTTGTAAATACACGTACGCAGGTTTCAATTATCGAGGCACTGGATGAGGGAATTGGATGGTACTTTGCTGCTTGGTAATTTTTTTTTCTCCAATGACATTTCAATCGATGCTTTTTCACTAGATGGAATAGGTTCATCATATGACGGAATGCCAGTGTATCGGATGAGGATTGGGGGATGGGGGTGCAGGGGGGGGGGTGGTTTGAAATGTCCCGGCGTGTTCAAAGGAAACAACATCGTCATTGAGAAGGAGGCACAAGTGACATGATTGTATAAAATCCATAATGCAAACACATACTCCATAGAGAAGCGGTATGGAGATTAACATTGATGCTGGCTTTAGCCTGATAGATTATAATAGGGGTGTGGCAAGTGCAAGGAGGCGGAGCAAGGGTGAGACCAGGGTGGCTAGGGGGTATGGAGGATGCTGGGATGACGTGGTCACTCCCCTCTCCACATGAGTTGGTATGGTCCCCAAAACTCCCAAGTATATTATTTCAGTAAAGGAATAGCTTTTGGGATGATATGTCATTAAGCGCCATGCATAGCAAATCCGATGTAATTTTGTAGAGTATCTGCATCGTCTAAAGTCAAGATGACCACCGATGTCCTCCAATGGCAGCTATGTGCTGAGGTACTGAGAATGCGGGCCGAAAATTACGTTCCTGGCTCTTAACGAGAATATAATTTAGCATTAATGGAAATGTTCATCCCATTTGTGATGTATTGATATATTGAAAATTCATGTTTATATAGCGATTTTATATAGATTTAAATGCGACAAATATGTTGTAGGGAAGTTATGGGTGAGAGCCTTAGATAGCTTAGCTACTGCAGACGTGGTTTAATGGTCGGTGAATATGATACATCCTTCATGGACGTAGTGGAAATTGACAGACATCCTAAAATACCACCATGCCTGCCTGAATGCCTGATAAGCCCACAAGGTCAGGGCTCTCTGGGGGCCTGGGAGCAGACCAGCTAGGTTTGACTGGCCTATCAGGATCTGTACTCAGGAAAAGGGGTGTATACGGGGGTGGGGCCAGAGGGACACTGAGCCCAGTTGAAATCTGATTGGCTCCAAGAGTGCCCACTGCCGTGTCACTCACCAATTCAAACCATGCCATTGGCTAAAGATAAGGTGGCCTTTCTGTATGAATTATGCCTTGTCGTTCTCAGGTCCATTGTCTCAGTTATGGCCATATACATACAGAGGCTGCCTTAAGCACAGGCGGGTTTCCCCTTAATGCATCTTCCTGTGTTTTTGAGAGAATCAGCTCCAGCCAGCTGCCCTGCCAGGTCTTACAGAGGGTTTTCAAAGGTAGCTTTTTAGCTATTATCAGACCGAGCAGGGATGGGTCTGAAATGGGACAAAATAGGGCAAAGAGGGGGCTGTTTTTATTTGTTTTTCTGTACTTTTGAGTTAACCAGTGTGGGGATGTAGAAAATAAGATAGGGCCAAATATCCTCAGACTGATCAATTAAGTAATTAATCAATTAACCAATCACTCACTAAGTCAATTAATCAATCATCCAATCAATTAATGGATTTATTAATTGATTCACTCTTTTGTTGTTCTAACCTGTGATCTTTATAGCCGTTAATGAGTTATTTGCTCATCCATCCATCCATCCATTTTCCATACCTGCATACAAATACAAATGTACAACCACCAAACATATGAAGAGGCAGAAGCAGCAGAGTTTTTTATTATTATTATTTATTATTTATTGTTTATTAAAATGAGGTAAAGTTGCTTACCACAAGTCAAGGTCATATCATATACTCAAAATAGTTTGTATAATTGCTTTATAACACATTTTTCATAAGTGAAGGGAAAACGTGTAACAATTCACAACATAAAACTAACATAATTAGGGAAAATAAGTAGCAGAGAAATGTAACCAGGGAAAATAAGGGTTATGTTGCTGTCCAAACCCGAGCTCATTGGACATTCAGGATTATCAGAACATAATGGTATTATAAATGAAGATAAGGGCCAGAAAGTAAATCCGCAAGATAATCTTCATATAATAAGTGTAAGTGGCAGCTCCTGGCACACGCACGCGCACGCTGGGGCTAGGAATCGCCAGCCCGTCGCGGCCATGGTTACAATACCAAGAGGAATCCGCTCAATAAATGCACCTCTAAACATTATCGAAAATACATTCTCATATCGATCGGCGCAATTTAAATACAGCCGCGGCGGGCAAACAATTATATGAACCGCTAGGCAGCTTAACAAATGCTTCGATTCGACTAAAGCCAGCAGATAGTAAGCACAATCTGCTCACATTTGCTTACGAAGCTGTTCTGGATGTGAAGATGATTAATAATTATTATTTGTTATATGCTGCTGGTGGGCTGCACACGGTGGGTTAGTGGGTTGCGGTGTTGCCTTGCCTTGCACCTCCAGGGTGGGGGGACTGATTCCACCCCCTCCCCCGCCCAATTTGCATGTCCTCCTCTTTTTGTGCAGGTATCCTCTGGGTATTCTGATTTCCCCTGCCATCCAAAGGCTTGTGCCCATGCATGGTTCCTCTTAATTACTCCTCTGTACGTGTGGCGCACAGGACTGTAAGTATGTGCACCATGTCACCTGGCAGGGGCACATGGCCATGTAGGAAAATAAACAGGTTCGAATTCCAGGTAGTAAAATTATGAGTTTGAAAATAGATAGATGAATGGACAGATATGGATGAATGGATATTCTAATATTTTTAAGGAAAATGTCTATGTTTTTTTTTTTAAGCCAAAGTATGTGTACTTGCATATAATATGTAGCCAGGCGTAAATGGCCATGTGTTTGTCAGACAAAGCACTGACCTTAACGGAAAGGGTCAAGCGAGAGTTTGCGAGTTTATTTCTGACCTTCACACTTACACACACATTTATTTATTTAGCAGATGCTTTTGCCCAAAGCGATATACAAGCGGCTAATAAGGCAAGAGCATGCAGCCAGGCTGCGCTTCTAATCAGGGGCCAGTAATAAGCGCTAGTCAGCATGCTAGCAGGAGCTCATTCAGCATGAAGCACAGCACAAGGCTAGCTGCAGAGCTATTCAAACCAAAACACCATGAGGCCTCAGTACAAGTAGGAGTTTTCGCTAAATAGTGAAGGCAATAGATTACAGTGGAAATTGGCACACTACATGTAACCATGTGTAATGTTTTCTCCAGGCAGATAAACAGAATTTGGGTCTGGAACTGAAAATGGTTTTAACGACCCGGCGGGAATTAAACCAAACTAGAGTCATCGCATCAGCAGTGGTGGGGTTCCTCCAGGAAGTGGACATCACAGATGGCAGCATCAGGACCTACTCGTGCTGAGAACCAGTCTTATTTGCGATAAGGCACAAGTGAAGCGAATGAATGCACTTTGCACAAGACCCTGTCACGCCCCAGGATGACCAGGCCTCCCCTGCTCTGAAAATATCATATACACAACCGCAGTGTTTGGCACCATGCAATGCATTTGCATGGGGCCCCAAAGCAGTCACTAGGGGCCCAGAAACAACAAACCCACCCCTATGTATAGGAACAGGAAGTATTGTTCGGTCTGTCAGCATTAGTACAATGTAATATCTGTATTAATTCATGATGTATAGACATTTTCAGCTGAATTTTCTTATCACATTTATCATGAAAGTTAACTTTTAAAAAACTGCCAGGTCTTCTGTTGTCCAGCACACTTTGGAAACCGCAAACCTGAAATAATTCACAACTTCGCTGTTCTGTTAAAACCCTTCGGTCGCTCTGAACCAAATATAGCGTCACAATATATATATTTGGAAAGCCCATCTTACAAAAGTAATATTTCTTGATCGTTAATAATTTTTTTCCTCCAAGCCAAGGGAGTAAAGGTTTCTACAAAACATTTAAATTGAATATTATTCCTGCCAAGTCCAATGAGACAGCAAAGCCAAACGGCATAATGACTTAAAACACAGCACAGCAGGTGAAGTTTATGAATTGAGTTTTGCTAAGCATCGTTTGTCTATGAGTGTGTGTTGTGTTGGTGCTTCGTGCTGATTACCCTGAGTCAAACAGATCTTCTGTGGATATAAGAACATAAGTTATGCACAATAGAAAAGTATTACATTGAATAGACACGTTTCTCTAAGCAGAGACGGAATTGAAAAGGCAGGCTCAACCATTCTTTGGATCAGTCAGGGGTTAAGGGCCTTGCTTTAGGGGCCCATTGGCAAAAAATCACTCAGGCAGTCTTGCGATCTGAACCAACAACCTCCTGATCACAAGCAAAGTTTAGAGCCACACGCCAAATCTAGACCCCGCAGCGTATATACATTTTTGCATGTTTAAGGTTTATTTATGACTGCTTGGGAATGTTAGGGTCCAGAGTGTGCGATCTGAATGCCCGCTGTGGGCGTTTCCTTCAGAACCGCCATTTTGGTTCCCTCCCTTTTATCACCCAGTGTGAACACATTACTCTTTCACCACACGGACTTCAAAGTAATGACGGTGATTTATTTAACAATTAATGCAATTATTTAAACTTGAGCGGTAAAGGCCTTGGCAATCAGGAGGTCAGGAGTAGCTGGATGAGGGGTTAGCAGGCCTGGGTACGAGCGTAGGCGGGGAGGGAATGAGCTGGTTTCGCTTGATTGGGTGCCGAGCTGGCAGGGGTGGTGGGGGCTGGGGGCGGGGGGGGATGTTGAAATAGCAGTGAGGCTAACAGGTATAAGCATTTTTTATAGATTTTAGAACGAATCAATGCAAACAACCAGTTAACTGTTTCCACAAACAGATTCCAGTAGCCCTGACTTAGCGCCAAGGAAAATTAGAGAACGATCGTGAACAAATACCTCCAGTGGGACAGGAAGGCCCCGGGAAGGTGGGAGAAACCTCATCCCTGCAATTTGACCAGGCATCGACCGCCGCGGCCCTTATCTCCAGCAGCAGTCCCGACGCATTAACTATACTTTTCGGGACAATAAAGCAGCCAGCTGGCCCATCCCTGTTTAATGGCTTTTCAAAACAACCCTGAAGCTGAAGATTATTGACAAACGAACATCTATTTATTTATTTATTTATTTATTTAATTCCTACCATGTGTTGGTGTCCCATCCTGGGCTGTTCCCCACCCTGCGCCAGTAGTTGTCAAGTCAAGCAGACATGGAAAATGTATGGATGGACATCTAGCTATCTCTCATCTATCTGTCTGTCTATCTATCTATCTATCAATCTATCTCTGTTTGTTTGTTTGTTTGTTTGTTTGCAGTAAAGCATTATTGTCCATCTAGTAAAACAAGCCAGTTTCTGGCCAAATATGAGGGCATCGCTGATAGCCACGTTCTGACACACCCTTTACTGTTTAACTTGAGAAATTACGGCACCTCAGACACAAGGAGTAATTATGATCCAAGGTTAATTGCTTGATCTCCGCCATATGCACGGTTTCATTAGGCTAAATCGTCCGCGATTGCCGCGCGGCATCCTCCCCCAGCCGGGAATCGCCAAGCGCTGCTGTCGCTCTCAGGTCCAGAGTCCAAAGTCTGGTGGTTCTGCTGTGCTGTGGCCCTGGCCTGCTTTCCACCTACGGCTCGGGTGCCGCGGTGGCAGCGACCTTCTAACGCCGAATGCTCCGGAGCGTGAGCCAGAAAATCCTTCTTCTGAAGAACACGCCACATCCTGGGGGAAAATTACTGACATTACAAGGATCATTACCTCCGGATATAAACGCAGTGCATCGCCCGGCTTAATGATGCTTTGATAAGCTCTTTTCTGGGAGTAAACATAATCCGTTAACTTTCAATTCTTTTGTCAGGTGCACAATTATATTTTAGGCTGAATAAATAGCACATTAGCAGCTGAGAAAAATAAAGCATGTTAAGCTGAATATTGTGAAGTACTGATCTCGCTACTGGTAATAAATGCGAGGTAGGGGAGACATTCTGAGAGCCAATCATTTTGCTGACGGGTTGTCAACAGAAGCATATCTAGAAATTCCAGGGCCCCTGACAAAATGACAACTTGGGCCCCACCTTCAAATTTTACGTATAGTTTTACACATGCAAGGCCCCCAGTAAAGTGCGGGGCCCCCTGAATCTGCCGTGGTATCCATGCCGCTCCCATGTCTCGTGAAAACAGTGCTCTTGGTAAGAGCCTCTGACAGGTCATTCAAAGGTCAATCTTATTATCATTTTGTTACCTTAATCTCACAACAAACACACACACCCTCCCCCACCACCTAGCAACACTGATTTTCGAAATCTACCACGGACGTAAATTTGAAGTGGCTCTCCTCACACTTTGGTGTCAAGCCAAATCGTATCAACATGCCAGGAGGTGTGTTGTCAAAAGAAAGAGGGATCCACACAATGACAAAATGACAAGTCCATCAATCCTTTTTTTCCCTGGGAAGGACTGATCCGTCCCGTCAATCAATAATGGACACAATTAGACCCTCTCCTGGGGACTCTGGGCTCATGCACAGCTGGACAGGAACAGAGTGCACCCTGAAACACGTCAACCACATGTTTGCACATTACTCACGCCCTCCTAGGACACTCTGACATTTCATTGGACAGGACGTGAAGGAAGGACACCGTAACTCAGTGACCTGATGTCCCCTTTGGTACAATTTCGGGATGGGGAGATAGTGGAAACCGTCTGTGGAAGAATAAAGAGATTTTAGAAGGGCCAGGTAACTGGAATATATTAGAAGGGGATAGAATGTTCTAGGACCCCCTCCAACCTTATTTACAGTGAGAGCTACTTCAAAAAAGTAATCAAGGGATATTCAGTACAATACAAGATCATATCGGGGATTGGCGATGGTAAAAGTGGTCATTTGGGGGTGTGAGGGTGGGGAGGTGATGAATCTTGCCAAGCAGATAAATTCTGCTTTCATATTGACTCTGCAGCAGTTTGCCATTTTGTCTTCCTTTGTTTCAGGCGCATGACAACCATAAGCATCGCTAGACACTTTTAACTGGGTGGGTGGGGGGCTGTGCCCCAGTAAAGCTTTACCTCGAGCAACTCCCATGATGACAACCCTTAACCCTGGATTTGTGGCCCCGATGCCCATGTGTATAAGCAAAGAAATGAATGTAACTTATCTGATTTTTAGAAAGCGTTATAGGAGCTAGTGATTGGTAGCTCCCTGCAACATGTCTGAGACTCTTTTTGTAGAGTCATGTGACCGCTTTTTGTAGAGTCATGTGACCACTTTTTGTAGAGTCATACACTACGCCAACACTGCACATATTGGTATTCTGGCAAGCTTTGTTCAGTTGCTTTGGAGTCTCTAATATTTGCTGGCTTTTCATTATCGACATGAGTGTGTGATTCTTCAATTGCGATTTTGCAAGCTGACTGGAGCGCTCGTCTTTACCGGATCCCTCCCGACGATCGGGCTAAAGCACTTAAGATACATCAAAAGCGACACTGACCCTTTTATGTTCTCCTGGAAATTATTAATGCTACTAAAAACTTTAAAAAATCATTTGAGGATTGCAAATGCATATTTGATTTCCCTGGGGGGCGCGGAAAGTTCTGCGCATGCAACTATTTCTCCATGCTTCTGAATTCGAAGGAAAATGTGAAGCCCCTGCATTAAGACAAAAAAGCTAAACAAATGCTAATTGCCTCATCTTTAATATTAGCAACTTAAGCAGTGAGCAAATGGAAAAAAAATTCACATTAATACAGCATATTAATTCAAATCATGCTGTTAACATTTAGAAATGACCATCCATCCATCCCTCCGTCTTCCAGAAACATTTATGGCAGGGGTGCCCAACTCCAGTCCCGGAGGGTCAGAATCCAACACAGTTTTCAGATTACCCTACTCAAACATACCTATTAAACCTGGTAATTAGCTGATGTGATTGAGTAGGGAAAGCTGCAAACTGTGTTGGATTCTGGCTCTCCAGGACTGGGGTTGGACACCCCTGGTTTATGGGTTACGGTACTATGTAGGAATGTGCTACATTTGTGCTAGGACTTATAAAGGTAACAGCATTTAAGCCAACCAACAATCTCTCCCTCACTGTTCCAGAAGACGAGGGAGGTTCTTGGATGTACAACTGGCATGCAGACTGTGAAATGCCACCTTGTATCTCACTTCTTGTTTCACGTGTTTAGTCTGCAAACAAGTGACAGAACCATCTGTATCGCTTGGGTACAGCACATGCTGCAATAGGCACAAATAAGCATAATGTGGGACAGGGTCCTTAAATGTTATCCACGTGTTCTTGCAGCAGGCTAGCGGTTAGAGCAGATTCTCGTCATTTTCCCGCTGACGCAAAGGTCCCAAAAATGGCGTGAGTCTCATTAATTGTTTCAATTCCACAAAGTATATGTTAAGGGATTAACCAT
Organism: Petrocephalus zakoni; assembly: GCA_026774425.1. Taxonomy (NCBI): domain Eukaryota; kingdom Metazoa; phylum Chordata; class Actinopteri; order Osteoglossiformes; family Mormyridae; genus Petrocephalus; species Petrocephalus zakoni. Next base: position 2,964,032 of record JAODKN010000048.1, on the reverse strand, counting down.
GTTGACTAATTAATACTACCTCATCATTCTGTTGATTATTATATAAATCATATCTCAAAGTCCTTTTCCTGTGACCCTATACTAGATACAGTAATTGATTGGATAGGTGGATGGATGGATGGATGGATTTCTTCTCCATAAATAATGTAACTTTCCATACATTCAGTTACAGTAATACAAATGTTAATTGTAAAATTGAAAAGAGCTCTTGTAGTGATGGGAATCCTATCAACACACACTATTCTGGAGGGTGCTGGCATGTAACCTCTGGCCTGTAGCTTCAGAGAGAATCAGCAACCTGGGGAGACACTGAAAACTCTTTTTCCGTTGCCGCAAAGCTCACCATTCACTGGCTTGAACTTTGAACTTTCCCTTGTAGTGCACTCTAGATGGGATCATATTTTTTTCTCCCAGGATATTCATGACATTTTTGAAAAGTCTCTGCGGCCGCTTATCTCCACTGGCCACGGCGTGAGCACCCCCCACAGACCTGTCAAATGTGTACAGTCCCTTCTAATCAGCACTCACTCTCCTGCAGAGTGTGTGTGTGTGTGGGGGGGGTTATCGGCTAGGTAGGTTATAAATAGGAGGACCGGACACACCTCTGCCCTAAACGGGGGGGGGCGTTTTTGAAAATGCTGCAATGCGAATGTCAAAGTGAGAGGAGATCTCCTGGGATTAAAGAAAAAAAGGCCAGAGCTTCCTGTGATAACAAGCGCTACTAAAAATGGGCCACGGGATCATGGGTAAATGGAGAAAAATGCAGGGCCGAGGACTGAGCCATGTGGTACTCCGTAAGCAGGGCAGAACAGAAGCAAAAGCCAAGCTTCTGTGTAAGATTTGGGACAAAAAGCAAAACAAATACCCTTTAAAAAATACAGATACACAATTTCTTTGACTTAAAATAAAAAGCATTTTCTAGGTGTTGCTTAGCAACTGGAAAAAGTTAGACCAATCATGCGGAAGGGGCCTTAACTATCGTGCCATTGGGAAATTCTTGATGTGTAGCAGATATATCATTATATGCAAAAGTAGATATGTTCTGCTAACAAAGAAAGCTTTATAGGTACCAGGTGCCAAAGAAGCCTGAGCTTCTGTGGTCGGAGCAATTATATCATTTACAAATTTTAAGTGATGCACTTCTTAAAAAAACTGCCAAAGAATGTTCTGTAGAGGAGCATAAATGCCCTAATCCTCCTCCTGCGGGCTTTATGCTTGTGTCTAATCAGGGCCAGCTTGCCCTATAGGCAACATAAGCAATGGCCTAGGATGCCGTTTGATTAGGGGGTGTTAAAAAATGAGTGAAAAAGGAACAGATTAAATACCTCTGGCTAGATTCTGTGACAGTTATTTACACTAGTTTTAATATTTGACTACTTTTCTTGTGAAACAGACACTAGCTAGTGGCCAGATACCCAGTGCTACTGATATGTTTTTAATATAAATAAACTGGCAAAATTAATTTTATGGTGCTCTGGGTGGTTGTTCAGGGGATGGACCCAGGGAGCCAGAACACCCGGGGCAAGGCCTGTGTCTGATAACGTACCTAATGGCATTACAAGGCCACTCTTGGTTCCTATTCTTCTCTCTTAGATAATCTGCCTAATCTATAAGATACTTTTCCAGGGAGACTTTAATCTGCTGTACGGAGTATATCAAAATAAGAGGTGCTGATTGCTGTCTGTTTAATTTCCCCCAAGTGCTCAACTTAAGTGAAATACCTGCCAGAGGATGGATACTCTTATATACCCAAAGAACTTGATGTATTTTTTAAGGATGCCAGGATTAACTCCAACACTACAAGCTATTGTCACGGTGTGGGGAGGACCGACCCAGAATGCAGACTGTCACGTGAAACTCCTCACGGGGCGTTTATTCGCGGCACGGAGAACAAACGGGCAACAGGGCAACACCACAGGCAGTATCAACAATGACCAGACACGGAGCACAAGTCTAAGACACACTTATAAAGTGAGCCAATCAAGGATCGAACACTAGGCGTACGCAGATTGGTTAACAAGGGGGTAGGAACACAAGGCAAAACTAACAAGACTCGGGTGTGGCTGATTAAGAGCCATACCTGAGGGAAACACAGGGAACAGACACGCAGTGCCGGGCTGGACATGACAGTACCCCCCACTAGGGCTGTGCGATCTTGGATCGCGATCTCCTCGCGACAGCAGGAAACGGGACCAGACCTGGGATGTAGCAGACCACTCCGGACGTGCCCCCATCTTCCTCTCCAGGACACGGAGACCCAGGCGTTCCTCTTCCTGCCCCCTCGCTGGTGTCGTGGACCACCCAAGGACTGGAGATATGGGTAGTCCGGG
>JAODKN010000048.1:2950007-2960420 GCA_026774425.1 Petrocephalus zakoni | reverse complement strand
ACCATTGGGGACCCCCTGCTCAGCAAAATATACCGAGGGGTAAGAACTAACTCCTTCCCCGCTGCTGGACAAAATCTACCCTTGTGGGATCAACACAACCCAAGTGGAGTGCCCAAGTCGGCATTCTGTCAGGGTGCACAAAACCTCTACTTACACCCCCTGTTCACAAGTATAATTTTGATATGTTATTATTATGCAGTTACTCTATTTGTCACCATATCTATTAACTCTATAAACCTTTGTGAACTACTGAAGGAACAAATAATAAATAACACGAAAACTGAAATACTGATCTCATGTTTGTTCAAAATTAATGAATCGCAACGCATGTTCTATCTGAAGAATCTACCGTTTGTTCATAATTTGTACTTCAGTAGCAAAGTGTCACCCCAGAATGTAAATATGGTGTATATGATAGTATGTGTAACCTAGTCAGCATTGCTCAAAGTAGTAGAGATGTTCTACTACTACTGTGTTATGGACTGTGGTAGAGAGAGGTGAGAGTGGGTATTTTCAGCTGTGCTTTGTTGCGAACTGGAGAGCACAGGTACTTCCAATGAGCCCATCAAATTTCATCTAAGCCATCATCATTGTTTGTGCAGTAGCTTATTTAAAAAGGGGGTATCTGGGTAACGGTACATGTAGAGCATATTAGCATTACCTACTTGCGTAGGCAGATAAATAGTTTAGCTTGCTAAATCGCTGTTTAGCATACTTAGCATGAGTGGAGGGATCTTGCCAGATATGATAAAGTGGAGCTTGTTTTCAGAGGTTTGAAATAATGCTGCACTCCTCTGAGGGTGAGACTGGTTCACACTGAACATCTAGCATCCACATCTGAATGCCTTTGAAGATGTCCATTTTCTCAGAGGGCCGACGCCAATAACAACAGTTTATTAACGCGACACGGATCTGACAAATGCGCAGCATCCGCCGCGAGAAATTAGCTTGTTTGAACTACAAACGGGACCCGTCTGGACTGGCATCTGAAGCGCGCCTGGATGCGTGAACATTGGCTGAGGAGCGCATTTTAATTGACTCTTGATTGGCTAACTTCAGACGGCGGAGCAGATCCCGCTGCGCATGTTGACTAATTATTTCCGGCCCCCCGCTGGTGTCCCCTCTCATTAGCAGGCAGGAGTACCTCTGTATGTTGCCTTTAATGTTCTTTTTTTTTTCCAAAATTATAAAGAGTGCATTCTCACCCCCCCCCCCACGCTAAACCACTCATATTTATGATGCTTGATATTTTATGGACATTCCCAGCTAACAGGCGACTTTCCCAGAAGTTTAGCTACCGTTATGTAAAGGTCTTCTCAACGTTGGCAGAGAACGTACTGTAACAATAATGGAATGTTACTTTCACGTTCTGTCAATGTTAGCGTGGTTACGTTACTAATGGAACATATTTTGAATGTAATGTTGAATGTTGATCTTTCATAATACAAAATGTCATTTTATAATAGTTCAATATGGGCATACTGCAAACACACCATCCAGCCTGGAACCCCTGACCACTGAGATGTAAAGCAACAGTGTTACCTACTGCCCTACCATGAGGGGTAAATATAAGGTGGGGCCATGGGTGGCCATGCCCCCCCCCCCTTGGTAAATGTGTGGCCAGCCCAGTCGACTCGACCACCAAAATTTTACTCCAATGCAAAATTACTGGATCTGCATCACTGGCCAAAATCATAGATAATATTTGTAAAATCTTATATTGGATGACTACGTAACTAGAGCAACAGTTGAATAAAGTCCTGCAATCTCTAAAAATTGGAAGTGCTTCCACGATTTTGGCCACTACTGTAGTCTAGTCACCCCATTGAACAAGGTCTGGTCACCCCCCTGTGTAACATGGCTTTTATTTGTCTCTACAACATTCTGGGAAAACTGAACACCTTGGTCCTTTCCATACGTTAATCGTAAGTCATTAAACGTAACCATCAATGCTAACGTTATGTTGAATGAAATATTGTTAGCTGAGTTAGATGGTTTGCATGCGATAAGTAGACATAGTTGCCCTGTGATGGACTGACATCCCATCCAGGGTGTCCCCCACCCTGTGCCCTTGGATTGGGCTCCAAACTCTCTGCAGCACTGTACCAGATAAGGGCTTTTGAAGACAGGTGGATCGGGAAATGGATGTATATGAAAATTTTACATTTAAGAATTATTTCCTATTATGGCAATATCACGTAAGATGACCTTAGGATAAAAAGCACCTAACTCAAACTGACATTGCTAAAAAAAACGTGAGAAGTTGCTCAGCAGGCATAAATATATTTAATCCGCCCTTTGATGCTGGGATCAGTGTAGCATATTTTGAAGCTGTGCTTCGTTGCAGGATTCTCGGCAATCTGCGGGATCACATTTTAGTTTTTGCAGCTGTGCTGTAAACATGAAGGCAGAGTGACATAATGGTCTTGTGTCAAAAAACTTTCTCATTAGCCTATTGGTGGGTTAGGGTCAACTGGAGAATCCACCAATCAGGTTTCTTTCTGAAATGATATCAGCAGTGTTACACTGGTTCTTCCTGATATACTGTAATCATTTGACTCAAAACCCTGGCCAGGATAAGTAGCTATGGATGCATGGATGGGATCAGAGGTGGAAATTTCCAGTCCAGAAAGTAAAAATCCAGACCAAGATTTTGTTTTGAGCACTCTGTGAATGTGACTCCCCAATTCTGGTCCTAGAGGGCCATTCTGCAACACATTTTGCAAATTGTCCAGCTCTAACACATCTACTAAACCTGGCAATTGTTGATGTGCTCCATAAGGTGTGTCTGAGCCAGGACATCTACAAACTGTATTGCGAACAGGCCCTCCAGGACCGGAACTGGGGAATGCGGTTTTATACTTGAGTGGTTTGTTGAACTTGCCTGGTCCTGGTCTGGATCTTTCTGGACGGGAAATTTCCACTTCTGGGAGGGATCATGAGACTTTCTACTGTATTTGGTATATCTGGTACATTTCATTTTGCAGGAGGTTGGTTTTCACTGGAAACAAGCATAAACCTGGTAAAATGGTAAATTTCCACTGCTGTTCTACTTTTGGGATCCTGATGCTTTAATGTTGTTGTGAGATGGGGGGGTGGTATCAAGGTACGGGCCAAGGTCATATAATGATGCCTCTCGCTCACTACACCTGTGTGTTCCTTCCTATCGTTAAAAGACCAAATGATTTTCTCTCAGCACAAGTAAACACGCCCAGATTCTGGTTCCTGACCCCAGTCGTGTCCTCCTCTGTAACCCTGCACCTATTTTATTTCCTTGCGCCGCCAAGCCACTGCTCCAATGCTCGTATTTTATTCTCCTGTCCGCCCTGCTGCTTCTCTTAAACTGCCATCCCCAGGTGAAGTCCTGGTCCGCCCCAAATCCGTGTCATGTGACTCTGCTTCACCAACCCGGGAAGAGATGTCTCAAATGTCCCCATCTGTCACAATGTAACGACTAACAAAAATAAGCATCTAGAAGAGGACGCTTCTCATATTAGCGAACTGAAATTAACTGAAACATGTAGTATAAGATGAGGGACCCATTAAATGACTAAAAAGTGAATGAATTGGTGATTAGACTCCTAAGAACAGGAAGAGTTTTTTGCACTGAATCATAGAGGCATGGTTTTATATTAGAAGACAATTTACAGAAGATGACGTCACAAACTAGGGGCAGTCTTATCCGCAAAAGGCTGGTGTGTATGCAGGTTTTCGGGATAACCCTAAGGTCAGCTGTTCAAACCCAGGTGTGAGAATTCTTCAGCCAATGAGTCCTCTAATTACTGATCTAATTAGGAAGTTGCAGCGAAAACCCGCACACACAGTGGCCCTTTCTGGATAAGACTGCCCACCCCCGACTTAAGGGATGCTCATGTAAAAAGAGAATTACCAGGCCATCTTTTTTTTGAGAGCCATTGTCTTCGGTCGACTCTCCCCGGTCACGTGACAGTTCGGAAACACAAGCGTGACCAGATTTAAATAACTACCAAGGCCGGGGGATGACTTTGATTGAATTACATTAGCTGTAAGAAACCAGAAACGCGGTTTGCTACGTTCCGCGCCCACCCCCCAGTGTCCTGTCAGCTAACAGGAATAGACAGTTCGCTACGCACGCAGCTCTGCACACCACGGGGACCCCCCGGTCGTCTCCAATTATGCCTGTCAAGAGCCCGCGTATCCAATCGCTGCTGTAATTGGCAGTGTACTAACATGCGAATTATGCTAGTTAGCCGACACCGGGAGACGATGGACAATACACAGTGCGATTGTAGGACAGTGCCTTTGTGCGGCTTCCCTTACTTTGCAGAAACAATAGGTTTAGAAGAGATGAGTTTAGCAACGGGGAGTCTCACACCTTTGGGACCTGGGTTTGAGTCTCCGCCCCAGCCCTATGTGCATGCAGTTTGTATTTTCTCCCTAGGGGGGTTTTCTCTGGTCCACTAGTTTTCTCTCATAGACCAGGTTAATCCCTGCCTTTCACCCACTGTTTCTGGGATAGGACAAGTGGGGGTGGCAGATGGATGAAGTTCGGAGACTGAGCTAAATTACTGAGATACAGCTGGTATAAACATGATGGCTGTCTCATGTTGCAGGATGAGTTACTGTGATTTAGAGCCCTTTGTATTAAGGTCATCAGTCAGTGCATGGGTGTCTTGTAATGTGCTGTCCAAGTCATGGATGAGAATGAGTCCTGATTTTTTTACAGCTACTATTGAATTTTTAATTAACAAATTTGCCAAACGAGGGAGATGACAGTCATTCCACCCAAAGCTACCAGACCATATTGGTTCCCCAGCAGGAAAAACATTTGTGGCTCGATTGTGCTGTTAAGGTGTCTGCTTCTCCTGAAGGTAAACAGGCTGCTTTTTCCACACGTCCTGTTTATCTGGCATCGTGACATCCTTTTGAGCCTGACTCCGTGGTTTTCTGGAACAAGCCGTGAAGGAAGACGATATTATATTAAAACAGGGCATTCAGGAACATGTGCTTTTCCTTTATAAATGGAGAAAAATCTGAAAAATATGAACGGGGTATTTCCCGGGTGGAAGCAGTGGCTGGACAAGGTTTAATATCTCCAGCGGTAAACAGATTAAACACGTAGCGTTCTGCCTTCAGCAGTAGGGGTCGCAGATGGAAGATAAATCATTTCAAAACAGTAAAGGAAACACGCTGATGAAACTTAATAGCAAAAACATAAACAAATGCTTATACTGACAATGAGGCACTGCAGACATGTCCTTCAACGAGGTACATGACTGAGCAGGGTCAGTAAACATATTGCTGAATGAAACGGAAAAGATTTGGAAAAACTGGTTCTCTGGGCCAGAGTACGGTTGGTTTGTAACACGGCAGAACCAATCCCAAAAGGCAAAGGGTATAGGGTAGCAGGTAGTTTATAGGCTAATATATAGACAATATTTTTGACTGGAATGTCTTGGACTGTCAGAGGAAGCCTACAAAAACACCTACAGGCTCATTCTGTGTTCTCAGCTAGGGATGGAGTCGACCTTATAAACCTGCAGTCACAAGGCAGCGACCGTGAACCATATATTGCAAACCCCAGTCAATAAAGTTACTGATGAAGTTCCTCGAATACCTGATTGGACCGGCTTTCAAAAATAACAGCAAGACTGTGAGCACAGTAGTTACGCCTGATTTTGATTGCAGCTATTCCTTGCATTTTTTGACTTAATCTCCTTCAGATGCACAGCAAGACACGATGAAATAGCCCGTTGGAAGACTCTTGTCTTCCAAACGTCCTTCAGCACGCCGCCCCCGAAACCCACCTCTCAGAAGAAACACTAAGCCGTCGATCTGTCTGGCAGCTGAGTCAGTCAGACATCATGCGATGTCAAGCTTTGATTTTTATTTAGCCTTTTTCTTATTACCTAGCCCGCACGGCAATTGTCACAGGGACGTGTTAAAGGAAGCACACTGCCGGTTACTGTTAATAACTGTTGCTTGTTTTTTTTACACACACTGTGACTTGCTGCTAGCTACTCTCTTGCAAAAGGACACCTGGGAAAATAAGATGATATTAATCAGCGAAATCATGGTGCGTCTCCACAGACCCAGGTAATGGAGAAGATGTCAGAGATTCTGCGATTAGATGAAGGTGTTAGAAGGCGCGGCCCGGTTGTGAGACTTCCGCGGGCTCCCTGGGAAATTGCAGCACCACTGGAAAACGCAGTACCCAGCCGAACGAAATGCATCTGCCGGCAACTGCATTCAAACAGCTAATTCCTCACCTCGTGGAAAAATTCAAAAACACACCTGTTTTTTCCCCCCTTCTTTGGCCAAAATGATCACGTTAAAAATTCAAAGTGACAACAAGCGCGCTGACTGCATGCGGCACACGTGGGAGTAAGATGTAAATTCGAGGAGGAGGACTGACTCCATGAATCATCGCTATCGCCCGTCAGCGAATGAAGGCTCCAAACATAGTTAGACGTTACACAGATGGCAAGATAACCCGATTTTCCTCTGCAAACATTCTGAAACGAGGAAGTGGGAGAGTCATTGTAACACAGGCGTGTGGCTGAGGGTTATTAAAGTATGCAGATTGCATGGTTGGGCTAAACCTAAACATTTTTGATGACTTTTTGATATTGTACTTGCATGGAAATTCTTGTGTGACAGCAACCCTAAAAATCTGAATCCCAGATGTTTCAAGGCTCTCTGAAGACGTTTTCCGCGTCATCCGGCCTGGATTTTATGGTCCTCAGTAAATATTTCAAACTGAAAGGGTGTATGGGTGAATGGTGTATGAATGTGTGCCCTGCAATTGGTTGGCACCCCTTTGTTTGTTCCCTGCCTTGTACCTGTAGCCTCTAGGATAGGCTCCGGACTCCCCATGACCCTGAATGGGACAAGCGGTTTCAGAATGGATGGATTCTGAAAATGTATGGATGGATGGATGAATGGATGGACAGAAGGGGAGGATCCCATGATAACTTTTGCCATATGATAAATTTTGCCAACCCATCAGCCTACTGATGCCCGGTATGCCAGATGGCCTGTAAGGGCATAGGAAATCCACATAAGGGAGTGAAAAGCCTATATCAGAAAGCTTTGGACGCAGAGCTGCTGTGGACGATCGTTTGATGTGTGTATGTCGGCCCTGAATCAGGGAGTGCTGCTCATCTGACTGGCTTGGCTCGTCCCCGCGGCGTGCATCAGAGCCCACATCAATCATTTCATCCATATTCATACCGAAAACGAGTTTGCTGAGTGGGCAGCTCCGGCTACGATCCTGACATCTCAAGGCTCGGCCTTGCGTGCTGCCAGTGTAGAGCTCCTGGCAAGCAAACAGGTTGCATTCATGACATGTTTGGCGCTTAGCTTTGCATACCTCGGCTGTAGTGCTGGCCAGAGTTAAAGAAGTCTAAATAATATTAGACCTGAGACGAATCAATGCGCAAAAAGAGAACTTAAAGAAAAATAAAACTTTTCGAGGCTTCACATAAGCGCCAGAATATCGTCGAAGGTGGTGGGCTGACAAAATTGTGACAGACCCGTCAGTCTGTGATAATTCCGGGGGCATCGTGTAGGAAAATGCGAAGCAGGGCCGGCCCAGGGCACCTGAGGTCGACGGAGGGATTTTGGGAGAGAAAGATTGAGATGCACCAGCTGTGCGTATGTCACCTGTACAAGATTAGCATGACCAAAGAAGGCCCACCGCTGACTCTCATTAGGGCTCCAAACACAATTATGAAAATAAGATCAGCATATTCTCCCAGAGAGAGAGGTTTTGTGTGTGTGTGTGTGTGTGTGTGTTCTGAAGAGACCAGCAAGCTGCCAATGGCTTTCTGGTCTCGCTATCCGAGGAATAAGGACATCCAGCAGATGTTGCCTAAATCTCACCCAGATGGGAGATACTGTAGCACTCCTCTTCCTCAGCGATATTCAGAAACAGTGTGGATGTGCATTGAACATCCCTGCCTGAGGAGCCTGGCACCGGGGGGGGGGGTCAGTTATTGATTAAATATCAGTGTTTGGAGTTAATCCTGAGAAGGGTGTTATTTGTAATAACTCCTTTTAATCATAATAGTCAGATCATTTCGTGATGAACGACACAGACCCGCTAAATGCACCGACTATCCGGTGTTCCGTCGCCGAATACACAAAGCCACCGCGAGAAATATGGAGTCAAAAATGCAACTTTGATAGATCTTCAACATTCATTTATAATTGCCGCCGACCTACTATTTTCCTACTGAAATACACTAGTTTCAGTTAAGGTGCATCCAAAAACAACATTTATTTTTCATCATCAATGTGTGTTTTTTTTTCAGTCTCGTCGACAAAGCACAATAACACTTTCACGGCAAGGGAATTCTATAATAATAACGGCGGCGAGAGTGAGCTTCTCATGGGCCTGCATTTCCTGCAGAAGCACAAATGTGTTTCCCTTTGTTTCCTGCTGCGCCCTTCTCGTGCCTTACTGGGAGCCGAGTCTGCACATAAATATATTATGAACTTTTATATTGATTTACTACACCTGGGCAGAGTGGCAATCGCTGATGGAATCCCCAGCCATGCAGGGACAGGGGCTGAGTGCGGATGGCGTGCTGATGGCATGCATGGGAGAGGAGAAAGATGGACAGAGAGATGGAAGAGAGGAAATGCTATGGGGCTGGAGGCTAAATGACAATGAAATACACGAAAAAGAAACACAGACCAGGCCATGTTTATGTTTGTCGAGCAGCTGGCTTACAATCATCTTCAATCACTAAAAACTTAAAGCAGTCATTATACTGCATTACACATTCTTTCATAATGCATTATAATGCATCCATAAAGCATTATAAACCCAGCTATAACTATTTATAAAAAGGTGTAACATATTATAGTTATATGTATTATGCATTAAAAATGCTCTCTGAAGGTTTCATCTATGATGCACTATAAACACCTCGATAATCCAGCACAAAGCATCCTTAATTCTTATACTGACCAATATAATGCATTATAGGTATTTATAGGTATACTATTATAGGTATAAGGTATTTATAGTGCATTATAGTTGAGACCTCCATAGAGCATTCATAATGCATGAGAAATGCGGCTATAATGTTATGCCTTTTTATAAATATTTACAACCATGTTTATAATACTTTCTGAATGTGTTACAATAAATTATAAGAACAGTTATTAGGCTTTACCCTTAAATTTTTTAATTTACTAAATTTAAAAGCATTTTAAGAGAATCATTAAAATGTCCATAAAGGACAGATTAATGGGAAAATCACATCATAATCAGCGCCTTGCCTCCATCATCTGTTGTGGTACCATGATGCCCCCTGGTCATGTGACCCATCTCGCCTCCTCTCCTCTTTTTTTACTAGTCGCCCTAAATCTCTTGGCCCAGTCTCTCTTCTCAGCGACGGCGCAGCTGTCATCAGAGACTTACTCCAGTGTCATCATCTCTCATCTCTCATCGTGTGCCCATCGTAATTCCTGAGCAAAAAGCTCCTCTTCGGGGACCTGGGTCAGCTGAAACACCCCCGGATTGGCCTGGCCCTCCCCCACTACCACCTACATGTGGACAATTCTACTCCATCCACAATTACTCAGGAACCAGCTATTGATTCCCCTCTGTCGTCCACCACTGCATTCGACAGGTCCTAGAAAGACACAAGGAGCATATGATTGTATGAAGAATATTATTGTTACTTTATTCATATATGTATTTTATTCATATATAATATACAGTCAAGCCCGGAATTATTCATACCCCTGGCAAATTTTGATTTAAAGTTACTTTTATTCAGCCAGCAAGTTCCTTCTTGATTGGAAATGACACAGGTGTCTCCCAGAAGATTTGGGTTTCAAGTCAGGACTCTGGCTAAATGCTAATGCAAAATGCTAATGTTTTTGTCCGCTAACCGTTTCTTCACCACTTTTGCTTAATTGCCCACACCTGAGTCCTATTTAGCTTTGCCTTGCGTTTCTATCCCCTTGTTACCCCTGCACACCTGCCTCGTGTTTGTTCCCTGATGTCCTGCCCTTTATTAGTTAGTCCTGTTAACCCTGTCGGTTGTTGTCAGTGCTACCTGTCATTCTTGGCTCCCGTGGTTCTCTTGTCCCACCAATAAACACCTCTTGGAGGGTTTGTACCACTGCAGCCTGCATGGTGAGTCCTGCCTCCAACGTGACATTAGGCTCCCACCACCATGTTTGACAGTGGGGAGGGTGTTCTTTATGGAAGTCTGTAGAGGATCAGCTTTTTTTTTTCTTTTCATTATCTCATGATCACGACTTATTTTTCTTGTGATCTCGACATAACCGAAGTCACTTTCCTGTGATCTCACGACAGGCTAAGTATTATCCTCATGGACAAACGCATCAGATTTTACTTTGATCGTGGACTGTCCCAAGAGGAAATAACAGTATGTCTGTCCGTGCTATTAA
>JAODKN010000048.1:2861078-2873859 GCA_026774425.1 Petrocephalus zakoni | reverse complement strand
GTAGGTAGTTGTGAACCTCGAGCTTACGGGGGCCCATGGCCACTGCTTGTGCATAGGGCCCAGAATTTGGTGCTACGGCCCTGGTAACTCCCCTTACTGCATACTGTCACAGTGTAACGGCACAGCTCCCCTTACTGCATGCTGTTACAGTGTAACTGCGTAGCTGGCCGTACTGCATACTGCTACAGTGTAACTGCGCAACTCCCCTTACTGCATGCTGTTACACTGTACTGGCTTCCCTCACTCTTTCCAGTAAATACCATGCTTACACTGGCACAACACTCCTGTAGTTGGATGTAAAAAGCACAGGAGATGTCTGAATGTAGGAGTAAATAAGTGTTTGATCCAGCAGTCCGTATAACACGCAGCAGTTTTCCTGCCGTCGCGCCAAGGAGACCGTGTTTACAACGTCGCCTGCCCCTGTGCATTGCTGTGCTGCCTGCGAGCTGCTGGACACCCAACGCTTCAGGGGAAACATGGAGGCAGTAGCCAGATTTCCAGTTTAATTCTGGCACCTCCTGATAGCCTTCTCAGGCGATGGTTTTCCCTGCTGCTACATCACCCTCTTTTCCTGGACGTTCCAGCCTAAACCGGGGTTCTGCATCATACCGCTAACCAGGGTGGCTCTCCTGATCCGTCTGCTGGTAAACATGCAGCAGTCAACTGAGGACGTTACTATAGAAACTAACCTTTACAAATCGCTGTGGGCAGCTCAAGCTGTATACGGACAGGCTGGGAGCGTACGGCAGCACGCTACACGTCACGCTACGTGTCACATTTTGCCGGGCAGGACCCGTTACAATCATGGAGAGCCCATCGCCCTCATAGGTAGTTTCTTTTCACGTACTTAAGCAGAACCAACACAGAAGTGCTCGATCAGCAGCGCATTTTAATGTTACAGAGCAGGACTACTCTAAGGCCCAAATTACAGGCCGGTCCCTCTCTGGAAATTGCGAGCATGGTTTATTTGCTACCAGAGCGAGAAACGCCCTCCCCCCGGAGACAGTCCTCTCTTGCATGCCTTATATTCCTGCTACGGCAGCATTTTTTGTTTATTCTTATTGAGATGTACACGGCCACAAATCCCAGAATCACACTGTAGGGTATGATGGGAAACAACAAATAATAAACAAAGCCACCCCCACTTCCCCCATCCCTCCCCACACTTTGCTAATTACCCATCACAAGGGGTGGTAAAGGTGGGTCGAGATGGATTAGGGTATCACTGCAGGTCACAAAGCCCAGTGAATCTGGGTCCAGTCTTTGCTGCACGATGCATGCCCTGCCGTCTCAGGAACAGCATGCTATATCTCTGTTTCTGCTGATAAACCTGCTATCTTTTATATATATCTAACCCCATATTCGCACCTGACAGGAACATTAGGCCTGTATGACTGGGTTTCAGCGGCTGGCTGTGATTTATACAAATTTAACAGAAAATCGGCCTCCGAGCTTGAATGTTAAATTGCCGTGTTTTGCATTCAGCATCGTGATGTGTCACCTGGATCACAATATCACACAGGGCCCGATTGACCGGCTGATTACCTGCTGGCACTGATGCACGCTGCCTAGCACCCAGCACACCTACTGTCTCAACATGTTCTCCAAGCTGCCCTCCACATTGCTCCGGGCCGTGCTTTCGGCCATGTAAATAATTACAAGCAAAAACTCCACAGAGACTTCGACAGTAGAGTAGGTCAGCCTTAACAATCGAAACCTTAACGCTCTGTTAGTTTTGGCTTGATTTAAGTATTTAATGCTATACAAACACAGGTGGATAGTTCAGGTCCAGAAAGTAAAAATCCAGACCAAGATTTTGTTTCAACCAACCAGTTGAGTATAAAGAGTCACAGTCATATAGTGCTCAGCTGGATGGTTATAACAAAACCCTAGCCTGGATTTTTATGTTCTGAAATGACAATCCTCTGCTATCTAATAATACACACATATATTTAAACATCCCAGGTTATCTTTATGAGGCTTAACATTTCTATATATGTATTCTAACTTGTTTAAATGCTATATAATTGACTCCCACGTACAGAAAACCTTACAGATGTTTCTGAATGAAATACACCTGCTGAAATGTCCGTTCCATTTTTACCCACGTCCCAGTCTGCTGAGAGTGCTGGCCTCGCCCCGAGTCGACCAATGGGAAGGCGGCAGCCCACGTCACCATCACGCTGTACAGTGGCACTGGAAATCGGCTGCTTCTGCCTACTCACCAGGTTGGCCAGTATGTAATGGTAGCTTTTCAGGTTTCTCCCTTGAGCTGCAATCTGGGGGGGGGGAAACAATTTTAAAAACTTTTTTCAAGTTCTCCCCAATATTAACTTCATCTTAAATTAATAGAAGGTAGCTCTAACAGACAGGTCATGATATCTCATCCATCCTCCATAACAGCTTCTCCAGTACAAGGCTGAGGCTTGAGCAGTGTTTCCTAACCTGACCCCCAGACAGACCACATGTTTGCTCCCTCCCAGCTCCCAGCCAATCAAGAACACAGGAGCATCATTAAGAATGCAGTGATGAACAATCACGAAAAAATCACTTACAAATAATTTAATGCAAAAAGAAAAAAACTTTATTAATAAAAGCCGGAATCATATCCATGTTTTTTTTTCCAAAAGCAAACAGGCAAGTGGGTTTACGAATTAATGCCCCCCCCATGTTCAGAAGCGCTCCATGGACCATGCTTCATGTTCCAGGCCATACCAACCTGATACCTCTGCTTCCCAAATAAACTTTCCACTACATCTAACAAATCTTCCACCGCACACAAATCACTTCCGCAAAGTGTTTTTCTATACATTTGTCTTCCTAATTATCCACATCTGTCTCAGTTTATCACGTGCCTGGGGGCCACAATACATTCGGCGGGGGCATTTGAGCATCCACGGGGCGCCGATTCTGTGGTTTAATAACTACGTGCGGCTACCATACAGTGATCAAAAACAAAGCCGTGATCACGAAAGCCGTGCATCAGCCGTGCGCGTCGGGACTGTAATTACGGTTATTGTGTCAGACGGCGATTCCGTCATGTTCCGTCTTTAGTCTTTGCGCCTGTTATTGCTCGCAGGGTTTAAATAGAGATAATTACACATTATCCTTCATGGAGGATGCTTTTAGCACCCTTAAATAATCAATCATTTTGGATGGTTCAGTGACAGAAAGGTCATTTTTGATTACATCTGATCAGAAATTTAATTAATCTCACACCCACAGCCCAGCGTAGGAAGTAAAACTTGTTATAATGACAGACTAAAATGTGCAGTCCCAAACAGCCATGCAAATGCAGCCCTAGTACAATTTTGTTTCCGCAAGGTACAAACAACACTAATGTACCCCCAATAGTACAACAATGTTCAATTTCTGTACCTTAAAAGGGACATTGACCTATAGCTAGGGTACAATTGGCAGACCCATGAGGGTACATCCCCAGTGACAAGTAATTGTTCCCTCATGGGTACAAATTGGTACTTTTATTCTGACAGTGTAGGTCATAGCTAGCCTTTCTTTAACATGGTAAAATGGTGATTTCACTAAAAACCCATTTCTTCCATAGATAGTACAAGACCTAAAAAAAAAGTAAAAGTAGTAAAAGTCAGTGGGGGTTGACACACCCCTTGGGGCCAGAAATGAGGTAACCGTAGGTCACAGGAGAGGAGATTCATTATTAAAAGTGACCCCAGTGGATGGTGCTTCCTGGAAATACCCCTGTACCATAAGACAAACGGTCCCCATAAAAGTGCACTGGCGTGCGTCTTCCTATCAGCTAGCAGAAGGAATCTCCTCCACAAGGGACCCAGTTACACATTATGCATCTGTACATATTACATTTCCTACACAGTGTCTGAGATCATCGCTTGTTCATCCAGCATGCGAAGGCATCCGGCAGCGATGACAGGGCGCGTCGAGGACGCATGTATAAAAACATACGGAAACTAGCTGCGCCGGTGCACCGCATGAAGATCACGGGGAAAACGTGTCAGGAAAGGCAGGTTCTGGCTGCGTCGATTATAAAGGCAGCACGCATGCATGGTGCATATGTAAGCGCTCTCTCTCTCTCTCTCTCTGTGCTTCTGCAGGCTTCAGGAAACCAGCACCGCTCCTCCTGGACACATGCTGACACTTCCGAACGATATTAATTACAGCACCCAAAGAGAGGCTCATTAAACCTGGAGAGGTACGAGAGCGGAAACGATCCCCCAGTCAGCGCCGGGTGGCTGAAAGCTACGCAAGAGAGGTACAGAGACAGCTCTGTTCCTGCTTTGCAATTGGGGGGGGTTTGGAAGCACAATGCAGAAGAGATTCTGCTGAATGAGTTCATGGTGGTTTAATTATTATTTTTTTTATCAATGGGGCCCAGAAAGGTCACACTCATGAACATGTTTGGGTGTTTATTCCTGATCCATCCATCCATTCATCCATCCATCCACCCCCATTCAATTTGCCCATGTTTTCGCCTGCTCGCCGCCCTATTCATCAACTCATAAGAGTGACTGTAATTCATGAGGAAAGGTTATTAGCCAATCATACATTTTGAATCAGTGATTGACAAGTCAA
This sequence comes from Petrocephalus zakoni, assembly GCA_026774425.1. Taxonomy (NCBI): domain Eukaryota; kingdom Metazoa; phylum Chordata; class Actinopteri; order Osteoglossiformes; family Mormyridae; genus Petrocephalus; species Petrocephalus zakoni. Next base: position 2,869,293 of record JAODKN010000048.1, on the reverse strand, counting down.
GGGGCATTCTGGAGCCAGTGCCCCTGTGCCCCCTCACTTTTATACACCCCTGGTTCAAGACTCCATTATGAGGAATATATAGAATAGGAGAGTGGCAGAAATAGAGAAAGGCATTCACCAGGTTGAGGATGGAGGAGAGCCTCTCCAGCTCGCAATCCATAATGATCTGTCCCTCCTTCTTCTTGTCGAGGTCCTGGAGGACCTTCAGAAAGGCCGCCTCCGTCATAGTCAGCAGGTTTATGGAGGTTACCATCCAGTTCTTCTCCGCGGCTGTGTCCAGAACCTTCTGCAAAGCTGTCATGCCTGAAGTACGGACAATAAGAGATGAAAAAAAGCCAGCCAGACACAATGCATAACCAGGATGCTGAGGAGTGTGAAGACAGCATGAAACGTGGTAGAGTTTCTTATTAAAAAGTGTATGTCAAACAATAGCCTTGATTTATTGAGAGAAAAACTTTTATCGTGCAAGAAAATGCTAGAAAAGATACTTTTACTTTCTAAATGTTTGTAACGATTTTTGAAGTGTGAGGTGTTCGGGGGGATTCAGAAAGTAGTAGCTTCATCTTCATCAAAGACAAAGACATAAAAAGCAGAGTGTCTATCCAGCAGTATAAGGAGAGCAGAATGGGGATCTTCCAAAAAGCCACAGCTTCCTCAAATGAGCTGTTTAATTCAGGCTCAGATCAATGTAGCTATTATGAGGCAGTTGTTGACAAATGCTGACGCAGTTTCTGCAAACATAATTTTAAACAGGGGTGGGCTCGACGTTTCTGGGGCCCCACTCAGAAAGTTACTTTTGGGCTTTTAACTTGAAGCACAGCCACCGTTTAAAGAGACCACCAATTCTGCATCATCTCAAGATCTGCCTTTCTTCATGCGACGAGCGGCTCGCCATTTCACTTTTTGGTGATTTTGGTCAGCGTCAACCTGGCCGTCAACTTAACAAAAGCAGGATTTTCACATTCTTTGAAGACTATTGTTCAGTTCAATTGAACAATAGTCCTCTGTTCTATTCACTATTGTTCAGTTCAATTAAATTCAGGTTTTATTTGTATAGCTCATTTTGCTAATTTACCCAGTCCGAACTGAGTCAGAATGTGGAGGGCAGGCAGGTGATGGTGCTGCTTCTGATGGCAGGATGAGCAGTGGGACAGCAGCAGGGCAGAAGGGTGGGCAGGCATGAAAGACGTCACAGGTAGCATTGTGAAAGCCCCCGGGGGTCCCAGCCAAGTCAGTCAAAGATTCACTCAGCGATTCAGAGACATTCAGAGCCAAGATACCAAGATCCGAAGGGGAATCACGTATTATTTTTAATTTACTGCCCATTTACACCTATCTGTGCATTCCCACCCTGAGACCTGGCTTCTTCCCTTCGATAGTTACAGCCATCCCCCGCCACACTTAACCGCAGCCAAGACTAGATGATATAAGGCTGAGTCATCCACAATTATCATCGAAACAAACGCAGGTTGTACCTTCCAGATAGATCAAATAGTCCCAGTCCTACTCCATTTATGTGCCAACAGTTCACTATCCAACAGTTGATTCTGGTAAAAGTAAAACCATTGATTTCATAAAGTAGGACAAAGTCACTCGATGGCATTGTACTAGTAAGGCTTTCATTGCTATTCTCAGGCCCAACAGACAAAAAAAAACACATTCCAGCCTCCAGTCTTGATCTGGAGACCCAAATCCAGGTTTGACCTCCTCCTTCGCTCTCTCTGTTGTTCCTGCTACCAGTTCTACGCTCCTCGCAATCCCAGTTCCTTCCTCACTGAGGAAGAAGCAAATCCTACATGGCTACTTGTTTTAATTCCACCTTACACTCTTTTTTTGGTGCACAGTCACGAAATCTCTGCATTTCAATGAGGAGGGCAAAAAAGGTGTTTTCATTTTGATAACACCGATATGCTACATAATTAAGCATTCATCTATCTCATTTCTAGAGTTTAAAGTGTACATTATAGTCAATGAGCTCTACTTCTCTTTTGTGCATCAGAGACAGCTGTCAGAAGTATCTAAAGGAAACATTCATTCCAAAGCATTAAGTAAAAACTAGAAAAGATTTTTATGCTTTCAAAAATCATCCATTTTTAAATATCAGTCTCTCTCTCTCCTGCCATCTACCTTCTAACATATTATACTGTGATTTATTGCAGGCATAGAAATTTAAAAAATGTTAAAAAAGAACTGGAGAAGTATTGGAGAAATACTTCTGTCTATAGCCACATTTCAATGTTTAATAGTTTAAGAAAATGAGACTGCGAGACAGATAATGAACTGAGGGCTGGGTTCAGCATAAAATTCAGATTTATTTATAATATTACATAATAATAATATTCTATTTTCTCTCATTTCCTTTCCCAGTTATATAATTCATAAATGCCTCTTCCGAGTGCTGTTCTATCAATCACCGAGGTCACAATACCAATTCAATTTGTTTACAGTCACTTAATCACCATGTTGTAAAAGATTAAATGATGCATACAGCATAAAAGAGCCAAATGTTAATAAGTACAAAAACGTTACACTGATACACTGATGCACCATCCATTAAACCATCCATTCCACTATTCACTTTCTGTACCCATTTGTCCTATTCTGGGTCGGGGGGGTCCACAGGCTGTGGGCGCAAGGCAGGGAACGATCCAGGATGGGGGCGGCAACCCATCACAGGGCACACTCACACCATTCACACCTATACAGGCAATTTGGTAACTCCAATTAACCTCAGCATGTTTTTGGGCCGGGACCAGAGTACCCAGAGGAAACCCCACAATGACACGGGGAGAACATGCAGACTCCACACACATGGAGTCATGGCGGAGACTCGAACCCTGGTCCCAGACGTGTGGGGAGACCGTGCTAACCACTGCATTTATTTTGACAGTTTTTCATGGGTGTAATCTCTGCTGCAGCCTGCTTCTGAATGAAAACTTGACCTTCATAACTGCATCAGGTTTTAACTTAGCAGTATTATTGATCTTTGTTTTTGAAGCTGCATCTGGAAAATTAGCAGGGAACCGTTATCTGCACCCTGAAGCCACTGATTATACAGTATAGCGGCCAAAGCCGCCAGTCAGGTTCAAAGGCTCTGTTAGGAATATCGCGGTCATAGGGACACCTGGGCCGAGGAGGACTGGGCACATGAACCGCCATCACCCAGCCCCGCAAACGCCAGACACGGCCCATATTCTCATACAAGTTTCATACAAACTTTGCATTATTTTTGGGTCAACCCTATTGCTTAAATCCTAGGGTACCATTTCACAGATATGGCTCTCTTATGCAGCTTATAAATGCCAGTATTTCATTAATAAAAGACAACTGTGTTATAACTTGCTTATTATAATTGTATATTAATTATATATAAAGGGGGGTACGCAAGTACGCATTTGCCATATAAACTGTAAAATGCGTGGCAGTTTCTTGTTTTAACAGTGCATTTGTGCTATTATGATGAAATTGCCGAGCACTATAACCTTTAACTACACTGTAATTTCTTGTCATAGCTGTGTAAATAAGAACGCATTTGCACTGTTCTAACACGAAACTACTGCGCAGTGGTCGACATACAGTAAGTGGTACGCAACTACGCATTCAACGTACAAACGGTAAAATGCACGAAAGTCTCTTGCTATAACATTGCAAATGCGTACTTATTTATGCCTACCTATGTGCATTTGCACTGTGAAAACAAAAAACATTTTACGGTTTATACGCGAATGCATACTTGCGTACCACTTATGTCAGCCCCTGTATATAAAGTCTTTCACCTTAATTAATAACCTGATTATGAACCCTTGATAAACCCATAGAATAGATAAATCCTAGAACGGGCCCTGGTCAGCACTTTCGGGAACGGGCCGGGGTGTGCCTCTGCAGTCCGCCACATGGCTCCCTGTGGTTCCGATGCTATGCCCGATGCCCACGATACTTTCTCGGTTACGTGCTTCTGATGTCGGCGCCCCACACCGCCATATATAAACATTCTCTGCTTTGTGACTAATGATTAATGTTAACCAGTCAGCACTCTCTATTCATCACGATGTTAAATTAGGTCATTTCAATAATTTACCAGCTATAATGACCTATCTGAAATTCTCGTGGAGGCCACTGGGACGTAATAGTTTCAGGCAGGCAAAAATAAATATGAACCGACTGTCGGAAAAGTCTAACTGTAGAAGTCTCAGGAGCCGAATAAAGCCATTAGCCACTTGTGTAACATGCTGCGCAAGCCTTCCAACGGTGTGAAAGACGCCAAGACGTGCGAGACCGGCTTTACTCTTCTGGATGTGGTGCTCACAGGCTCCAGGAGATCACACCAATTCTCCACCCAGTGTGAGCAAAACCGTAGGAATATTTCAATTTGCCTGAATCTAAGTGCCCTGGACAATAGATCGAAAAAAAAGGAAAGCTCTTTGTGGAGATTTATCTGCATTTGTGTTTGCGATAGCTTTATGGTAGTAATAAGATCCTGTGAGACATGTACAGTACAAGGACAGTGCTGTAGACCCTCATCAGTCACGGCTATGTAATATAAAAACACAGTAAAATGTTTATGGAAACAGCACAGAGATGATTTCTTGCTTTCTCTGTGAGCTCAGCGAGATCATTACTGTATGAAGACAACAGCAGGGTGTGTGTGTAGGCCTGTATTATGGATCAGGTGCATTGAATGCGAATCGATGACCTTCAAGTCCCAGCGTGAGTGCCCAGCAGATCGGTGGGGGTGAAGGAGTCGATAAAACATGGACTCCATTAGGAGGTCCAGGGGTCTTGAATGTGGGAAAGAGAGGTACCGGTAGACAAGTATGACTGGACAACCGGGTCTATGAACAATAAGCCAGTAACAAAGAAAAGTCCAGACACATGGGCCCGCTAAATCTTAGTCAAAGGGGAAATGAATTAAGCGATGGGGGTAACACTTACTTTGAGGGGCACAAATAATGCACTACCACACTCTTACTTAATGCATCAGTTGGCCAAAAACTAAGTGTTACTTACATACTGATCCCATGTTCGTTCATCATTAATAAATCATGACGGCTCATGTATTTCATGCAGTTACTATATGTTCATGGTTTGTACTCGAGAAGCAGATGAGTTTCCGCAAACAGCCTTTATCTTAGAATGAATTCTCATCCACATGAAACAACATTCACTACTCACTGATATAGCCCTGAAAGCCAACCCGACCACACTAGCTCTGGGAGAGAAGCATCCGGTTAATCTACATACACTCAGCAGCCACCTAGGTTCGCCTAGCTCGTACCTTTGCCTCCTGAACAGCTGGGGGGTAGATGATCGGTGCATTTAGGAAAGCCTTTCATCAAGCTGCTGATGAGCAAAACCATTATTTGTGCACCTGTGGTCTTCCTGTTAGCTTTAACGCGCCTGGCCATTCTCCTCTGGCCCTGATTAACAAGGTGTTGTCACCTACTGAACTGCCACTGATTGGATGTTTGTTCTTTATCGAACCATCCTCTGTGAAACTCCAGGCACTGTGGTGTGCGAAAATCCCAGGGTGGTGGCTGTTTCTGAGATTCCGGAACCACCACGTCTGACACCAGCGGTCACACATTCTGATTGCTTGCAACATCTCTTATCCATTCCACTACTTAGATAAAGAGTAACTCCATGGCTAAGCTAAGATATGCAATAGGAGGACAATACCATGCACCTCCTACGCAGAGCAAATCAGCCCCAATAATATAGGCATCCGGGTTTTACATACCACTTGCCTTTGCTACTGGGGACAGGACAAGAGGAAAAGGAAAAAAAATTGGAGTAACTGCACTTTTGTGCATCGTATTTGGGCTGGCCCTATTCACTGTATGGCGCAGCAGGCTGTTCGTATTCGCACTCAAGTCCCCAGGTTTCAAGTTTTATTGTCACTCGTGTTCCAAGGAGCACGGTTAAATTCTTATACTATAGTTAGAGGGTAGGAGACTGTCGAATTGGACTGAGAGTAGTGGCAGACACGATCAGACAATGCAGGACAGGACAACGCTCTATATGAACGAGTAAACAAATAAGTAATGAATATGGGCAATGGGACCACCGTATAAAGCTACAAATGGACCACAGTATACAAGTAGAAATTCAAAATAATTGCATAAGCAGTCACCAGCTGTACAACTTTCAGTGCTACAGGAAGTCTCGTTCCTCCATTATCTGATACAGCTTTTCAGTAACGACTACTGTCCGATCAAAGATACAATCGAAATAGAATACAAGTAACAGTAAAGGGTGGCTTCTCTCTCCTAAATGAAAACAGCTCACTTTCAAGTAAATAAAAAAAAAGAAAAAGAGTACATTCCCTGAACTTCTTCTAGGTCTTTGGAAATTGCACACTTTGGAAAGCTGTTTGTCATTAAATTCAGAAACCATACATTCACTTAATTTCTCATACCTGCGAAACACTGTTGTTCTCAGCTGAGCATCAATTAATTACACTAGGCAGCCACTGGAAAACCCGACCACAATGCGAAAGCTCACAGAAACAAGCTGCCAGACGGAAATGTTCCTTCATTACGGCCACCTGGCCGTCTTCAGCATTTTACTGGTGCATTTAATTTGTGTTTTTTTTTCTTGATATGCACAACATTTCACAGAAAATGTGGGAAAAAAAACCCCAGGATGTGTGAACACTCCCCTGGCGGCGCATTTTCCTGTAGGATTGATATACACTACGGTAAGATAAGCAAGAATTCTGCAAAAGAACGTCCAGAACGTTCCGTATTCTACAAGTGTTTAATCATAATATGTGTTATATCTTATATACTGTCATATGAGAGACGAGGGTGGTGTGGGGCTCAGCTAGTTCAGACACTATGCGTGTGATTGGTGGGTCGCTGGTTTGAATCCCATGGTTGGCAGAGTGATGTCACCCCTGGGATCTTGAGTAAGTCCCTCAACTCCAATTGCTCCAGTGACTGACGCGTTCTACTCTCTCAACTGTCCGTCACTTTCGATAACAGCCTCCGCTAAATAAATAAAGAGTAATGCTTTTAAAGAGCCTTTTTTCTCTACGTCTCACTGACCTGAGTGTGAGCTGTACATGTAGACGAACTTGGTCCACTTGTAATACTCAATGATGGCCACCAGGGCGTCCTGCAGCTCGGGCCGCAGCTGGATGACGAACTGGTTGGACGTCTCGATGGGGAAGCTGGGCGTGATGAAGCAGACGTGCAGCGCCCCGCAGAACGACATCAGCATGTTCACGGTGCGCCTGTCGTACAGGCCGATGATGGCATACACTCCTTTGGAAAACTGTGAACAAACTAAAGACAAAAACAGCGTGGTAAGATTCTAATTATAAACATGACAATGAATAAGGTGACGAAATGCTAGGCCACTCCGTCTGAGTATGGATCCAGTCCTTCATCCTCACTTATGTAAGTAGTAGTGGTGAGCCAAGAACCGTATCCCAGGAAAGAAAGGGTATAGGCCAGGGACACCAGGGATGGGATCTTAGTCCATCGCAGGCCTGACCCAACCATCCTATGAAATCCATTAGCCCTTAAACATTTTAAATTGACTTAACATGAAGACCTTTGAGTTCTCAGGATGCAGACATAAAATAATTTAAATAAGAGTGGCATTTTTTTTTCTTTTCAGATTTAACTCACTTATTCAGGAAACAGACATACCTGTACAGAAAGAGACAACCAGAAATACTCAGCATTATTAGTGTGGGAATGAAGGCACAGGTCAGAAGTCCCCCCCCCCACCATGAGGGAGGAACCCTGTGGCCTGCAGCGACGCCCCTTCGCTTTGCTTCTGATCGCTTGCACCTGACTGTGGTCGGGTTACACCTACGCAGAGGTGAGTCATCTCAGAGTCAGCTGATGCAGACATCATGTCTCTGATTATGTAAGGAGCTGGGAGCTTGCCGAGAGCTTCGATCCATGCAACGCACCAATACAAAACAAAAAAAAAACCCTGTAACCAACAGCACATTTCGCAGGCGGCTCAGATTTGGCCAGCCGAGAAATCAGTGCGGGAGAAATTCCTGTGTTGCTTTAAGCTCATGACACACTGCTCGCAGGAATTATGTAGCTGATAACAAGGCAGTGATTGTCGTTTGGATTACTGTTGGATGAAAGAGCTAATATGAGATTATATGCAATACACTTTGTATTATTAATAGCAGAAGATCATGTTCACAGGTGCAAATTCTCTGGTAAAAAAAAACACACACTGTATGATT
>JAODKN010000048.1:2805231-2816838 GCA_026774425.1 Petrocephalus zakoni | reverse complement strand
GCTTTGAAAGAGTCGAAAACAGGAATATTGATTGTTGTTTTCATTTACGACGAGGAAATAATCACATCATGTGCTATGCACCAAGAACTGGCTCTTTTTAACGTTGGGTATATATTGGTGTTGATAGCTCAAACTCAGAGTTAAATTAAACTTGTAATACATGTAATCTATTGGCTGGCTGAATTTTGTACACTGCTGGAAATTGAGAAATCCTCATTTAGTCTGTGCTTATTATGGGATGTGAGGGCTGTAGAGGAGACCCTAATGCTGCAAAGTAATTATGTGGAAGTGGAGGATAAAAATAGATTTAGCACTCAACCTAAACAATGCCAGCCTGTTACATTAATCAGAAGGATTTCCAAATGCATATCCAGCTTTCTCATTGCCAAACATCTAGCAGGTGCTTTCCAGGATCACGGCCTATAATGTAAATTTAAAAACAAACATCTCCCAGACTACAGGATTTCGACAGTCTGGTCTGTCTTTGATCAGACTCTGAAGTCACACGTGCGGTAATGTCATGCTGACAGGGCAGTTTGGCAAGTGGCAAACTTGCCAGAATTACAGCTCCAGAATTACAGGCTGAGAGATGTTCAAGTTCATCTCCTCCTACTGTATGCAGGATCACTGCACTTTCCCATTGATACTGGACAACAAATTTCTAAATGGAAAAACTATTGTTGGCAGTGGGCAATTTTTCTCAATCGTCCAGATCCAGATGAGATGCCCTTTGTCTCAGCTGGTTGGCAATTGCCCAACAACATTGCCCAAAAAGTTGCCCATCGATCATCACCTTTAGTTTCAGGTTAATTAATACATTAAGTAACAGTTGCATTACTCTGTTACATTATTTATGTTCCCCAAGTAGACTGTTACCAATTGATTTATGTAGAAAGTTACATATGTAAGGATTCAACATGAAGGAACTTACCAATTAGAACTCCAGTATTAAATGAGTGCATTTTTATTATGCTAGATTTGTGAAGCTCTTGAGTGAAGGAAATGTCTGCAGATCTTCCGGTGTCACCCTGGGTTTCATTGCCACATGTTTGAGGATCTGACAGCATGCACTTGACTTATCTCAGCAGGATGCCCGCTCATGGAGAGAGTGGCGACGATGCTGAATTTACCGTTTTTGTTAACTATCTGCCTGACTTCAGACGGAGGGAGACCCAAATCTTCAGGAATCATTGTGGAGCCCTATCCATGCTTATGACCTTCAATAACTCTCCTGAGCTCCTTTAAAATCTCTTGCACTTGAAGAGGTGACTAAAATTGTCTGACTGGGCAGGTCAAACTCACACCGGGATTGATTAAAACATCTGACTCCAATTACCCTCCAATTTCAAGGTCATTATCTACGAAGGTCATATACTTTCCCATCAATTACCTCAATTGTTTAACGCAGACGAAGATTGTAAACCATCAGGAATTCTCACACCTGTTTATGAAACGATGTACAGCGACAGTACTAAATACGACAAAAGGAACCAGCCGGGAAGACATTTTGCTCTGATGTGCATACACTTTATGTATCGCTACCTTACCACTGCTGAGCAGGAGGCAAGTGTGAGATTTGGTGAGTAATTACCCAACTGCGGCACTTTAGGTGTTACTGTTGGGAGATGCCTCTGTTCACCCGAAAGGCCAAACAAATACCGAGGGGAAATCTATATGTGCCCCACTTCCTGTTGCCAGGAGCCCCACAGGGCGTCGGGCGGAAGAGAGCGGGGCATTGATTGCAGCCCTGAGAGCGTTTGCCAAGTGCGAGGCAGAATGCGGGGGCTTGATTCAATCCGGCTGTCCCACGGCGATGTGCTCGCTATCACCCGGGGAGCATCACTCGAGACCTATATACAGCTCACCTTTCAGATCACGGCATCCATCCAGCCAGTGCTTTATGGAAGGGACATGGAGGTAAGACTCTCAAACAACCACAATTACGATGAAGACACAGATCCACAAAGAATTTATAATAATAATAAAAAACATTTTAGTTAACATTTTAGCTGGATGAGGGGCTAAACACACAGAGGATTTGATAATAACCAGGCAACATGCTTTCAAATACAAACACTGCGTGGTAAAAACGGTGCCGTCTTGTTTTTGAGATGTTAAACCGAGGTCCTGACTGTCTGTGGTCATAAAAGATCCCTGGACTTCTTTTAAAAGAGTAGGGGTGGTACCCGGGTGTCCTGGCTAAAATTGGCGATTGGTGAATTCTCTCCTGCCCCATCACCACCTACTATGCGGTGAGCCTACTGGTGCATCATCCAGGTGGGGGCTACACAGTGGCTCCCCATTGCTTCTGTGAGGCTCTTTGGGTGTCTTGAAAAGCACTATATAAATGTAACATTCATTCATTCATTCATTCACATAAGTTCTAAGCAGCTGCATAGACTGCATTTAGGCTAACATAACATAATTCTTACAAACATTAGCACATAGTACTACTGATCTGGGCTGCGTTCCCCCATACAACTATGGAGGTTAGCATTAATGATGCATCGCACTATGTTAGTTCAAAAGTCCGAAAGTACAACCATCATACTTTGTTAGTCACTACCGCAGTTTCATCCGCATTAGTCTGACCCCCGGAGTACAACCTAGAATGCTTCCCGCACTGAGAGGATGCGCTCAAATGCCAGCTGGCCATGTACAAAACCTCATCAAATTTTCCAATATAATTTCGAAACATGACAGTTATGCTTCTTGTAGAGGAAACAACAGAACTCTTTGCCATTATATTACATTACAGCTAATAAAATCGGCACAGTCTTTAATAATTATATATTTTTTTAGTTCAATCACACCATTACACTTATACAGTAAATGGCTGATTCTGTGTTACAGTTGTAATGTGTTAGTGGCTCAGTGGAATAGGTGGATAGATACATGGGGGTCCCGTTCCAGAATCATGAGTTCGTATCCAGGCATCAGTATGTTTTATCTTTCATAAATATTTTTCATATGGCAATGAAAGCTCTCAGTAATGAAAAATTGATTCCGTATTTAGCCATTAAATTGCCCGTGTAACATTTGCTTTCTGCATGTTGTGTTCCCATGTGATACTGTACATATAGTGTGTGTACAGCTTCGTTGTCGCGATGTGCGCAAGCGTAATAATCATACAGCATTTGTCGGCATGGCTTTGTGTGTGTGTGTGTTGTTTTACCTACTTTTCTATTGTTTTATTTTTTTTCTCCACATATTCCTAAGAATATACTTGGCTACACACATGCATGCATGTAAACATCCACACCAACACACAGACATATATACACGCACATGCATATGTATAAACACACACATGTGTATATATATATATATATATATATATATAAATATTTATGTGAATATGTGTGATGTATATGTATATATTTCTGAATTCATATATGTATAAATGAAACGCAGGTTTTGCGGATGACCTGTAGGTTGGCTGTGGAAACCCAGGTGCGATGACTCTTCAGCCAATCCGCCGTCGGAGCAGTATTATGATTGGGGAATTGGGGCGCTACGCCGCATACACAGCAGCCCTTTATGTATGACACTGGCCACCCCAGTGCAGCTACAGTACGCTGCACAGCGCGCCAATATACTCAACATACTACGGCTACTTGCCGACCGATGATGTACGTAACACACAAGCATGCTGCACTGACCAGGGACCCACGTAAAACATGCTTTACAAACTGCATTATCAGAGCCCTTCACATTATATGTGGTCGCTAAGCAAACGGATTTTTGAGTATGATTATTCAGTCTTCCACCATCGAACACACAGTCACCCAAAACTATACTTCTAAGCTGTAGTTCGAACTATACAAGTTCACGACAATGTCTGCGAACATTCGTGCGAACTATGCTTTTGGGAAACACCTGTGTCATTTAACGATGGATCGTACTATGTCCGCACCATTGTTACCTTTATAGTTCGAACTATGGTTTTGGGAAACACCTGCGTCGTACTTGCATAGTTCCAACTGCGTAATATACTAACATAGTTAGCAACTATGTTTTTGGGGAACACACCCCTGAACCCTTCTGCGAGTTAGAACCGCGCTGTGACTAGTCTCGCATTGCCGTACGGCTCAGATACGGCCAGTGGAAAAGCTCCAAAAATAAAGCTTTAGGCGGCATTTAAAGCTAATTTCGTTACTAATTTAGCTAATAAACAGCTTCGTGGAGGTGAAGGCCGGGCAGGAGAATGTATCTGTGAGTCTAAGGCCAGACGGCTGCCTAGTAATTCGCTCTAATTAGTTAAACCGGCGTTTCTTGAGCAACTGGAAAGATAAATGCAGAAAATGTGATATCATCCATCCATCTTACCAAATATGAGGTTGTGGTGATACTATATTCAATAAACAGAAAGCATAACCCTTATAGGGACCATTATAATAACTGCAGGTGTCACATGTTACCATTTGATTTGACATTGTACAATTTTCAGCATGCAATTTTCAGGTTATGATTTGATTCTCGTACTCGGGGCAACATGTTCCCCTAAGACTATAAAAGTAGCACAAACTGCTATGAAATTTCAGTTCAGCTGAAATTACTCAAGGAAGGTCATTAAAAAAAGACCTTAATCCATCAGAATATAGTAATGAACCACATATTCAGACACTGTGGGGTCCCCTCCGGTTAGACCAGAATACAGAGACACATAATCTGGAAGCTAGGAAAAAGACAGTTCAGCTGCTCCCCAGCTTGCTTGGGAATGTCTGGGCAGGGTGTGGATTTGGCTGGCGGGGGGAGGGGGGGGTTGCACTGTGATTGACATTAAACTGGCCACTCAAGTCAGAGAGGAGGCGAGCATATCAATGTGCTGATTAACTGTCATTGCTGACACACCACAGCACATGGTGCACAACAATGCAGTCCCCTGTATTTAGCCCATCTGTGACATCAGGCAGCTAATTCAGCACCTGGGGAGCAGTGCTAGGGGGCGGTACCTTGCTGGTCAGGGATTCAAACCTCTCAATCACAAAAGCACCTTTAACCATTATGGCACCACTGTCTGTTAATGGCACACATATCTCATGATATTTCAAAATAGTTAGCTTTTTTTTTTCAAATTAGAAATTAAAATAACTACTTGTGAACCTAACCAGGATAAGTGGTGAGAAGATGGATGGATGGATGGATGGATGTGAATGGATGTGGATGGATGGATGACTATTAATAAGTGCCCTGGGGTGTGTGAGTAGTAACAGTAAAACATTTCAAAATAATTCCAAGGAAAATATCATGTAAATGTTAAGCCCAAAACTTCTGAAGTGTACCTCTAGTACTGGATCAACTTGAATTCCACTGCATGAGTCTGCCCATGGACAGCTTCACTATCTCACCCCCATCGTGAGTGATTAGCAGCCCACAGGTCATTGGCACCCAGCACTCGTTGCCATCATGTTGTTGCCGTAGCGCAGGCACCACACTGGTACGTCGTAACATCCCCTACTACGGCAGAACCGTGGCAGAATTACCCATGCCAATCATAATTAGACTCGTGTCTGTGCCTAATATCGAGGCCGTTGATGTTCGCTGTGGGGGAGACATGCATCTCCATTAGCCACCTCCAACAAAAATAACACAGAACTGGCTTGTATCAGATACAGGTGGACATGTCTGCACAGTTTGTGTTCCTGGCGGCATTCGACTCTCTGGCATCCCGTCTCCTCCTGAATGGTCCATATGTCACCGCACAAAAAGTACCAAAAATGTGACATGGGGGGGGAGAATCAGAGGATAGATAAGCACATGGGCCAAGCTCCCCAAATGGAGAGGCACAGCATCGTTTAATCATTTATTTTTCCACTTGGCAGGAATTCGGTCTCGAGGCGAACATAATCTGGCCTGCGTGGCTCTGTCAGAAGGGACAAAAGCGGCTCTTGTGTTGGGACGGCAAAACCCAAATCACCACATTTGCGTTCTTTGCGTTCAGATCGGCAATTTGACGTGACACAGAAACAACGGTTGAGTCTTCATCCAGTAGCTCCTGCAATGCGATACATATTGCTAAAGTGCTACATTTATTGTTATTATTTGCCTTGGAAAAAGGGATGCACATATTACCAGTGATGCATTTGGCTTATAGCACTATCATGCTATAAGAATTCATCAAAATTCCCTTCACTGTTTCGTGGTTTTAAGATTCCGGTTAATGTACCTTATTGTACCATTTCTCAGCCAAGGCTTCCATTTATTTTACCTGTTCTTGTCCTTGTCTTCGAATCAGTCAACGACAATAAAGCAAGTCGCGGGACATGAATTGGTTGGCAGGTTGAAGGCCTGTGCCCTGAAACTCCATGCTATCTTCTTGTAGGGTACAAGAGCACAGTCCCTCCAGAGAATTGGACCTAGTTTTCAGTTACATGTCCAAGTCTTTGGCCCTCAGGCTACCCGCTGCCCCAAATAATTCACAATTCTCCCTTTTTCCCTTCCGTCTGGCTCTGCGGAATTCATGCCCAGTAAGGAAGTTCTCTCCGTCCAGTAAATTTTCAGAGTCAGTGTGTCACAGTAATTCGCTCTGTGCAGAAGAGAAATGCAAAACAGTAGTATCAGTGTGGACTGTTTTCTTACTGTGGGGGAGGCCCGCCTCTTTCTCACCCGCAGTGGGACTTGTCTTTGTTGTTGTTTATCGTAATATATTTATCAGTTTAAAAATTATCCATGTCTAAGTTCGTAGAGCAGCTTCTGTAATGAAGGGTAAAAATAGCCCTCCGCTGTCTTGAAGCGTATGTTCTCACATCTCCACCATCTGTAGGATACACAGCTAACCTCCTCTGGGGAAAGAGTGACTGATTCGTTATTAGAAATCTACAATAATAAGATTTTTTTCAGTTGGTCAGTGGGAAGTGCAATTATATCGCAGAATAGTTCAGCCATTTTTGAACTTCGAAACTTAATCATTTTTCGTGATCAAAATGAAGGGTTATAATTAAGTGCATGACTGTCCAATTGGAATACTTTACCACAGTATTTTTCATTTTGTCCCGTAAGATGAGATTCCATTTCCTTGCTCTTATTACCTGTCGGGCACAAATTTTCCTTTCTGGATTCTGTAATGTTCTGTAATGTTCTTGAGAGGTTTTTATGGGAGAGCTAAGGAGTGCCACTTTTTTGCCCACAAGACAAAGAAGCTAAATTATTTTGGATCTCAAACATGAGGGGTCCTGCTGAAGACCAATAACAAATGCATGTCCTCAGTGGAAACACACAAGGTGAGAATATCATGCGAAACCATGTTTTGTGACTCATCCATCTGATGACACCGGTGGGGCCTAAGATGTCATTAAGTACTTTCTAACATAAGGCTGTCATCTTCTGGCACTTTATCCACAAAGTTGATGTGCCCATGCATAAGGTTTTCTTGATTTGCTTCACTTCACTTAAATTCAGTTCAATTCAAGTCAATTATTTGCATGGCACATTTTCACGTTACATTGTCTCAGAGCACATTATTCCTGCCCAAAGCCCCCAATGAGCAAGCCAGAAGCGACAGCTGCACGGAAAAACTCCCTAGAAGGAAGAGACCTTTGGAGGAACCAGACTCAATGGGGAAGCCCATCTTCTAGAGGCCGGCAGAGGCAGTTGGATTTACCAGAGCCTTCTTCCTCACGGTGTGAAGTTATTGCTGTTGACACCACTGTAGTCACCCAAAGGGTACGCCCAATTGTAGCTTTTGTCCGATACCTCTACCGCTCGTCATGTGTGACCCTGTCAGGAATCGAAAACTCAACGTAGCTCTCGGGGTTGCTGCAGCACACAAGCCTCCTTGACCACCCCAAGAAAGGGGCATGACAATAATTATCAGGTATTTGCACAAATATCTAATCTGCCGTGACGACGGGGCTGGGCAACTGCACCGGGCTTGTGGCAACCACAGGGGCCCCCAGCTGGTGGCTAATCAAGCCACCCAGCTGCAGCTCTTTTCAGGACTTAGGCTTGGTGCTAAAAGCCCCAGGAAGGTGGGGAGGAGGGCAAAGAGGTGGCTAGCTGCGGGGTTTCTCTCTCTCTATAGACAGTCCCCTAGATGACTGCTGTCTACAAAGGGCTCACTGTCACGGACACACGGCCGTGATCTGAGCCAACTGCGACACCAAGACATTGTGCCCGCTTTGAGTAGACCTTGGTTCTTGCTGCTGTCAAAATAAAGTGCCCCACAGCAACACCCTTGGCTGTTGGTCCCTGGCACTGGCCTCTCCCGCACCCTGCCACACTACTACTCCAGTTTTGTGAATCGCACATTATACATGACTGCTTAATAAACCTCGATTACAATAAGCCATATTTTGGAATTATTAGCCATAGTGAATCTTATTTTAAAATGCCATTTAAAAATGCCTGCGATGGGTTGGTGCCCCATCCTGGGCTGTTCCCTGCCTTGTGCCTGAAGCCTCCGGGACAGGCTCTGGACCCCCCATGACCCTGAATAGAACAAGCGGTTTCAGAAACTGGAAGGATGGATAGAGAGTTGAATTGGTTGAGTGGAAGTGGATGCTGCTGTCATTTCTTCATATTTAGTAAATGTTTTAATTACATTTATGACTTTACCTGAGGGGGCATAAGTAACTTAGTAACTCGGTTACTACTCAACTAACTGTAACTGTAAGAAATATATGAACTGTCATGATTGATTAATGATGAACAAACATGGGATCAGTACTTAAAAAACACCTAGTTTCTGGTTAATGCATTAACTAAGAGTGTACCAGAATATTATTCGTGCTGCCTCAAGTAAAGTGTTACCACATTTTTGTTCTTCAAGTACTGGGGTAATTGAAGGGGATAAGAGTTATTTTTCTATATAAATTTACTGCAAAAACATTCAATGTCAGTGAACCTGCTATCTATCTTCCATGCAACAGTCCAGTACAGGGTCACCGAAATGATTCATGTTATATATTAGGATTTATTTTAATGTTATCAATAAATCAAAAGAATATTATTCTGAATGTTCAAACAGTTCAAACACCAGCTACCAATACAGCTGGTCGGTAAGCAACCAGAAATATATCGGTTTCTTAACACCTTTCCAAATGGTGCTTCAGTTTCTCTGTACCTAAAGCCAATATGAAACCCACAAAGCATGTTCGGTCCGTATAAAGCATATTAAATAGTAAACACTTTCTATTTGCTATTACATAAGGAAATAAAACACATATGTTTTTTTCCAGTACATTGTAAATGTTTAAATTTTTCCGTCCGGCTGCAGAGACTGAACAGACTGTTCGCGTGCAAAGACTATTCTGCAAACTCGAATTGGACTTCTATCAGATATTCCTGTCCACAGTCTGGGCCCAGGCGCTATTTTCAAACAGAAATCGCCTCTTTCACACTATAAAGGGAAAATGGTGCCTTATCAGTAACCTCTTGGATGAATGAACATGCCAGCTAGGCAGATCTTACCACAACGAACTGAAAAAACATTTTCTTCTCATAAAATGAGAGCTTTGAACACACACATAACACAAACAAACATGCATGTCAGATGTCTTTAAGCAGGGGTAGACAATCTTATTGTATGGGGCACCAACCCATCACAGGGCTCACTCACGCACCACTATACATTCACACACCATTCACAACTACAGACAATTCAGTCATTTAAATTACCCTCAGCATTGTTTTTTTTACTGTGAGGGAAACCAAAAAAGACCCCCAGCTAACAGAGGGGGACATGCAAACTCCCCACACACATACAGCCATAACAGAGATTCAAACCCCAGTCCAAGAGGAGTAACCGCTGCACCACCACACCACACAGCAAGAAGCACATTAACCGTGAAGATTAGTCATTAGTGAACCACCTCTGTGGTCACATACTAAAAATTCATTTTGCATTTAAGATTATCTGTTGACCTCTGAAGCTAAACCAGGAATGGATCACTATGGGTCACAGAAACCCTTAAATTACTCTTTAGTTCAAGGGTATTTTTATGTCTAAATACTCACTGCCCTTAGTTTTACATTCATTTAATCAGAATTTCTTCTCTTGTTGCAGTTCTGAGGCATACTTAAAACTTCAGTAAAAGAACAAATATAATGGGACTTACATAACTATAAAGTACCTCCGTAATTTTCCACAATTGAATATGTTAAACATAGTTTACTGCAAGCCTATAACCCTCATCTATCTGCAAATAAAAACAACACAATGATTTGATCCTGACTTTGTGGCTTTGAATATAAAATGATGAGTATTTTCAAAACAACTGAACAAAAATCAAAAATGCATTTTAGCTGCATTTAGTATCTTATTACATTCTCTTCACATACATCTAGAAAACAAATTCACATAATCGTTTTGCATAATCTTCCAGTTAAACACTCCAAGTGAACATGGATCAGGTGGGGTTTTTTTTTTGGTTTATTCATAATACGTTGGAAAGGCAAATTATTAGATTTCTATAAAAGACTGTAAAAGATGGCTTTCCACTTTAGTGGGCTTTGACGTAGGAGAACCTTACAAACAGATGGTAGAGCCAGCCATGTTCCATCTGTCAGCTCCAGTACGAGTGACACACTTCATAATGTGGCTGATTGAATAACATTCCTCGCGTTTCCCGCCAAATGGAGGCTGAGTGTTTGGTCTCCCACCCCCCACATTCGGTCCACAGCTGCCCATGTTTCTGGTGTGACCTCTAACGTGCCGACCTTTGAGATTCCTTGGGCACTTCGTCTTCGGTGAGTTTAGGCCACGGTACGAACAAGCAACACCCCCCCCCCCCCAGATGGATGTGTCATAGTCTGAAGAAATTCTTCCAGAAGACGGTACACGGGAGGTAATTTTAGAGTTTGGCCACTAGCAGGTTACATTATAAGTTGGTCTGCCAATAGCTGGTGGGAGGTCTCCACTCATAAGCATCTTTGATAAGGGGTTTAGAGTAGCATTTAGCGAGTGGAGGCGTCAATCTCCATTTAGACCAAACAAGGAGAAATGAAAAAGGAGCATGACATGGATGGGGGGCCCTTTTTCATCTGGGCAACATTATTAAGCATCTGAAGGTCATTGTTCAAAGTCCAGCTTTGGAAGAACTGTCTGTGACAATGAACCCCCAGCTCCACAAGCACCAATGCAAGTGGCTGCCCTTCACTGCCAAGCTTGCTCTCACCTACATGTGTGTCATGAAGAGCAAGACCATAAAGTACCCCCGCTTATCTGTGTAGTCGTGGCTGAATGGTTAAGGCAATGAACTCGAAATCCATGGGTCCCTTAGCATAGGTTTGAGTCCTGCCGACTACATAACTGTGTGCTGTTACCATATAATAAAGTATCGTAAAGCTGTTATAGGATGTGAAGGCACACTTACACCCTGGTTATGAAGGTGTATTGAATGTTCTACAAATGCATATTGCACCAATCAGTGGCGGACTGGGACAATAATTCAGGCTGGGAATTTGACTCCACTCCCAGGCCACCTCTGCTGCTGCAGTCACCACCACCCTATTCATGTAATCTACTGGACTAATAAACTTGTAGGCTAACCCTATTATTGTAACAGATGCAATATAAATTAATAAAAATATAACCCTTAACAACTCACTAGGAATACACCATTTATACTACCAAACCAATGACAAATAGAAAATTGGCTTTTTAAA
>JAODKN010000048.1:2790927-2804464 GCA_026774425.1 Petrocephalus zakoni | reverse complement strand
GCAGCCGGCAGGCCAGAACGACCGTCAGGCCACCGGGAAATGTCCCGGTGCTCCCGATGGCCAGTCCGCCCCTGGCACCAATGTTTCTCCTAACAGTAATTTAGTTAGGGTCCCTAATCCCTGCTACAGGTTCGTGGCCAGGATTCTACCAGGCCGTTCAGGGTTGAGTTGCCAGCCAATCCCGTATACAGTATCTAGCCAAAGGAATTATAGTATTGCAACTTTTAGATAACAATATTTTATTATGTACCCCTAATGACAGGGCCAATAAAAATTACAAAAGATTATAATACATATATAGGAATAAAACCACAACAGCAACATAATCAACAACAATAATCTCATTGCAGCCCAAGTAACGTGAAAAATGACGCTAAATGAAAAATCCTTCGGTGGTGGATTAGCATATAGCTAATTCTTAGCTTGTCATACCAAAACGACGATAGCATCAGTTCAGTAATGCTAAATAAATGGATTTTTACATTGTACCATGGAAAACCACTGAACATCGAAGCAAAAAATACCCTTAGCCGTAGGGCACAATTTTCTGATATGCAGTTGGAGAAAATACAAAGTGTTTTCATCTGGCTAATTAGATGGGGCTGATTTTATAGCCACGGCAACAAAATGAAGCTTTCAACAAATCAGTTCTCTCATAAAACTGGCTGTCAAACTAAGCAAGGCTATGCAATCAAAGTATTTTTTGACGGCTTTTAACACATTTGGGTTGATACGGACCCCCAGCTTTGCATGTATGTGATTTGCATGATCTCATGGTAGAACTAGTTTGGTTGAAGTATTTTGATTGCCTCCTTTAGTCTAGAGACATGTTGGTAAATAAACTGGCGTCTCCTTATTGCTGTTGGTGTGTGACTGTGTGTGTGTATGGAGTACTGGAATCCTGTCCAGGGTGTGCCCCCCACTTCATGGGATAAACGCTATACTTACTAAACCCCTGTACTAGATAAGTGCTTTTGGAAACTGGAAGGATAGAAGGTTTTATGATAAGGACAGAGACTGATGTTAGGTGGGACATTTTTGGAGGAGGGGGATGAAGCTAAATTAAATATTGGGGGGTACACATCACCCCTGCTCCCCCTAATTTCTATGCCCCTGGTGTACTGTACACTGTATTGGGCCCGTGGCGGTGATGTAATGTCGCAAGGCATTATGGGTATTATTTATTCCGGTCGCCAATTTTGGAGAAACCCTGTTTTGTTTGTGTTGTCTTTTCACTATGGTCGGACAGTACTTTTCTTAAGGCATCTACTGTTATGCCAGGCTAACCCAGACTGACAGCTGAGCCCGCCCTTTCAGATTAATGAAAGTACAAATTTTTAATTTTAATTTTCACTGTTTACACTGAATTTGAATTCTTTTGTCCTGTGAAATATAGGAGAAGCGGTTACAGAAAATTGATGGATACATTAATAACAATATCTGTACTTCCTTATAGTTCTTGACCGACGTTGCAGTGACTCACGCCTACAGTTCTGCGTGAGATTCGCGCCGCCCGGCACCCCCTCCTGTAAACATATACACGTGTTTAAAAAATAGTGTGGTGTGGAAAGGAGATTCATTCAGGCCAGATTTAATCCAGGTAGACCCATCAGCCACTTTCTGCATCCACCAGGGTTGCCTTACCGCACGGCATTTGAAAAAAAAGTGAAAAAAAAAACATAGATTTAACAAGAAATAACAGCAGTCAGTAAATGGGAGAATAGCCGGGCGTCGCGATTAGTACAAGGCATTGAGTGACTGCCCGTATATTGAATTAGACAAGCTGACACATTACCTAGTGGGCTGTCAATACTGTTACTTCCTGTGTCCTGCAGAGTAAAGGAATCATGCAAAGAAGCGTGTTTTATCTGGTAAATAAACGCTTCCAATCTCACTGAACTGCTCACTCTCTTAGCCTGTCTGTGGAATCCGAAGAATTTTAACATGATGTCATTCTCGCCTTCACATTTTTGTCTAGGTTTCCTCATTCTTTGGATGTGTCATCCGATCATGCCGTCTGCCGTAATTGAAGTAGACACATGGAGAATATATGGATAAATGATAAATCAAGTCTGGTAAATAGATGGAAAATAAAGAAAATACGGCATATACAAAAGGCTGCCTGTCTACCTGTAGGGTCATAATCTTAAAACTAGGACAGCCATTTAAGTTAGGAGAGTGCAGGGGAAGAAATTCAACCATTTCATAAACAAGACTGTAATAGAGACGGTTTCCTTAATAAGTTTTTATATTTACGAAATAATATATTGCAGGTGTATGCAAAGTGACTTACAAGCCACCAATGTATTTGTATTTCACATTGCTGCACTGGTGTTGTAATAAATAAAAATACAGAGTCAGTATGTGTGTTTTTGACATATTAAGAGTTCAGCTGAGACCTGTAAAAAGCTGTCCTGTTATAATAGTAGATTTGATATATTATGCTCCAGAAATATCTTTTCTTGCCGTACCGGGTGTGTCTTCCTTCACTACACGCCACTAACCACGATTGCAAACAGCTGTCCCGGCTGTGGTTAAACGGCTCGCGATGTCCACAGGGGGTGATGCTTTAATGATTTTCCCATTATGGAGATAATAAGTCTTCCTTCTCTCCCACATCCAAATTTCCTACCCAATGCAGATCCTGTTGCCATGCCCACCAAACCCTGCACCGTTATTCTCCATCACCTCCTTTATAAGCTGGTCATCTACGTCAGCTCTCTCCCCAAAGATAGTTCTTCACATTGCACCATCCGGCTCATTAGTACTCAGTCTGGCTGCCACCTCCCCCATTTTCGACCTTGGCGTGCCCCGGTCAGCCCCCGCACACCTACATCAGCAACGGCTCTCCACAACAAATGTCAAGATGTCATGATTCTGCCCCCCCCCCCCGCCTCTCTGGCCATCATTTCATCCCAGGTCATCTCCAGTGCTCATCATTGGCCTGCTGCTCTATTCCGGCCACAAGCTGACATCTATCACACTACCTAATCTCCTCACCGAAACTCCAGCCTCTCTACTATGCTGTCTTATTCTCTTTCCTTGGTTATTTGTTGGCTGCAGTTTCTTTCCTGTACAAATCATCCATCCATCAATTTATCCATCCATCCATCCCGAATCACACATTATGAACAATCCAGAAACACCACTTAATCTGGATCATGTTCGTAGACTGTGAGAGCAAATCAGTCCCCAGAAACTCGAACATAGAAAGAACAGAAGGTAACAAAGGTGGTTAGTTCAAGTTCAGGAAGTAAAAATCCAGATCAAAATGTAGTTTCAACCAACCAGTTGAGTACTCAGTGTCTCTATGCAGTGGGAACTAAAATGCACATTCAGAATGACAGATGATACTCATCTTTCTGAAGTATTAGGATGTCCTGCATTGATGGAGCCTCCGTGTCTATTTCCCGCAATGACCTCTGAGGCCCAATCCAAACTGGACACCTCCAGCATTATCCTCTTGTACCTGCCAGCAAACTCTGACATTATCAACCTTGAGATGTTCATAATGACATTTACCAAGCTGGGGCGTAGGCCGGGTCGAGTACTATGCTGCTCTGGTGTTAATTAATACCTTTGAGAGAGGTGCTAGCAGGCGACCAGAGAAAGCCCACATCCACTGCGGTCTGGATGACATCAGCGCTGCCTTCATTTCCTGCCTCCCATCCTCTTTATTTCCTATGTTGCTCGTTTTCTCGTCCCCACTGCGGGCTGGGTGACATCAGCGCTGCCTTCATTTCCTGCCTCCCATCCTCTTGATTTCCTATGTTCCTCGTTTTCTCGTCCCCACTGCGGTCTGGGTGACGTCAGCGCTGCCTTCATTTCCTGCCTTCCATCCTCCTTATTTCCTATGTTCTTCGTCTTCTCGTCCCCACTGTGGTCTGGGTGACATCAGCGCTGCCTTCATTTCCTGCCTTCCATCCTCCTTATTTCCTATGTTCCTCGTCTTCTCGTCCCCACTGTGGTCTGGGTGACATCAGCGCTGCCTTCATTTCCTGCCTCCTATCCTCCTTATTCCCTATGATCCTCGTCTTCTCGTCCCCACTGCGGTCTGGGTGACATCAGCGCTGCCTTCATTTCCTGCCTCCCATCCTCTTTATTTCCTATGTTCCTCGTCTTCTCGTCCCCACTGCGGTCTGGGTGACATCAGCGCTGCCTTCATTTCCTGCCTCCCATCCTCCTTATTTCCCATGTTCCTTGTCTTCTCGTCCCCACTGTTCTCTCCTAGGTGATGTCCAGAGATGCGTAATCCAGGTCCAAAGAGAAAAAATCCAGACCAGGATTTTGTTTCAACCAACCAGTTAAGTATTAAGAGTCTCAGTCACAGAGCGCTCCACTAGTTGGTTGAAACAAAATCCTGGTTTGGATTGTTACTCTTTGGACCTGTATTACCCATCTCTAGTAGCGTCTGACCGGCACTTTCAGCTCAGCTTGTCCAAGCTCGAAAATGCTCCTTGCTGTGGCTCCGGCCCCCTAAGCCCAGCGCAGGCACGCCATTGTGGCCCGAGAGCCGCTAAAGACCACGGCACGTCTCCGGATGGGAGGGGGGGCGCTCCGGATGGGAGGGGGGCACGTGGCACGCGGTTTCCGTAGCCACGCGCTGCAGGTTGCTATTACACCATGTCCAAAGGATTCACACTCACTGCAGGACACGCTTCACCAAGCTGTTCGCTCATACAGTACTCAAATACCACGTAGACTTCCACATCTTCATTCGGTCCGTTGGAGCTTATGGTATATTATGTATAATTATATGAACTTTGCATATTCTGTGCTATATACAGATATACATATTGTGGACTGGTGTGGACCGCTGGCTGTTATTTGGCTGCTATTGCATATGCATATGGCATCTCTCCACAGAACAGCCAGCCTCCATTCAGAACCAGGCGAAACAGCACAGTCCGGGCGGCATATTTAATGACTGCACCTGCATTTGATCTGGTGATTATCGCTTACTCCCACATTCCATGCTCAGACTGGGCTGTAGGCCCGCTGTGGAAGCTTCTAACCTCTAGGCGATCTTCCCTCCTCTGTCTTTATAGAGGAATACCCAGACTTTGGCATCCTTGTTGAAGCCTACCGTCCACCTGCCATTCTTGGAGCATTGGATCCCATTCCTGAGCCCCAGGGGGTTTCTGCCACAGCACCAGGTGTCAGGATTCACTCCCATGGATTGAGTCCAAACAAGTTGAAGTTTCCAGCACTTTTCCTTTTTAAAGGTGCAATATAAATTTAAATGATAAATTTTGTTTAGCACCATGTATGTGAGTGTGTATATACATATATACATATATATATATATATATATATATTTTTTTTTTTTTTCATATCTTTTTGGGGACTGTTTATTGATTTCTTTTATGGGAAAATCCATAATCCCAACAATGACATCCTTACCCCCTACCTAGCCCTAACCTTAACCTTAAGTAACCAAACAAAATACAAGACTTTTGGCATTTAGTTGAAGGCCTGTTTAGTTTTTTAATTGCATATAGACAAATTCATATTTGTGAACTGGCCTTGTTATTAAATCTATTACAACCGTGTTACAAACTTAACATTTCTGAAAGCATTTTGTTCCGTTATGTTCAATCAAAAAAGATGTCAGCGGATCCGTGCAAACAAAACACCAAAACCTCAGCAGGGGTAGGTAACCATAGAAACAGGCATTCGGCAGAGAGGCCTGCAGCTTGAAATTAGGCCTGAGACAGTATATAAACACAGACGACAAAAATGCATCGGTTACAAGGGATTCCATTTCAGCTTAGGCAAGTTTTTTTATATATATAGGGTAAAGGTCTGAAAGCCACTGAACGGTGTGTGACAAATTTTGTATTTGGTACTATCTGTCAGCCAGTCATTTAAAATATATTCTTTCTCCCATAAAATTAAGCTATAGCCACAAATGTGGAGATGGTGGTCTAATTGGGTCAAACTTCACAATGGTGCAATTTACATTTCTTTTATCAAATTATAGCCATAATCTGCTCTACTTTACTAATATGTGAATATTTAAAAACCAGATTTATTACTACGGATACACTGAATTCAGTTCAACAGTTAAATTAGTGACAGGTTAGAAACCATAGTAAAAAAATGGTCTATACAAGTAATATACATCATTCTGCATATCCATAAGCAGTATGGCTAACAGTCATATGGTCTGAGGGCTGATATTTTGCCTTTATGTGTACATGACAGATCATTCGGCATATCCATAAGCAGTACGGCTAACAGTCATGTGGTCTGGTGGCTGATATTTTGCCTTTATGTGTACATGACAGATCATTCTGCATATCCATAAGCAGTTTGATTAACAGTCATGTGGTCTGGTGGCTGATATTTTGCCTTTATGTGTACATCTGCATATCATGTAGCCAGTGATTATTTAAAAGCAAATAGGCCAGTTTATGGCACTTTCGTCTATGTGAAATGCAAAAATAACAGACTGTGTTAAGCAAAGCAAACGAGTGGGGTTAATAAAATTAAATATGTTCCCATGGAGGAACTGGCACTGGTGAATTTCTGTGCCGGGGGTAGGATTGGTGATGGCAGTCAATGAAGCCAGCTTGCCGGGTGACTCAAACGTGTGAGGGAGGTGTACAAAAATACCCATAAGCTGCAGAAAACGGATTCCCTTTCGGCTCAACAATGGTTTATGTAAGCAGACAGACAATAAAGGGGGCAGAACTAACAGGGTGAGAAACTCTAACCCCTCAACAGAAAACAAACAACCCCCTCCACGACAAACATGATTCATGAGCATGTCAGAGTGCATAAAAGAGTCTTTAAACCGACATGAAATAAAATTTATTTTCCATAAAGACTCTTTATTTTATATGAGTCAATCGAGGCATAGATTAGACATTGATTACCATAAATTGTTTCATAATTTGAAGCACTTATCTTATGGTTCATTAACATTAATGGTTTTCATATTTCTTCATGATGCAATAATATGATGCATCATATACAACTAATAATAATAACAAGTCAAGACTATAACAGTTACACCAGCTGTTATAACGTTTCACAAAATCATAACATTTATGCAGGACCTCACCAGATACTCCTGTAAATTCCCACAAAAATGAGCATACATTACATTATGCACGGGGTATATACATTTGGCTGGAATATTTAACTTTTTCGCTACTTGCTAATTAAAAAAAAAAAAAAACGCTGTGAATTATTAATGCCCACAAAAGCAAATTTGGCAACCATTTGTAACTGTTTGGAGCAACCTGTCCCCAAATCTCCAGATCTCTGGCCTCATTAAGGTGCCCCTTTGATCTTCTGCACCTCGCTAATTGATGGTGGAGCTTGACCGCTAACTGAGGACGCGATCATTGAGCAGCCCTCCCTCTGTGTGATACACCACAGCCCTTGGGACGTGGAATCAGTTCAGAAATGAGTCAAATAGGGGGGGTGCTAAGCAAGTACATGTCAAACATGCTCGCTGCATAACCCCACTTGCCCTCTCCCAGGAGATTCACAGAAACTCAAAGAGCTTTTCCTGAGAATTATTGAGTGATGGTGCCTTATGTGCTAAGAGGTTGGATATATACATATATATATATATATATATATATATGTGTGTGTGTGTGTGTGATATAGCTTTTTAAAACCCAGGCCTTCAACGGTATTATTAAGACCGCAATATTGCTGCCACTCTATGTGGAGGGTAATAAATCATACCACATCGTCTGGTACAGCCCAGTATAATTCTCACCACACATGCCTTGAATAGGACAGGTACCTATGGAAATGGATGGATGGATGTTTGGTAGCTTAAAACACATTTTTATCTGGAAATCTGTAATTTTAACTACTCAGTGGAGTGGAAAGATTGAAAAAAGATTAATTGTTTTTCGGGTAATGACTGTCTGATTATTAATTATATTTCCTCCACACTGAAAAACGGAGCCGATATTCTATTAGTATGGTAAGTTTTTTCCAGCGAGCCGCAGGGAGAGACACACTACCTCAGTAAAAAATGTGCTTAGGATGATACTTTTCCTCTACTGGAACTTTTTTCATTTCTCTATATTCCACCTGGCTCTCTCAGTCCCCCACTCCTTCTTTTGATTGGTTGGAAGCTGGGAGAGTAGGAGGGCACTCTGGAAGAGCATTAAAGTTTACTTATTTGATAAAATAGGTGTTTTTTTTTTGCTGCAGGTGCTAGCTGTGTCCTATACGGCACACTGTGGGATCATGATAAGACAGTGACAAATGTCAACACTGCATGGCGGCTCGTCCCACTCCATTGGAAGAATGGGGATGTCTCTCCGGATCTATACTTTAAAGCGAACGTGTAAGTGCCTGTATATTAACGAGAGGTCCCTAGGAGATCAGATTACTGCTGGAAGCCCCCGGAGTGCCACGAATGCAAATCACGCATTCTCTGATGAAGATGTCATGGAATGATGCACACGGTTACCCAACACTCCCTGGCAACCAGGGTCTCCATATTTCATATAAAAAAAAATGACAAATGTGATCATATCTAAGTAATAATATTAAGATACCATATGAACACAGACTAGAAATGAAACAATTTATCATAATAGGCATGTTGTCACAACATAAGGGACGAAGGACTCGAAGGCAGTCATTCAACAAAAAGTGACGTCAATGACCAGACTGGGGATGACAAGGAAAGTAGGTAATTAAATACAAAAACTAACGAGGGGCAACAAGCAACAGGTGTGGCTCATCAGGGCCACGTTAGGGAGGGGGCAGGAGGGCTGTGCTTACGGGACAGGCCGGATGCTGCACATACAGCTTTAACTCTTTCTAAACTCTGATGATAAGATCTGTCTCCATAAATGATATCATATACAATATGAATGCATGGAGGATTTATTATCCCTTCATGCATTGGTAACACTCCAGGCTGGTTAACTGCACATAGTAGTATGGTTAAAAGGTTTCATGGATGTATACAGAAGATATGTCTATGGACTTTCCCGATAACCCAGCAAAGGGTAAAAACACAGTTAGCGGGGGGGTGCCATCCATCCATGCGGCGGGAAGAGGGGGCTTTTGCAGTCCCTGTCACCTGCTCCGCACTGCAGTTTATGTGCTGCTTTAGTTTTGACAGTAACCCCTGGGCCTCGGCCTAATTTGCCCCAGCACTACCTTCCACACTTTGCTAAAACGGCAGCTTTTCGTTCGGGTCTTTGAGAAACAAAGAAAAAAAAAAGAACACCACAGACCCACCAACCCTCCCCCCCTCCAAGCTCCGGGTGTCAGGTGATTCCATCCTCAACCCCTGCGGCTTTCCGACGACAGTACTGCCAGCTTCATTTAAGTGCTGTGTGTGTGTGCTGTGCTGTGCTGTGTGTGTGTGCTGTGCTGTGCTGTGCTGTGTGTGTGTGCTGTGCTTTTGATTGGTTGGAAGCTGGGAGAGTAGGAGGGCACTCTGGAAGAGCATTAAAGTTTACTTATTTGATAAAATAGGTGTTTTTTTTTTATTCACGGGCATATTAACCATTTATGGGCTCGGATCATAATGCAGTTTACACTGGTACAAGTCCAGCAAAAAATGTATACCCAGGAATGCCCATACTACCCTACACCACCCCATGCTCCCTGAATGCTCTTAATGTTGCTGATTTGAATAGCTGTCTTATTAGGTTTGTCTGGAAGATGCATTACAGACCCCACCCCATTCCTGCTTACACCTGTAGCTGTGCATTCACAGAAAACTCAGCTGCACTTACACCTAGTCAACAGCTATATTCTTGTGATGTGATATTTGTTTCAATTGTACATCACTTCTAAATCTTCTAAATAAATTAAATATAAATGTTAATTTCACTGAACCAGGGCCTGAGTCATAAATTAGTTAAAAGAAAGTGCCCCCCCCCCAATCTCTAATCAGTCTGGAGACTTGTAGCTGTAATTATTGTGAGCTCCTCAAAAGAGGATATAACAGTAACAAATATTAAGGATGTTTTCCACTTACAAATGCCAAAGTCTTTCGCAAGTTTCTGATGTCATCCTTCCAATCAATTACAGGATTGCTTATTTACTCAACTAAGGTTTTTAGTTACTGATTAAATTATTATCTCTGTAATTGAAGGGCAAAACAGATTTGTTTTTTTTTTCCCCACCAGGCCGAGTTTTAATTAAAACGTACCAACTCTACAGAGCCAGTGCAGCGCCTGTCATTGTGACAGCCCTATTTCGCCAGCAAATAACGAAATGAAGTTGTACTGATGAAGCTCGTTTGATTAATTGCAGCAGTGGCAGAACGTCACAACTGCTCGGAGCATTAGTGTACGATCCTGAGATTTTTCATGAGCTCTACTTAGCGTCTACCTTAGAACGTAAAATGGCTTTTTAACAATAATGAGAGGGAGCTTAACAGAGATGGCGTACTTACAGGACTAGGACAAAAAGATGAGTTCCTAATAAAATTGCTAATTCTGTGAGGAGGGATTGTGTGAAATGTTTTTGTTCTTTTTAATGATTAGGTTCAAACAAGAGAAGTAAGTTGTTTTGATTTTACATTTACAAATTGAAATTATTCAAATTACACTGAAGAAACCCAGATTACTAAAATGGTTATTTTTTTCTAAAACTGAATATGCTTTGAATATGATTACACATATGCTAAACCGTCCCTTCAGGTGAAAATTAAATCTGTTATTTCTGATATATTATTTATAATAATAAACAAAATCTAGCAATCAAGCTTGCACTCATTTTTTTCAATTTTGAATAAAAAACAAAATCATTTTCAGTTATCAATTTACATACAACGATTCATTAAAAGCA
This sequence comes from Petrocephalus zakoni, assembly GCA_026774425.1. Lineage (NCBI taxonomy): Eukaryota > Metazoa > Chordata > Actinopteri > Osteoglossiformes > Mormyridae > Petrocephalus > Petrocephalus zakoni. Next base: position 2,793,673 of record JAODKN010000048.1, on the reverse strand, counting down.
TAACAATTTCCCGGGTACACCTAGGACAGGTTTCCAGTCCATCACAGGGCACAAATGCACATGATTATACGGCACAGCCATGTTTTACATGCCTAACTGTCTTTGGGCTACATGGTATGGGGAACGATGCAGACTCACACACTCTACTGGAGTGGAAATGCAATTCAAACTTTCACTCCTGTAGGTGTGAGACAACGAAGCTCCCCGGCGAGCCACTGCGCTGCCCTGCAGACAACTTCACAGGCAAACCAAAAATCCGGAACGTGTGAGTACCACAGCCTACTCCTTGTCTTTATGGCTCTTGCATGTGATGCTGGACTCGTAGAAGTTTTAACTGACAACCCCATGCCAGCTTGTCTGCTCACGGCGAGGAGAACGTCTTTTAAGCTCTTAATGCTGGTGACCAAATGGTGACATCACTGTGCGCTGTGCAAATAGCTGGTAAAGACCTCAAAAAGGAATTACGCCTCAGACTTGTGAGCATGATTGGTCACATGTATGATGGTGCTTAATTTGGCATGGAGCCCAGGAGACACTGTGCCAGATGTTGTTAAGTTGATGCTTATAAGCCCCTTTGGACATCAAAGTGGCCAAAAGCAGAGCTGACAGGAAGGACTATGCGTGCCGTGGAGGGCTTGCCCAGAATGTGTGAGGCATATTTATGGAATGGCCTTGTAAACTCCATTGTCAACATCATACTGTCTCTCACAGGCCTGTGCTAAGGGTCAGGACAATTAGTCTGATCTTTATTTATATTCACGCCCAGAAATCTGTTCAGCTGGACCTGCATAGCAATTTTTCATGGAAGGTTATCGGGTACTGTTTTAGAGATCTGTACACCTGTTAGGTTGCATTTTAATACCCATTAAAAAGGCATTTAGGACCCCAGTGTATTTTTTCATAGATATCGCATATGTCAGTGGTCTGTATAATTGCAGTTCTTTTGTAATGCTGAGCCGGCCCCCTTCCAAAGAGGAAAGAGTGTTGCAGGATATGAAGTGTGTGTGTGTGTATATGTGTGTGTTTGTATGTGTAGTAGGCATACAGCATGCTCATTGGGAAATCAACAAGAAACATGCACTTACTGAAACACGTCACCAAATAAATTACAGGCTGCACTGTCGCTTCCGCCATTCAGTCATCGGTACATTCTCTCTGTGCCTCCCGTAATGGAAGACCACGAATTTCCCGTTGGACATAAAGAGGCTACACGTGGTTCATCATCCCTGATGTCTTGCTCAAGTCACATTGACGCGTCGTCATGAATTCTGGGCCTATTACGGGATCGGCGTGCCAATTACAACTCAGCTTTTATTTCACCCTATAATTGAACTTGTCCGGGCTAATTACTGCTGGTGATTACCGCAGTGACATATACTGGGGGTAATTACCTAAATCAAGAGGAGTGACGGACGGCGGATGGCTTGACACTTAATTCCAGTCCCCGACCAGTTGATATGCATGTTACATATCCTAAATAAGGAAACGCTGATTGGATCTGACATTGAAAAGAATACAGTGAATTCAGGTGGCAGTTTTATTTTTTCAAAAGAATTGCAACAAATGAACGACGTATGTTATTTTTTATAATATGGACCGGTTAGCGTGTACCAGCCACATGTAATGGTGTTTGTTTGGTAAGAAGGAGGGAACTAATAGATGGTGCAGATCACTGAAGTGGCACTTTACTGACATATCAATTCTCTCCCAGTGTGGCGAAGGCAGACTTTGGAGCACAGAGAACACAATGAAAGCTTGCTCTTAAAAGCTGAGTTTTTCCGCGTGGCAAACCCTGATCTCAGCTACAATCAGCCCAGCGATGTAGAGCGCCTAGCCTCCAAAGCCAAAACGTATTCCTGTGTATCAGCTGACAAGAAATGTCACATGAAATTTTAATACTTGCGACGCTGTGAAGTAATTTACTGTCTAAGAGGGCACTGGTGGAAATATGTTAATCACAAATATTTCACATTCATTTAGCTTTGCCTGCCATCTAGGTTCTGAGCCCATCTGCCTTAAGCTACCATCTCCATCCGTGCCCTTTATTTTGCCAAGGGTGTGTCCTTTATGATAACAGGGAATGAAACCTCCTTGACACATGGGCCATATCTCAATCTCAACCTCATGCACCCCCCCCCCCCCAGCCCAAATTTACACTGCATTTATGGTGCCCCGCTGGTATGGGGTCTTATATTCGCTTTTGTTCTTGCAACATGAATCATATTTTAGGGATGCAGGAAAACCACGAGAAGGACCCAAGGTTACACAGAAACGCGGTTACTGCAGCTCTTAATGAGGTACTTAAAATTAATTGCTCCTGTAAAATATCCACTGTATAAATGGGTAAACAATTGCTTTGGATAGAGGCATCACACATAATACGATGTACAATATCATTCAGCGTGATGTGGACGCATGACGACGGCTCTGCTTAAATGTTACTTTGATGCCTTGATGAAGACGTAAAGGATAAATGATGGTCCTTGTATACGGCAAAACTGAACCCCGACGTTTGACGTGTTTAAACCCCAGACAGCAGAAGGCATAATATGGTGTGCTGTGTTTATACAACATTTTTCCTACCATCATTATTCATGTGACATACAGGCTATATTGAGGCTCGGCTCACTTTTTATTGACTATTTTCTGTACAACAGGGCGAATGCCGTACATAATAATCGCACCATGAACGAGCTGCGGAAAACTACGTGTTTGGCAGAGACGAGTGCCGTCCAAGCCCCGGTCT
>JAODKN010000048.1:2763324-2773363 GCA_026774425.1 Petrocephalus zakoni | reverse complement strand
ATAATAATAATAATGTGAGCCTTTTCACAACTCATATTTCCAAGATCAACTTCACAAAATAGTGGCAGAAATGTCTGCAGATATTTGGAAACTATGTAGAAAAATTAACACCCATCCATTTTCTGAAAATACTCATCCTACTCAGGGTCATGGGGGAACTGGAGCCTATACTGGAGGCAGGGAGCAACCCAGGATGGGGCATCAACCCATTACACAGAATGTTTTTGTACTGTGGGAATGAAGACATGTGGAGAACATGCAAACTCCACCCAGATGGAGCCATGGAGGAGAATTGAATCCATGTCACACAGGTGCGAGGCAACAGTGCTGACCACTGCACCATTGTGCCACCCCGTTTAAAAAAAAAAAAAACATGCAGAAGTTCTCTCCCATAAGCCAGAAAGCACCATACAGTTTCTCAGTCATCCTCATACGTGTCTGGGAGCCTGACGGGAAACGCCCAGACTCTCTACAGGGAGCCAGTCCTCTGAATGACAGCTTTTTGCTAGACAATGCTTTGCATCCAGGCCAAAATTCCTGGTTTTGTCAGATCACGAAACCTGTTCCGACACAGCACCAGAATCCAAAGTGTTTGTGTACAAAAAGACAGCCTTGGTGTGCGCTTTATCAAGAAGTTCTCTTCAGGAGCAATCAGGTTTGTGCAGTGCAGTAATGCTGCAACACACACACACACACTCTGAGAAAGTCTCCCACAGTTTCTTCAATGCTACCTTTGGGCTTTCACTGGCCTTGCTAATTGCCCTTGGTTCTCACATCCAGCTTGGTGGAACCACAGGATATTAATGAAGTCTTTGCATACGCTTACTTCTCAATGGCTGCCAACACAGCCATCCAAACGATAGTTTGATGCCCATTCTTTAATCTGCTCCTTCCCCTTCCAAAACACAAGTGAAAGGTCATTTGTGCCTTTTGTTAAAAGCAATGAGGTACGTGGGAGTAGCTGTTTTTATTCTGGATTCATCATAATTAATAAAATTGAACCCAGGTGGAGGCTAATTAGCTTCTTACATCATCAGGAATGCGATTGGTCATTCTTACGCCTATTAACCATTATTGAAGGCACCTGTACTTATCTAATCAAGTGTTCTTTGTCTATTGTTTTTAAATAATTGTTAAAATCTGTTGGGTTTTTGCATTCACATAAATGTTGTTGAATATTGTGTGTTAATATTTGAAAACGTAAGAAACATTAATAAAATTTAAAGGATTCTTTGTATGAAACACATACAGGGGCAGTTTGAATGTATAAAAGAATTGCTCATTTGGGATTCAGCATCGCAGCACAAATCTTATTAAAGTCACGTTATTTTACCAGCGTAATGACTTTTTTCTGTTTATTTAGTTAAATTTCTCTCAAGTGACTTGACCTGTAGTGCAAAGTGTAGTGCAAAGTGTTTCCTGGTTATAGGCTAGATCCCCTGTCAATATCGAGTAATTACGATTCAAAATGAGAAAACGTTTCCTGTCTGATTAATGTTTGGTCTTTATAAGTTATGAAATACTATTGACACTAACTTGCATAACTGGGATCAGGAAATAATATTATCATGAATTATTAGATTGTGAGATTGTTTTCAAGTCAGATCCATGGCTCACGACATGGTTTAATTTGAGTTAATACAAATATAAAAGCTACAGAAAATTCCAACCATTTTTAGATATGGTTCATTTAATGCAGAACAATACTCTTGTAGCTCTTTGCTTTCTGTGGATGTAATCACACAAGTTAATAATTAGAATCAGCAAAAAAAAAAAAAAAAAATAACAAAGAAACAAGTGATTAAGTTGACAGTCGAAGTATCTGCGCTGAGGACCTCCTACAATATGCTGCTTCTCTAATTCCCGGCCTGAATTTTTGTTGGACCTTTTAATCTTGATTTTCGTAGATGATCATCAGTAAATATACACATATCAAAGCTTATTTAATTTCTCCTTTGTAGGTTAATTTTGGAAATGTTCTCAGTTGATCCAACCATAGTCACCCCAAGCTGTTTTTAATCAGCAGCTTCCCTAAAAGGCAATAAGGAAATAATGTTACAGGTTTGACAGGCGGCAGATAAGGTAGAACATTGGGAATTTAGCAAGCTGCTGTATTAGAGAAGTCCAGAAAGATATATTAACATATTTCACCACTTTCCAAAAGAAGCATTCATGTTTCATTGGTGATTTCAGTGCACCTCATTAACACACAAGACGACCATGTATGACAGATGACTTTAAATATAATTGTGTCATAAGAAACATCCAGGAACTGAGGCCACAGCTAGTGATGACTGTGAACAATTGCAACTATTTCCAGAGACCCCCCTTACAAAAGATCATAAACTGATCATAAATTGCAAAGAAGTTTCCAATCAGCACACAGTGGTGACTCCCAAACTGCGGAATAATACAGCAGGGAAGGCTGGCTTGGCTTCCAAACAGACCACCTTATCATTTTAATGGCTGTATCACGATGTTAGAGCCATATGACTTGCCAAATACAGCTCTTTTAATGTAATTAATGTTTAACCAGCTCTAATTAGCTGAAGTAGGACTCTTTAATACAAGTCATTTAGTGGATTAATACCCCAGAAAGAAACTGTGAAATGGCACCCAACCAAGTGTCAGTCTTACTAAATCAGCCCCTCAGTCCAGACTATCTGGCTCCAGTAATTCTGCTAATAATATTACGCTAAGCTAACCTTCAGTAACTTTGAGTCACCTTGCTCACAATAATCTTTCCAAGCGATCATGGTAGCTGCACGTGACGATGATGACAGTTCATGGGAACCAGACTGTAAGGCTGGCTAATTAGCCTTGCCGTCACGCAGACACAGTGCTTTTTGTTGCATTTTAATAAAATTAAACAAGGTGTTAGCAACACACTAAGACAGAAAGAGCATACATCGAGGTAAATGTATATCACTGGCTTATGATTTATCAAAACCATCAACGTGTCAAGCTCACTGGACAGCTGGACCTCTGGATTTCCTGCAGGGTAGGATCTCATCTAACAACTGAAGAGCAAACACACTCAGTCCATGGGATACATCTGAGAAAATTTCTGTGGGAGTTTTTTGTTGGATTACATGAGGACTGAGCAAGTTTGCAATTAACTGTGCAATCATGACTGACACGTCTTCAACTAAAAGTACGTTTCTTTTCATTTAGAACATCCATCACAACTGCTCATGACCATTAGGCTTGCATGACCACTCGTGTTACATTCATTGATCATTTTTAGGGGACTGTTATAGGCTTTGTATTGAATTAAGTTTTAATGTAGATAGACAAATGTGCCATAAACCAAACCCTTTCCTGAGATACTAGCATCTGCATCTGTTCTGAATATTGTGAAAATGTCAGGAGCCAAATTTACTTCTGGAGAACAGTTTGTCAACAGGACCCCTGTGATCTTATAGCTTTATGCCAGTGGGTCGATGTAGAGAGAAGAAAAAGTTTTTATCGTAGATACGATATATTTGTTGCAGCTTTTTCAAGTTCTTTCATATCCTCACAAAATTAACTGTGGCTGGTAAAAATGAGCAAAGCAAAGGAGGTAGAATCATATTTATTTCAGCCAGAAATTGCAGGTAAACCTTTGCAACATTATCACTTAAAACACCTGGGCGTAAGAGCCTAGGAAAGCAGGGCCTGGATTATCTCCACATTTTAATGCTAAAAGCACTCAAACCCCGTAAGCACTTATTTATTTAATTTCATAGTTATTATGGTCTGGAGGAGAGGGTAAGAGATGAGTCTTTGATGTTAGTATCAACATATACTTGGCTTATTACCTTTGAGGTGGGGGCAGAAAATTACAGAAATAAACCGCAGTTCCCTCATACTTTTGCTCACAAACTTGGCTGTCTTGCTCCGGCTCCGCTAGTCTCCCCAAAGCTGCGGTTGCTTTGCCTTGGGTCATTGAGGCGGGGTGGTTTACCCTTCGGAAGTGTAGCCGCGCCCACTTCTAACGGGGCCGTGCGCCGGCTCACCGCCGAGTTAAACCGCTCAAGGGTGCAGCGTAACGGCTGATCCAGAAGGCTTCGATTTCCTCCTACACTCTCTGAACCCCCCACCACCACCCTGAGGATGTGGAAAAAAAACCCACACCCCACTCCCCTAAAAAGACGCAGGGGAGCGTTTGCCGAGTGCCTGAATCCTGGTGAATAATTTCAGGTTTTCATCATTAAGTTGTTCTGTTCAACATTGACACCCTGTGGTATTGCAAAATATAGGAAGCGGTTTCTGGTCCATGTTCATTCCGTGGGTTACCTGCGTCCAATTAAACTGTGCATCACAATATTTATCGTTAATACCGCTATCATTCCGTGGGTTACCTGCGTCCAATTAAACTGTGCGTCACAATATTTATCGTTAATACCGCTATCATTCCGTGGGTTACCTGCATCCTATTAAACTGTGCGTCACAATATTTATCGTTAATACCACTATCATTCCGTGGGTTACCTGCGTCCTATTAAACTGTGTGTCACAATATTTATCGTTAATACCGCTATCATTCCGTGGGTTACCTGCGTCCTATTAAACTGTGTGTCACAATATTTATCGTTAATACCACTATCATTCCGTGGGTTACCTGCCTCCTATCAAACTGTGCGTCACAATGTTTATCGTTAATACCGCTATCATTCCGTGGGTTACCTGCGTCCTATTAAACTGTGCGTCACAATATTTATCGTTAATACCACTATCATTCCGTGGGTTACCTGCGTCCTATTAAACTGTGTGTCACAATATTTATCGTTAATACCGCTATCATTCCGTGGGTTACCTGCGTCCTATTAAACTGTGTGTCACAATATTTATCGTTAATACCACTATCATTCCGTGGGTTACCTGCGTCCTATCAAACTGTGCGTCACAATGTTTATCATTAATACCGCTATCATTCCATGCTTCATTTATCCCAGGCCCTTTCTAAACAAACAGCATCAAAATTAGTGAAGAAAAACACACCTGTCTTCTTACCTCACTTGGCAGAGCCAACTCCAAAAGACAGATTCATATTTATCCGAAAAGCATTCATTAATGAGACTAATTTGTTATTACTGATTTTTTGTTTTCTCCACTTTCTCCCATGAATCATAATTTGCATAATGAAAATTATCTATCATTTTTATTCAATTTTATACCTCATAAGCATAACTCATTTGAATAATCATGTTTTACTTCAAATTTTTATTTTTTAAGAGAGTTCTGGTCCGTCAGTTCAACTCTGGGTAAGCTGACAGTGTACTGTGCTTAAAGCTTTGGGAAAATAGCACCAGTCAGGCCCGAAACCAGAAATACATTTCATGGGGGGTCATGCAACCTTTGGTATATTTTGCTGACCGGGAGAGGGTCCCCTGCATCCATGGATTTTGCAAACCAAAGGAAATTTTGAGGAAAGCAGTTCAGACGTGTAATTCTGCTCTCTAGCTACGTGCCTGTTCAAGCCTGGAGAACCCAGATCTCTCATAGCAATAATTGGTTATGGCTAAATCAGTGATGTATTGCATTGACTCGTCACCTTTATTGCTTGATTATATAACGAATAGATAGATCAGTTTACGAATGGGTGGAAATAACTTTCCAGTTATTCCTTTTGAGCTGCAGTAACAGACTTCCTCACTGTTATAAATAACGTCACATGACAGGATTACACTACCTTTATCCCTGGACTGCGCCTCAGCACTGGCACTCACACATTCATCTAATTGCAGACAGATGCTAACAGCATTAAATTGAGAAAGGAATCTCTCATCTGCATTTCTCGTCTGCTTATCAGCTGTATCTGCAGTCCTGTCTGCAGTCTTCTCGTCTGCAGTCTTAGCAACACGTCTAGAAAAAAGGCTTGTGCCGCATTGCTCCTGGAGGGGGCCAATGCTGGACAAGCAGTTAGGCGACACAGGTGGCTGCCAAGGGTGCCAACTTGTGAGGGGATAGCAACGTAGCTGATTTCCCTTTGTCCCAGACAGGGGGCGCCGGTGGTGAAGTTTGCCTTGGGCACCACATGGGCGTCGGCTGGTTCTGCCCTTCTACTATCAGGAGCAGGGCTCCAGGGAAACTGGCCCCAGCTGAAAGCTGATTGGTACCCGGAGTTCTGCTTCCCCTGTCACTCACCAACTTAAAACACATGATTAGCTAATAATAAGGTTGGACGCACTGTGAAAGCTGATTGGTCCCTGGAGTCCCGCTTTCCTGTCACTCACCAATTGAAAACATATCATTGGCTGATGATAAGGTTGGACCCACTGTATTAAACAGAGCCCCCACCTTAACAACTCTAGAATATCTTCTGCCTTCGTGTGCTAATCATTAAGATATTCCTTGGGAGATATTTTCATATGAACAGCCCAGACCAAAGTTGGACATTTTGCCAAGTTACATCTGAATACAAGTGTTGATTAAATGAGCAGGCCTGAGTGATAAACAAGTCCAAGGTCACAGGAGTTAGAGGATTCAAGGGAGCAATTGTATTGACACCCTCAAGATGGGTCAGGAAGGCGTATCGAGCAGGTTATGGAACAAGCGATTCCGCTCTCTGAGCACCTCTTTCCCCAATTTTCACAGCAATCTGGTTTTGTAGCTTGCCCTGAGTTCACCTCTCCCTCAAAACATCCAGCCCTCTTCCCTGGTCTCCATCCCATATTTCACACAGTCTATCAAATGCAAATAAATGTCAGGGGCAGGAAGGAATAAGCAGCACCTGGAAAAGCCCCCACAGTTTATAAATTCCTGGATATACGTGACAAATTGGCTGAACGTGAAGCAGAATGATGGACTGTGTGGTATTCCTCATTCTGCCTCATGTTCACCCAATTTGTCCATCACATGATGCCCAGCAGCAAAGTCTCAGAATGTCAATGAAGCTTCCGTTTCATTTCAATCAAGAAAAAAAAACTGAGAGTGACACGATCCATCCATCTTCTGCCTGCTTATAAAGTACAGGGTCACGGGGGGCCCAGTAGCCTATCATGGTTCATATGCAGGGGTGGGGCCACAGGCTTTGAAAGCTGATTGGCCCCTGGAATGCATCTTTGCCTGTCACTCACCAAATCAAAACATATCATTGGCTAATGATAAGGTTTGCCCCTTTGTATGAATTATGGCCCCTCTTATGTACCCCCACCTTAAAAAAATTCTAGAGTTGCCCCAGAGCCTACCCCAAGCAGCTTAGGGCACTCAAGGGGGATTCAGTCTGGAAGGGGTAGCACTTCATCAAAGGGCAAGTGCAGACAAACAGTCACACACATAGTCATACGCTATGGACAGTTTAGTAGCACCAGTTCACCAGCTTCCATGAATTGTGGGGGTTGAAATGAGTACCCAGAGGAATCAGGCACATTAAGTGCAATTCTGGCCAATTTGTAGCTTTTCAGCAGTTATTTGGGGGGGGGGTGGGGTACCAAACTACATTGCCAATGATGGAGCTAGGATCCTCACTTGTGGGTTTTCAAAAGGAGGAAACTCTTCGGGGTTTGTCAGTGAGCAAATAGCATCTCGCCGGAGTTTTAAAGCCACTTACGCAAGACGCCCACGCAAGCATCAGAGAGTTTATATAACACTTCTCCACAGGAAAAGAGCACACCGTCTCCAGTCGCAGGAGCAGAGTCCTGCGCAGAGGGGCGAACCGGCTCGCACAAAAGGCCGTCCCTCTCCTCTGAGCAGCCAGCACCTGCAGCTAGCGTGCATTACAATCTGACCTAAAGACCAAGCCCAGATTCTAGCTGCATCGCTCTCCTCACTGAGCCAGGATAGTGATGGGCACGTCTGTATATCATCGTGTACCTAAAGTCTCGGAGACTACCAGCAGTCTGATGTCGGCACTGTTATCCAGGCTACTGGCATCAAGGCGATAGTATCTCCAGCCCCGTGTCGTCTGTTTTACCCGGACACGGTTACCATGCCAACAGCTTCCTCCAGAATTACAGCGTTCCTCCATCTCCACGTTTCCATGCCCCCCCCCCCACGGGCCACAGTCAGAAATCCGCCCACGTGTCCGTTTAGGCTGCAAGTGAGCGGAGTGGCGGATGAGTGCATGGTGTTACATACGGCCGGTGGCGTCATGCGAGCTACACGCCGTCTTTTTTGGTCACCGCGCCTTTCCTTGTCTAAGTGAAACCCTCCCTCACTCTCTACTCTGCCATTCCAGTTGGAATCAAAGTTCGTGAGTTTATTTTGATGCATTCAGCAATTATAAATGTTAAGGGGATGGTATAATCTGACTATATGTTTCTCCAGACTCATCCGCACCAAAGGGATTTGAAATGCTACTCAGATAATTATGGAGAGCGTGAACGTCTTGTATCCTCATTATACAGAAAGGCAGGGGTGAAGTCTAGAGACGGGATGTCTATCTGTTAGAGACGTGTGGGTGGGGGGTGGTGGAGGGGGGGGTCATTAGGACCCCTCCGTTTAGCACAGTTGCGATACGCCAGACGAACGTAGCTCGAAGAGACAAAAACAGAGCATAAACAGAGCATTTCTAAGCATCTACTCATAATAATGCACACAGCATCTTAACATCTCTGTAACATCTCTATTCTGGTTCCGTTCCTGCTCTCTCATGATAGCTGGAAGGCTCCGGAAACCTCTGTTAACTTTGTAAGTTATGATGGTTACCTTTTCGTCATACCGGGCGCCGTAAAGTTTGGCGAAAGGCATTTGAAAGTGTGCAAGGTAAATTTTATGAAAAGAATATGACTTTGATGACACTTTAATAAAATGTTGTTTTTTAAACTTAAATTTTACTCAGTTTAAAGATGTGGTTATAATAGCATGTAAAATTTATTTTCATAGTCACTAAGTAGGTATTAAACATACAGAACAAAAGTGTCAAATAAAATGCATTAATTTTACATGCAGCATTAAACCTGGTTAACCCTGATAACTTTAAACGTTGCTTTAAAGTGCCAAATTAAATTAGGTTGAAATACGTAATACTTAGGTTGACAAGAACCGGTTGAATGTAACGGTGTCCTACTTTCAGATAGCAATGGAAATAATCAACAAACAAATAGAATCTGCAGTCATTCAAATAATTCAGAGTCACAAACAGCTGAGCAGGTGTTTAGTCATTCAAAGACACCTGAATGGGGAACTATGTGAGAATTTGGCTGCGGACATTGGGGCTTCTGCATGAGTGAAAATCACAGGGAAGCCAGAGAGGACCAGAATCTCTTGAAGGCTTACGAGTAAAATCAGGCCTGGGTGTGTGGTCCCGAGCTAAGTCAACAAACGAGCTTGTCACCTGATTTTGCTTCCTCCCTTGGACACACTTACAAGGTCAAAATTGACATTTTGACAGCAGTGAGTCCTGGGGGCCGGTGGAGTCCCATTATTAGTGGCCTCAGCGGGGGCTGAGGCAGTGCTCTGGTTGAGTAGGCAGTGCTCTGAGACCTCCACCCACAAATACTCCAGAGCCTGGCGCTGTTACGTGAGGCACTGCAGTAGCTCTTTGGTGGCAGCTCCTCTGTGAGGCTCTGGGCACGTTTTCTCAGCCAGAAAGCTGATAGCCCGGAGATGCCGGCTGGCCTGGTATCCATCTCACCCTGTAGCACTAGTGCCTGTAAATCGAGCCTTCTGGACCATAGCTAGATCCACTCGCATTAGTAATGTCATGTGAATCTACTGCATATATAATAAAACTTCTGATATTTCATACACATGACATTTTGACTATTTTTACTGCGACAGCAAAGATTGTAAATGTCACCCCCATAAAAATTTATTCCATTTTTTCCCCGCTAATCCCATAAGAGACACTTTTGAGAGTGTGAAGCCGTTTGACTCCTTTCTTACTCACCGGGCACCAAACAGCCACACAACCTCTTGGGAATGGGAAATAAAATGTGCTGGTCTAAAATGGGTAAATAAAATAGATGGGGCTTTCTATTTGGAACGCATATTTCAAATGGTAATACTCTGCCATTCAGGGATGCTAACTGCTGTTTTGAGTGACCTCCTTAGCAACAGGGGAACTCATGGAAGTCCAAATGAGGGAAGCCCAAATGAAGGAAACCCAAATGAG
>JAODKN010000048.1:2718242-2732136 GCA_026774425.1 Petrocephalus zakoni | reverse complement strand
AAAATAATTAAAAAAAAGACAAAATATTGGCACTGTTCTTCTATAAGGATTGCTTATGATATTAAGTCTGCCTGAGAAGGTCGCTGTCCACACCAGCTAGGGTCCTGAAATCATTCTGAATGCTTTTGTCTTCTCCGTATCTCCACAGCTGTTAGAATGGACAAATACTGGGATGTTTAAGTAGGGAAATTAGCAGAATATTAGCATATTACTTCATGAAGATTTACAGCTCTTAAATTTAGTAGACACACAAGTCACAAGCCAGACATCAACATGAAGATAATTTCCTATTGCTATCGTATTCCATCCAAGGTCAAATTACTCCTGGAGAAATTATTTGAATGAGGAAATTCATATTTATATTACCGGCCCTCTGTGAAAATGCCCATAGCAGTAAATGAGGGGCTCTTTCTTTGGCCAAATCCCCTTAACACAGCCCAGCTGTTATTTACACTTCTCAGGAAATTTCAGCGCGATTTTGACACAAAGCAGAGAACAAATGGCCATTTAGATGGCAGGGCAGTGGTCTCTGGAAAGGTATTCTGCTTAAAACGGAAAACACCACCCCTCCTCACTTACAGACAGCAGAACAAGTCACGTACACCATTATAACTTCTGCAATCTGCATTATTATACATGCAAGTTCACTTTTCACACTTACATTAACGCTCAAGGAAATACAATACAATCTGGTATTCAGACTCATATCTGTTATTACAGCTGTATTAGATCCAACTGGCTTGTTATTTGACTTCCATGGATTATTTTAATATTCCAGCTGATAATGAGGGCGATTTTGCAGGCAAACCCCATTGCCTGCTGAGTGAAAGCCGGCTGCATCTGGGAAAGTGTACCTTCCCACGGACAGGTGAGGAGAGGGTGTAAAGTGAAGAGGGGAATGCTGGGGATGTGTATGTCTCCAGAGGACATAAATCCTGCCCCAGGAACCATTTATATGTCTAAAGAATCACCTGCCAGATCCCATTCCTGTTTGCAGCACCTTGATTATTAACAGCGAGTCTGATCTAGATTAGTGGCCGGAAGATGGATGAATGGATAATTATTAATAGGCTGCATGGTGGAGAATGAGAAACAGCCTTTTGTCAAAGATTAAGAGCAGCATCTGTTTGGGGGCAGCGTGCGGCTCAGCGGACTAAGCATTGGTGCCTGTGTTCAGAAGGTCACTGGTTCACGCCTGGCCTCAGCAGAATAATCACATGTCTGTGTGCCTTTGAACAAGGCCCTTAACCACCAGCTCAATGGGCCTTGCTATAGGTGGCTGCCCTTTGATGCCAATTTCACCTGTCTGTGTCACAGAGAAGCAAGATGTGGTAGGTGAAAAGAGAATTTACCCACAGGCATTAATTAAGTCATTATTTATATTTATATATCCAATGAAGCCAGTACTGAGTACCAAAAGCGATTCAAGGTTTTACTCATAACATCCACTAGATGCCACTGTTTAGCAGATCAGAAGGCATTGCGGTACAATGTGACAAATGAACTCTTATGACCACGCAAATGTGTAATTATTGAAAACAAAATTCATCCATCTTCTGTGCCTGCTTGTCCTATTCAGGGTCACATGGGGTACAGAGTCTGCAACCTCGGATGGGGTGACAACCTATCACAGGGCACACTCACACACCAGTCACACCTGTGGACCCCACAATGACATGGGGAGTACATGCAAACTCCACAAACATGGGGCCATGGCAGAGACTCAAACCTTGGTCCCAGAGGTGTGAGGCAACAGTGCTAATCACTGCACCACCCTGCCAGCCCCAGAAAAATAATACTTGCATTTGAAAATTGAATGTGCATTTCATATTTAAAAGTAATATCTCTATAAACCATGACTAAAAAAAAGAAAGCTGGCCAATATTTGTATTCAGCTGAAATGCAGGCGGCGTCTGAGGAGAACCTAGCGAGGACACAGTGTGATTTTCCATGATGGCATTATCAGAAGTGCATCGTGTAATACAGAGAGAAAGCAGAAGTGGACATCTGTCTTCTGCCTAAGCACGCAGAGCCCCACAAAGCAGTAATGCAGTACACATGCACAGAAACACGGTGATGCTGCTATGGCTCTGAAGGCACACGGGAATGTCTTGGGGGCCCGATGATGCATACACACATATCTGCTCTCACACACACACACACACACACACAGTCCAGCTATTCATATTATTATGGAGAGTCTCCATTCATTTTAATTGGCATAATCCTAATCCTATAATATGGACAAGCGTAACTCCTACCCAGCCCTAACCTTTGTATTGCATACACAAATTTTTATAATTTTTTTTTTTATTTCCCTTTGTGTGCCGACAAGGTCCCCAACAAGGTTGCGTGCCCACATTTTTGGGACATTCGGTCATAATGTGATTGCCCCGCAATGTAATACACATGACCACTCACACACACACTACTCACTAGAATTATTCCCATATTACCACTCTGCTGTCACGACAATAATGTGTTTCTGTGATAGTTGCTTATTCTGTATTTGAAACACACTTATAACACAGCCTGAAGATGAATGGAGCTTAAGTGAGATGTCAGAACATTAGAAGCATCGAGATTAGAAGAGGTACTTTGGGGGGGGGGGGGGGATGGAAAAGGAATGGAAAAAAGAAATCATGAAAGAGCAAACAATGTGGCGAGAGGTATGCGAGACCGTCACATGACCAGTGAACGAGGCGGACAAACTGGTGAACAGGAACATGGAGTTTGAATGAATGGGATTAGTGAAGGAAGGAAAATAACCTGTTAGCAGGCAGGCGAGACAGACTGCAGCCGGCAGGACGGCGGTGAGAATGGAGAGGACAGAGCGAGAGTTACCGGATAGCCATCCCGTCCGGGAGCGCCCTGTTAGGGTGACAAGGGAGCACAGTGACTGCACACGTTAAGGACAAGAAGAGCAAGCCAGAGCCAAGGCCCCAGGACTGCCTTAGTCCCTGTTTAAGACATATTCCAGATTAGAACATGACAGAATCTGCAATCAGCGGAGGACAAGGCTGAGCAGAATCGCACGGCATTGTGGGAAATACAGAGCCTTTTTAACGCAGGGGCCAGAAGTGGCAAAATCACCTTTTTAGCTCCCACATCAAGTAACAAAACTGGAATTGAATATTTTGTTAAAGCAAAAAGTTTTTACGTGAATGAATGCAGTGTTCTAAGTTCACTGTGCAATACTCAGTTGTATGTTGCATTGGATAATAACACTGTCTGCTAGATAAATACAAATATATGAGTAATAAATGAAAAATTCTCATATGACTTAATCACACCCAGGATTTCCCCTGCCCTCCCCACCACTTTAACCCCTAGTACATTATGATTGGATGTTGCATTGTTCTTACCTGTCCAATCAGCAGATGGAATAGAACAAAAGCATGGTGAAATGTACCACATCAGTCCTGACAAAAGTACCCCGCTACTTACATACCACCTGACAACAGCAGTACTTACTGAAGAACCTGAAACATAAAATAAACAAGACAGAATCAAAGATTTTATAACTATTTCTAATCTTTGATCTGAAAAGTGAAACACTGCTGGCAAAAAGGTGCAAAATGCAGAAGCAAAAATGAGGAAAAAATATTCCAATAAATACATCTGTGCTGAACATGTGGCATGCCAGATATTTGTTCTGTGGCCAGAAGCAGAATGTTGTTTTACCACTCCACTGTCAAAAGGGCAGCAGCAATGTCGGAAACGGCCAATGAACAACGTTCTTTTAATGGAATCCTAATCAGCACAGCCAATAGAACAACAAGTTACATAAGCAGCGGTCAGTACATCTGCAGCTGTTAATTTTGCAAATTGTCACTGTGTCACGCAATACCATTTTAACTGATGTCAAACAGAGACCAGGAAATCTAGGCACTCATGTCAGAATTCTGATCCTTTTCGGTGGAAAGATAAACATGTTTAATTAGAATATCCACATTCCCAAAATTCATAATAAATATAATTTTCACATTCTTCAATTAAGATGAAATTATTCTTCATTATCACAATGTAACAGTCTGTTTCTAAAGATGGTCATTGGCTACAAATGTAAACAATCACCTTACATGAAGCAGAGCTTTATATGAGTTATATAGGACTTAAATAAAGCTGATCCTGTCAATAAAACATGGAGGAGCGCAGGGCACAAGGCAGGGGAGACACCCACTATAACTATATTCCCCTATCATGCCCCAGGTTAACGCGAATCAGACATATTCTAACACACTGGCACAAAATAAGTCATTTCTACCAGTGGCGGAATCGCTGTAGCCGATTGCAATTTTGGAAACCTTAACTGACATCTGGTCTGATATTGCCTGGAGCCAATCAGGGTTCAATTAAGCACGACAATAACGGGACATTGGCTGATTTTTTTGTGGCAAGCCCCTTATGTCTCTAATGTTCAAAGCCCTAAGTTATGCTTTAATCAAAGCTTTTTTTTTTGCCTACCCATTTTTACCGGAAAGAGAGCGAGTTGGATTTTCCCACACTGTACATGTATCCCGGGCTGCCAGCGGGCCTCTCTCTGCCTGTAATATACGCAGGAGTTCCTTCCCTGCCTGGCCGCCCCACAAAGGCGCCAGCTTCCCGGCCTCTCTCTGAAGTGACCATGGGAACAGAGCAAACACTGGCCTGGGCAGCTTATAAATCCCGGGATATGACAGGACAGGGAGGCAGCCGGGGGCCCGCTCAGCTTCGGCTGCATGCGCCGCCGCCCCCGCTGACCCCTCCGCTGTGCTGGAGCTGCCCCCCCCACCATCCCAAGCCCACCACCACCCTCTAGCCGCCTCCTGCCCTGTCAGAGTCTGCCGAGGGAGACTCGCAGACTGAATCCCACAGGGTCAGGGTTGGGGAGCTGCAGCCATGAAATGCATGTAGCTAGGCCGTGTGACCTCAGCTGACCCCATTTCTGCTAATGTTAAAGGGATTGGTGATTGGTCTCTCACCCTACAGAAATGGGGGAGGAGCCTGTGGATCACATGACCAGTGACACACCCAGGACCTTATTGGCTGTCCTCACCAACTTAAATATCTGTTTCTCTCTCAAGGAGTATAGAAAATAATGTGAAAATGACTTAGCAAATATGTTCAAGATTGGATCTCAACATTCAAGATCTCGTTTGTTGTCCACTTGTGAATAATCCTTCTCATTGTACAATGATGGAATTTGAAAATGGCCTCATAACTCTTTCTAGATTGATGGGCAGCAATAACTGCTTCTCTAAGATCATTGCTGATGACTTCCCTTCTTGGCACACCTGAATGCTCCAGACCAGGAAGCTGCCAAAACTCATTTCTTGATCAATTAATCAAGTGCATTTGATTGGCAGCACATGGCTTAATTCCTATGGAAGCAGTAAATTCTTAATACTTAATTTTTAATTCCTGTGGAAGTGTACTTAATTTTTCGTCACACTGCTTCTGCATTGTGGTTTAGTTTTTTGTTAAATAAATAATGCCATGGTGTAATATGTCATGTGTTGTCATTCAAATGAGGTTGTATTTACGTCATTTTAAAACCTGCTAAGGCCCAGATAATTTTTTGACACATCTTGACACATCAGTCTTGACACATAAAACCTTAGAATTGAAAGGGGGAGCACTTTTTTCTCACATGACTGTAAAAAAAAAATAAATAAATAAAAATCTGTAAATAATAACAATAAATGATTACACAAGAGACATGCTCCTTGGGTTTGGACCTCAGACAGGTAAAGAGACGCACTACCACAAGGGCTAAGGAGGAGTTTTTATGGTGGGTGGCACACGCTTGGACAGCAGAAACTTGCTTACTAATGAGCTGCAAATGGGAAGCATGTAGGTAAATTGGATAAGGAGTGGTGAGGGAAATACCTGTCTAATATGGGCACTGGGTCTATCTCTGCCCCAGGAGTCGGGGGTAAATGAATCAGAATGTTGCATTTTACGGGACAGTTACTCTACTGGCGTCTAGACACTAGGAAGTGCCTCACTACCACAAACCATGCAATGGTGTTTCCCAGCATGCACTGCGCCCACTGTTTATCTGCCTATGCGGCAATAGCGTGCGTGTTGGAAAGCACTGTGGGAGGCAAAAAAAAAGGATTAAAAACAAACATAATTGTGTAAGAGCATTTGGAGCGTTAGCATTAAATATTTTGATGTTCCCTGCCCAGACAGAAACGCTGGTCTTTATCTGGGAAACATCGACACGCAGCGTAACACGGGGTGCCTCGTTAAAAGTGCGAAAACAGGCCAGCCAAACTACGCCGAAACCACGGTCACCAGACTGAGAAAACGAGCCGTCAGCAGATACCACATGCTGGTCTCCATAAACCGTCATCAACCAGCACGACTCTGTCTCACTTAGGAGCTGGAGGAATCCATAGGCGATACGTTTCCGTGTTTTTCAGCCGAGGTGGATGACAAAGCAGGCCAGCTGTCTGTTAGTCTCTTCATGCTCTACTCGTATTTGAAAGCAGGAATCAAGTGGAAAAGGGAGACCTGGCGGGTGCCACTGCTTTTCCTAGAAAGTTTGTTTTTTTTGTCATCAATAGATAAATAGGATCAACAGCTAATTTTGGCACATACCAAAGTTGGACCAGAGGCTCTGAGAAAAGCCTGGAGATCATCTAACAGACACTTGTCACAGTTTCACTATCTCGTTTAGACATTCAGAGCGCAGTTTCGGTCTGACTGCTGGCTGCCGGCCATTCTCATGCGTCGTTGTTGTGGTTGGTGTTGGTTTTTTTCTAGCCCATGAATTCTTCTGGAAATAGACGCGTAAACTGGAAGCCGGGACTTTCTAAATGCTAAACTCATTTTACAACAAGGCTCCCCTTATTAAGGGCTTATGTACAGTTTATAATCAGACTATTAATTAGGTTACAACATGTTATAAATCATTAATTGACAATTATCGGCAAAATATGACCGTTTTAATATATTAATAAGTTACTACCAATTATAAGTGGAAAAGGGGATGTTGTGTTTACTCCTACGCTGCACACTTTTAGAAGATACATTGAGACAGAGCTTCTTCATTTTTTTTTTTAAAAGACTTACCGGGTTCCCCTTTTCGCCCCATCCTGCCCCTCCTTCCGGGCGGACCTGGAAGACAGGATCGAGGAGCTATTCATCTTGTCATCTTTCATTAGACACAGCTCACAGGAGCCAGCGTGGCTCCACTCTGCTCCTCTTCACATTTAAATGCTGCCCAGCATATTTTCTCCAAACATCTACTAGCAGGTCATGCGGGGAAATTGGAATTGTAACCAAAAAAAAAGGTCCCCACTGTATCCTAAACAGCTGTAGCCAAACTGTATAAACAGGTAAATTGTAAAATCATACGCTGTTGTGGATAAAAAGTGTATCCTAACTGAAATACCTGGTCTCCTTTTTGCCTACAGAGTTCGTACTCTGTAGGCCAAGAGAGTGTAGGTAGAAATATAATATTACAGGGATACAGACAGGATGTTTTTCTTCAAGGTATTCCCCAAGATGTAGATTATCAAAGAAAGGTCATGCAACCATTTAGCCTTTATTTGTTATCTCTGTAACGCACAAGTTTGTCTTGAATGTCAAAATTGAAAAGTGTTACCTTAATCTGATTAATTTTAGATTAATCTTTAATCATAATCTAAAACGATAGGAAATGTCTTCTTTTAATGTAATGTCAGGCAGCTACTTCCTTCACGCTCTGTGAGCGTGTGCACCTTAATGTCAGGGCCACAGGAAGCCAGGACAACACGCGGACAGAATACTGTATGCTGTGTGAGGTTGACACGTGACGTCCCTGACGTGACACAAAATTCATGTTTAGGGGAATTTCTCATTACTCACATACATCATGCCTATGTCACCCAATGGGTTGACCGGCATTGATTGGCGATGTGATACATACTACGTAGCTGTCCACCTCACCACCATAATTTACACAAATCTAATATATTACAAAACATTTTGTCTGCCAGGTGCATGATTGCTGCTGTGAATTTTGTAACCTTAACTGACATGTGCTTTTAGAATGCCTGGGGGCAGTCAGTGGTCCATGCACTTGCACACATTATTAACGTATTTAATCATGCCATTTTTTTTTTTTTGGAAAAGAACATGATGTACCGTGGGTATTAGCATAGGAAAACATGAAGCGTTCTGATCTATTTGACCTCTTGTGCTCGACCTCTCAGTGCCCTTGTAGCTGCTACACACTTTATGGTCACTTTTATTGATATTTTTAGGTTCTTCCCCACAAGTCTTCTGTGGCAGATCACAGGCTGACCTCTGACCTTTAGGAAGTGTGTGAAAAACAGATTCTGCTGATGAGCGTGATGTGGGCAGGAAGGTCCAGAATGGAGAGGCTCTGGGTGAGAGCCATGCCTTTCTGATTAGCATAAACGGGAATAATCATTAGAGGCTATCCAGCCCCCTGCTGTACAGCCACCATTAAGGCGAGACGGAGATGTGAATTCTGCATCTCGGACACGTGGATCTGTTTAAGCTCGTGCTGCATGTCTCTCGATGGGAGCACCCAACGCTGACTTCAGGGTAGTGTCGAAATAACAATGCTGGCCGGCCGGGAGTCAATTGCCCTTAATAATCCGTGTCCTGCATTATCGTATGACAATGCCGTAGAAGAGGGATGCAGCTCAGTGGAAATCTCACCTAATGAGGACCTGAAACGTAACCACTCTTGATTCAGGAGTGTACTGTACGCAGGGGTGGGGTCATGCGTGGCTGTCCGAAGCTATAGCCAAGGGTTCCAGGCTGCCTTGGGCAGGACAGAATGGCAGCGGCTTAGTGTCCATGATAATGTCGACCAAGGGCCCCCAATAAGTTAATCGGCCTTGACTGCGAGTAGCAGACGTAAAATAATTTGATGACAATGAAACGGCTGGAAGACAAAGGCATGGATTGATCATATCCTGGAAGAATTATATATGGCTACTGCAAGAGAGACTGAAAGATTCCATGTATATATTGTGCTGAAAATGCCTATACTGTAAACATATACTGTATATGTTTTTGCTGAATATTTAGGACTGAAAGTGAATAAGGTAACAGATAGCAAGATTATTCTGCTTTAGACATGTTATAATGATAATATGACCATGAAAAAGTGGTATCATTTGTCCCAAAATAAAAACCGATTCAGTGGTGTGAAGGTGTCTTTTCACATGAATGAATTAGTTTATACTTGCGCTTCGCAAACTGACTCTACTGGCCAAACAAAGGGTTACTCTGCAGACCTGGCTGGTTCTCTGTCTAACCCCCAGAAGAACTCCTCCCGTGGCTCACGCGACAGTGCGTGACAGAGTCCCGTGTTTCTTGCCCAAGGGCGCTGAAACGGACAGAAGTGGAGAGCCACAGATACGGAGCTCTGGGAGTGAACTCTCTCTCACAGGAAAGACCCCCCAACCCCATCATCACGCTCAGACCTTGGAAAGCGGAAGCGTTTGGCTCTTTGCACTCAAACAGCCCCAAGCACTCAAACGGTCACGGTCAGAACCGCTGGCCATTCAGAACATCACAGCCACTACGAAGATCAGACTAAACTACTGTGAGGGAAGCAGAGAGCAACCTGCAGACACGAAGATCAGACTAAACTACTGTGAGGGAAGCAGAGACCAACCTGCAGACACGAAGATCAGACTAAACTACTGTGAGGGAAGCAGAGACCAACCTGCAGACACGAAGATCAGACTAAACTACTGTGAGGGAAGCAGAGACCAACCTGCAGACCAGAGCAGAGCAGAGCAACCAAACACCTCTGCTGGTGTAAGCACAGTCTTATTAAGCCAGATTAAGCCTGTCCTCAGTCACGTCATTAAGCTGCTTTATATATTAAGCTGTTAAACCCATTATTGCAGGCTAAGTAAATAAAGAGCAGTAGCCGGATAACTTAGTCAGATTCTTCGAAAGCTTTATATCGATGACAAAACTCAAGAAGGTAGGGTAATATATCAATAGGAGAATGTGGCTGTGCAGTTTTTTCCCCACATTTTAGCTGTTCTGACTTTGATTGGCTCATAATTAGTAAAAGTGGAGTAGCAAAGGATATGAAAGTATCCATGTCTGTGGACTTGCTCAGTTCTGGAAAATTTTATGAAAGTTCTTTGTTGAATTACATGAGGACTGAGGGAGTTTTCATTCCCAACACTGTGACATACGTTGAGGATGAAAATGACAAAAAATGGCTCCAAATAAGTTTGCTCTTTGATTGTAAGATGCGTCCTTTGCTGGTCCAAGACCAGCTGGATACAAGCCGAACCCCGATGAGGACCACCTTAACACTGGACCACGTCGAACTTTCCATTTGCAAAAAAACAGTCAGACATTTTTAAGAGATTTCACTTGCCCTTAGGCAGAAGCCACTGCATGCACACACAAGACAGGAGGAAGCCGACTTGGATGCGTGTCATAAAGCACTTGGAGGCAAGACAGGGGACACTTTGATCATTACAGCAGAGGAGCATTTGGCAGATCACCCCCCTTCTGCACTCTGTACAGCTCTACCCGAGCGAGCAATCCGCTGACTAGATGATATATGATAAAAGCAATACAGGCCACTGCAATATATTAAGCTTTTAAAAACTGCGATAAGAAAAAAGCTTGCATTTTTCCAGAAGAACTTCCAAGTACTAAGAAGGAGCATAGCACTAGCATTGCACAATGCACACTGACTCAGGACAACATTCAGACCAGAAAAGAATTAAAGATCTTGTAAAACTCTAAAAATATGAAAATTACAGTGGGTTTTGGTTGGTGCAGGCCACTTCCAGAGTGCCCAAATAACAGAATGTTACACCAGAGGCAAATTTACCCTCCCTTGTTTTCGGAAGAGAATGTTCTGCTAAATCATTTTTTTTCCTCTTAAACATCCACTCCTCTGAGCTTTTGCCTGTAAACCCCAAGTAGGGTGCAGTACCAGTGAGAACACTTTGTGAGGTATGTTTCACTACCTGATGAGTGGAAATCAAATTCCATCCAAATCTCATGGCATGGACGAAGAGCATTTAAACCATAAGTTTCTAATTTGTGAGGTCTTAACTAATTTAGTCCAGAAAATTTCCAACTGTCTCTCCTGGTCAGGGTCACGGGGTTGGGAGGGGTTCTGGACAGCATATAGACCAGGAGTCAATCACACACACACACACACACACACACTATGGGAAATTTAAGACACAAACAGATCAAACTGCACATCTCTGAACTGAGACAGAAAGCAAGCATGAAGGAAACACTCTAACTCCACGCACATGAGCAGAATGGACGCAAGATTTCAAACCCAACTCCAGAGGCATGGGACAAACAGGCGGCCCGTTAAGCCATAGTGCCATCAAACACCCAGGCCCCCCCATCTATTTATGCTTAGAACATACACACCAGCAGCTATGCAGATGTGGCTGTGTCTGTCTGACCCGTAAACTGGAAAGGAAGGAGTGTCCGTCCCGTTAATAGCTTCCAGGCGCCATCTCTGTCTGAGGAAACATCATACTTAAGGTGAAATGACATTGTAAATCTTAATGTGGGTCTTTGATTCTGCTTGGCCATGATGCAACTCACGTCCGGCCCACGGATGAGCAGAAGCACTCAGATCTATTTCAGCGTCTTCCTTGTGGGTAGAGGAGATGAAGTGTAACCGGGCCTCATAATCTGAGGCTCAAATCAAGTACTGTTACATCTCTATGGGTTAGTGTGTTTAGTGCGGTGGAGCAGAGCTAATGTCATCTTAATAAGCTGTTCACTTAGACACTGGACATGTTGAGGAAATCATATTTCAGAGCATCTACACCACATCACCCAAGCATTTCCTGTGGCTATATATTTCATCAGATATATATTCCATTAGAATGCTATTACAGCTCTATATATTACCATCCTCAAGTACAAGTTCCATATCCATGTCATGTTGTCAATAGGCAGGCAAGAGAAATATGTTTCAGGTTTAAATGGTTTGGAAAATAACCTCGTCCTTTGTGTTTTGGAAGCTGTATTTCACATTATAACCACCACCATTAATGCAGCTTTGTTTACATTACTATTGCCCAAGTCGTGAACTCCATTCTCTGTCTGTGTAAATTCTTTGGCAATTATACACGTTCGTATTGCACGTGAATCAGAATCCAGAAACTTTATTTAATGCTCAGATTTAACATAAGATTTATTATAATTTTTATTCACTAAAAAGAAAAAAAGCCTATTAGCTGATAACAGTGCAAACCTCTAATACGTTCATTGAGAAATGCATCGATTCATATTAAAATATATGCGTAGACATGACAGTCGTTCTGTGAAAAAAAAAAAAAAAAAAGAAGCTGTATAAATCTGATTCTAATTAACAGCCTGAGCTTAGCAAAAGCACCATTCTGTGAGATTCCCAGCTTAGCATTAGCCGGACTGGCTATGTCACAGCAAGATTTCACAGTCAATCTCAGGGCTAGCCTCAGCCTTTGGGTGCCTCTCTACGGATGAATTCCTATCCCCCCATCCACATAGCTTTATGAGGTCCACCTTTCCACTTTCTAGCCGTTTGATGGCCATGATTACTCTACAGAGTACAGCGTCAGGCAGCAGGGCACAGACTCACCGGCGGCCTGCAAGCAGGCTAATCACCTGAAAACTGCACGTCAAGCCGCACAATGAATATTTATTCCTCCGCGCCAGTAATGACATCCACATGGATGCGAACCTTTAACAGGAGTTAGAAGAGCCACTTGGAACAGACATCAGGTGGTCCTACACACCCGCTAGCACCTCGGCACGCGTACATGAAGCTTCACTCGGTGAACCAGTGCCATAAAGAACCAGCTGACAATTGGGCAACGTCCAACTGCAATTAAAGTTCCAATGTCGCAATTAAAATTTAGACTGATAATAGTGTTACTAGCAGTTCTGTCCCCCAGATAGACAGATAGACGGACAGCGCCTGAAAATGAGCATCCTGTTCTGATGCTGCAATCCCAAAATAACGAGGGATGCCTAAATATGGCCTCCGTCTCTGCCTAGCCCTGGCCCCTCATTTAATATAGCTAGAGGCCCGCAGTCTATATCACACGCATCTCACCCCTACCCATGTCCCCTCCACTCTACTGGGACCGGCCTACTCAGCTGCACCAAGCACCTCCACCCCGTTACAGGCCCACCCGCAGACTTTGCTGATCACATGACAGGCAATCGCGGATTCCTGAACCGCTACGACCGGACCGGCATGCTCTGCTCCCAGTCTGCCCGCTCCTGCCTCCCAGCATCTTGGACGTATTTAGAAACAATATTTCGGAACCCGAAGGAAAACAAAACAATAGAAATACTGTGCTTAAAAACTTCTTCTTAATTTAACAGAGAATTCCACTATAATATGTGCATGCACCATAATTATGACATGCTGTTTCCAGAAAGCTGTCAAGATGGCTAAACTGGTTCTGTGAGTCCAGCTACCCTCTAAGAGCAGATGGATCTCGGTGATAGGGGTGGGCGGATCGATCCAAATATCGATAGTATCGATACCAACGTCGGTATTGGTATCGGATCGATACCAGCGCGATGGGATCGATACTGTTCCAATTTCTCTCCTCTACACTCCCAAAAGTAGAAATTTGCATCTTGCAGCTCACTTTGCTCTTCCTTCTCCCCTTTGCACTGCTGTGGGTTGTTGTCGTAGTGTTACGTGACTCAGCGGCGTGAGCGCGAGAGGACAGTGAGAGGAGCGCGGCGACACGGCAGAGAGAAAGAGAATTAGAGCCAAGAGTAGTTTGTGCTTTTCTTTAGTTATTTACACTTTATTGTAATTTTCACAAATAGCAGGCGTGCACTTTGTTTATAAAAGCAGATAGGTGTTATCAAAGGGAGATTTATTTCTTATTGTTGTTTCTAAATAAGTAACTTGAAAAGAGCAATT